>CM060624.1:5317090-5681714 GCA_030578275.1 Meda fulgida
GAGGGGCCGGATGTGTAAATACCAAAATTAAGGTATGTACCGAATCGTGACTTCTGTGTGCTGTTACACCCATATATATATATATATATATATATATATATATATATAAAATTACAATTTAGAATAACTTTAGAAACTAAAAACTATTTGAAATTTAATTCACTGGATTGTCCAAATATATGTATTACCAAATGGTTCAAATATAAACTATTTATAGAAATTCAATTTCCAGGAAAAAAATGCCAGTATAATGATATTATGATATGCACTGTCATTGTAATTAATCATTACTGAAGTTACTCAAACCACTCACCAAAGATGTGATGGTGATAGATGATTCAAAATCCCTTTTGAGAGATGAGTTATCGTTCTGTGAAAGCTTCGCTGATGAGGAACTACTTTCACTGACACCAGGAGTTTTCCACCTGAGACTCAGTATAAACACACCAGTGTCTGGAAAGGTGATTGTCATTCCAGTTAATAGTAACTGCTCAATGAAGAGAATGAATTTTCTGTGCACAGACCTCATAAAAGAAAGAGAGAAGGTGAAATGTATGATTACTATATAAAAATTATGACTGGATCATGCCATATCCCTGTCTTTGTACCTCTTAATCTTGAAAATAAACGATAAATTCAGCCAGATATAGAATAAACAAGAGGAGACAGATTATTTGGAGAGAAATGAATAGGAGAAAGTGTAAAATTCAATGAGACAGCTGTAAGAATAAATATATACATATTAGTGGTCAAAAGTTTAAAAATACTTTTTTTGACATGTTTTTGAAAGAAGTCTCTTATGGTCACCTAGGCTGCACTTTGATTAAATTTGATTAAAAACACAGTGAAAGCAGTAATACTGTGAAGTATTATTACAATTTGAAATAACTGTTTTGTATTTGAATATATTTTAAAATGTATTCCTGTCTTCAGTGTCACATGATCCTTCAGAAATCATTCTAATATGCTGATTTGGTGCTCAAGAAACATTTCTTATTAGTATTAGAAAACAGGTTTTTTTTGCTGCTCATTTTTTGTGGAAGCCATGATACACTACCATTAAAAAGTTTGGGGTAAGATATATAAAAAAAGAAAGAGAAAGAAACATTTTTATTTAGCAAGCATACGTTAAATTAATCAAAAGTGACAATTATTAGAGATTTAAAATGTTGCAAATAAATAAATGCCGTTCTTTTAAACTTTCTATTTATCAAACAATCCTGAAAAAAGCATCAGTTTCAAAAGCTCTTTTTAACATTGAAAATAATAAGAACCATTAAGAATTGACCACCATTAATAATTGAGCACCCAATCAGCATATTAAAAATGTATTTTAAAATTGCAGTGTATTTCTTACACACACACACAGCGTTTTTAAGTTTTACGTGGACTTTCCATAGACGTAATGATTTGTATACTGTACAAACTGTATATTCTCTCCTCTTACACTAACCCTACCAAATCTATTAAAAAAACATCTTAGTATGAACATCATTCAAACTTAGTATGATTTATAAGCGGTTTTCTTTAAGTGGACCAAAAAATGTCCCCATAAGGACAAGGATTTTGGATTTTGTGTCCATAATGTATGGTTTACCAGGACACACACACACACACACACATAATTTACAGAATAAATAATAGAAAATAGCACTACACACAGGTCAGTACATAAGATGTTTCTTCTCAGGTGGTCAAAGCGTCAAAGAGGGTTAGGTCTTTTATTGGTGGAAAAATTAGCTGCATCAGAGCAGAAATATGTACTTCTCTTTGTGTAAATCTGCTATAAAAAATTGATTGGAGGCGATCATCTAAATGAAGTAAGATGTTATGAAGTATATGTGCCTCCAGCGTTACGACCTGCGTGATCCTGCGCTGTCGCCATGTTTAAGACTAACTTGACTACTGCTTAGCAACAACGCTTTAAAAACAAATAGAGTAAAATGGAAATGATCCCAAAACCTGTTATCAAGACCCAGTTTTCACACACTTAAAGCCCATTCTGCTTGGCCCCATCACTCACCATGTCCTCTCGAGTGCTGAGAGCCTTCAGTCTCAGCTTTCCAAAACACCTTGTCCACAGAAACACAGGCAGGCAGGACCAATCAGGTCCGACCAACCAAGGGTACTCGCACATCAGAGGGTGTTTAAGCAGGTACTTGGAAAGATTTCAATTTGGAAATATTTGTCATATACTTTCCTACATCTAAATGGTATTAGAAAGGAGACATTTTACATTGGGTCACAAAATGTTTGTCTTCCCCTGAGAAACGTTGCGTTCGATCACAAAACGTTTGTGACTTTGCTAGAGAACGCAAACGTTTTGTGAAGGAACACAAAGGTATTGCGAGTGAATGCAAAATTTCTCATGGTATTGTAAAGTTTCTTGGGGGAAGGCAAAACGTTTGCGAACGAACACAAAAGCATTGGCATATAATTTTCTCACATTTTTCCAAACATTCCTTTTTCCTTTTTTCCCATCACCATCTCCCTTTAGGGGCTCCGTAGGATTTGACAAAGCAATGGAGTCATTTTTGTTATGCAGAACCTTTTAAACTCAGTCAATTTTAAAAGAATATTCTTTCTGAAAGAAAAAAAATACTTTAAAATCTGCTCTGGATAGTCTCATATACTTAAACTTAATTATAGCATTTATATGAAGTAAAAAAACAAACAAAAAAAACAGAATGGAAATGAAGGGCTAAAGTTAATCATTGAATAGTTGAAGTTTTAATTTAAAAAAAAAAAATACCATCCATTTGAATGTTGATTTCTGTAATGTAATGAATCAGGACTGAATGTTTTAAAGGGAAAACAAACTACTGCTCCAAAGCATTAGAGAATTCATCAAATATATTGCGAATACAATCTGTTATTATTCCTATTCATCTCAAAGGCAGTTACTTGGCTATAGTGCAGGACAAGAATGCGAATGTGCAACCTGTGCAAAGGAAAGTTCCACAAAGTTGTGGAGCCACTCACCTGACCTATAAATTCTATATGACCAATCATTCTAGAGCTGATGGTATCAAAATAAATCCTGAGCTGTGACAAAGTCCATTTAACACTTTTAAGAGCTGCACAACTTTAGCCACTTGGTTTGTCCTAATTACAAGTCCGTAACTTCCAAGCCAAGTTTCTTAACACGAAATAGGAAAACTTGATGTGTAAATGTGGGTGGTCATGGGTTCAAATTTTATCTGTCTGATGTTGCCAAAGTCCAACAGGAAAATACTGTGCATTTAAAAAAAATGGATTGGAAGGAACTATGTTTTTTAAGTTCTGAAAGTTGTGACCTCTTTAAATGAAGCAACCTGCTCCTCAACTATCTGTGTTAAAAGATTAAAGAGGCTGTATTAAAGAAATAATATTGTACAGACACATTTCATGCAAAAGCATTTCAGTGCCACCAGGGATGAAAAAAATCTCTCTGCTGGCCCTTGTAAATGCCTGGGGCAGGAGATGGGAAGTGAGAAATCTCGAAGTAACCTCAGGGAGAAAGTACAGGTCCTTTCACAAATGGCATAACACAAATCACGATGCTGCCGAGCAGAAGGGAAAGCACTTTTCTTCACCTCACCATCAGCCTTGGAATCCTGCTCTTTTTCCAGATGGCCTAGCAGACAGCACGGAGACCTCCAGCTGTCCGCCTCTGTTGTGGGGGGGAACAGGAATCACGTAGTCGCTCACAGGAGACTAATCCGTAGCTCGACGGAACACTCCGTACATTCCCCTGCAAACAACTTAATTGTTTTATTATGAATGGAAGAGGGTCCCATGTCACTCTCGATCTTTCAATCGTCAGGGTGTTGATGTGGAGCATTGTCAGCTGGGGCCGTGCGGGGACAGGGATTGCAAGCTCCGTCCAAATGAGTTTGAGGTCCGTGCAAAGGTTTATAGAAGTCAATGGTTCCACACAGACACGGCGTATGTTCTTTCCTGTATATTATGTCTTTCAACTACTTTGGTTATACTTGGAAAATGAAGAAAAAGAAAATAACAAGCTCCACATAACCGACCACATTAATATGCAATCCAGACAAAAAAAAATTCAAGAGCGATTTATTACCTCGCACAGTTTTAATTAATCGACTCACAGGAATTTGCACAAAACATGCAAATGAAAAGGATCTGGCTCGGTGTAAGCGTTCTCGTTTAGTGAGGCGAAACGCATTGCGGTCGCAACTTAATTTCCTGAGGGGTGCAAAAAAAAGACATAGTAATTTCTGAGCTGTCACGAGCATTCGAGAGTCTAAATGTGGCACTTCACATATTACTGTATGTGCGCTTTTCAATCTGTTGTACATGCAAACTCACAGTGCCTTATGAAAAGTGTAAGTGTTTCATAAACACAATGGAGCCCAACTACAAAGATGGGTGAGGTGCAGCTGGGGTTCAAGAGCGGTGACCCTACGTGTCCAGTGGCATGGAAGAAAATCGCTCAATGCCACCCAAAGCGGTTGAGGTCTGCTGCTTCAGGTCTGCAAAATATTATTTACATTTAGTATGATCTACTATTGTTTTCAATTTACAGAGTAAAAAAAAAAACATTTATGCATGATTAATCCTGGAGAAATGCTAACTTTAATTTGGAATGGCCCAAGTATACATGCAACATCTATTTAATAAAATTGTATGTCTATTATAAAATAACGTCTATTCTGAAATCAAATTAAATACAGTGAAATGTAAGCCCACATATGTATAGATCTGAGACTGCTCGCCTCTCAAATATCATTCTTGTTCAAGTTGCAACCAGTCATGTGACACAAAACCAATGGCGTTTGTTATCGAGGTCTCCAAAGGGATTTTTTTTTTTAATTTATCACTATGAATGCTATTTGAGAGCAACAGCTGAGAGAAAAAAATATCACTAAACAAGTAACAATTCCTCACAGCTTCTTGTATTTTTTTTTTTTTTTTTTAAGAATTCTACTTTCATTGAATGGAAAGTTAAGCCATAAATCTCTATTTGCAAATTAAAACTGTTGAAACTGTAACATATTTTGAAATGCTCATGACATGTCACAACTTTATCTAGGCTCAACTTTATAGTGAATTTGTGCATTGTTTGCCTCTGATTTGCATAAAGTTTAGCATTTCCCAATTTTTTTGACACGGTCACCACTTGCTCCGTTGTCAATCCCAAAATCCCCATGCAAGTCTGCCACTTGCTCCCTTAGAGAATGATGAACACGGCAGCTCATGCATCACTTTGCATCAATGGACACGTATGGTAAGATACATGGTGGAAATTAAAGCACACTCCTTCCCAGCAAACAAAGAACGTTGGTACAACGTACCCAACCTTCTAACAACGTTTTAACAACATGGTCAAAAGGTTGCTATAACTACGTTGTGTGGTGAAGGTTGTTACAGCGTTGTCACAATGTTGACATGGGTTCAGTGACACCACCGTTCAGGGCCATTGCTTTAGGTTGTGCCTGTGGTGTCTGGACAACCACTGGACAACATATGTACTCGTCACCACCCTGAAGCATGAAAATCAGCCTTTTAAATTTCAACCAACCGCTGCTGGGCCGTCTCATTCATCATCAAGCAATGATACGTGAGAATTGTGTTTAATTTACCTCAGCTAAATAAGATACGGAATACAGCATTCAACTTCCTTGTCTAATGTGACATTTATTTGAATGTCTTTTGGTCTTTATGACAAATATTTAACTTTATGCCAAAAGTTAACCCATAATGAAGCCAAAAATGGCTTTAATGATGAGTAATTGATTTCAGCACTCCTTGAACAGGCAGCGACTTAAGCACGTACTTGTTGCACGTTAATGTTTTTTCCTTTTTTTGGAAACGCACAGAGAAATAAAAAAAAAAAATGTTTGTAACCGCTCGCACACCTGTTTATTTTTCCTTTGATTTGTCCTCTCGTTTGTTTCTTTGCTAGATTTTCTCAAGTATGCTCATGCTAGTTAACATTCGTCACTCCCTGTACATAATGTTATTTTCCTCACAAATGTATGACTTTTGAAAGTGCAATTTGATGACCATATGCTTAATAAATTTGAAATAGCTAACATTCTATGTAATTTTTAATATTCAAAGTGTACACTTGCAGGTGTTGATAATTAATTTACTGCTAGGACCAAAAATAATATTAAGGATAAACAATATTTAAAAAGTATATAATTATCTAACATTTGACTAATTCAAAATTTTCCACAAAACATAACATGCTAAAAGGGGGATATCTAAATCTAGCATAATAAATTCAATTGTCAGAATGTCGTCTCTCAGTTGTTGAATGTCGCGCATAAATATTGCTACAGACCAGTTGCGTCTTACAACTCATCGTTACAATGTTGCGAGCACGTAGACAGCGATGTTGCCATTAGCAGAAATGCAACGTGCCACAGACATTGCCACAACGTAAATGTGTTTGCTGGGTTATCAGTTCTACAAGAAAGAGCATGACATGATTAAATGCAGGATTTCAGAGCATCGGATGAGCTTTGTGAGACACATGGAGATAGTAAAATGGGTCATGTGCCAACTGTTATAAAATAAGAGCTGTCAAACTAGCTGCTCTTTAAGATCTGCCTCCATATCCAGTCACTATATGCATACCAAGGGTCTCATATGCATGTGTTTCCAATCAAACCTTCTAAAGGAGATCATCACTGTACATTTACCACATTTAAATGAGAAGATTTTAGACCATTCAGTATGTGCTTGTCATGGTAATTACACTAAAGCATCCTTTTCTGGGGTTAAGAGTGCATCATCTCATTTCGGTCCCTGGAACATGATTCTGAGTGATAGCAGTGGGCTGGATCATGAGCCAAGCATCTTAAAGACAAGCTCAATCCTTCCATCCAGCAAATGGGCAAAGGTCCCAGCCAAAACAGCTGCTGTTGGATGCCTCATTTGGAGGTTAAATAATTGGCTCCAGGTGTTCAGCCTCTATGTGAAATCCAAATCTTTTAACAGTCCCCATTATTCATGAGAATCACAGTTCAAAAACTACACTTACATCTTATCTTGGGGTCAGGGAAATAAAAAAATATATATGTGTCATTATAAAGACAACAGTCTTATGTCAAATATAGTGAGAGCGAGAGTAAGACAGGTACTATGTGTTTTCCAGTGTTAGGGAAGCTACTTTGAAACTGAAGTTACACACACTCTTAAGTAGTTAAGGAGTCATGTTAAATCGATATGCTAAGTTACCTACAAAAAGTAGCTAACTACATTAAAGCTATTTAAAAGGCATGATATTTTAAAATGTATATCTATATTACAATACAACAACTGACAATAATCAGAACAACATTTATCAGGCACAAAAAAACAAGGATCTCAAATTGGGTAATGACAATATGCATTTAAACTAAACAAATACCCTAATATAGATTTATCAGAGTAAAACAGTGACAGACATCATAAAAACACTCAGGGATTCCTGTGCAAGAATCAGTAAATTGTTGCTTTTTTTCTTCTATAACTGTTTGACTAAGCTGATTCATTTAAATGATTTCCTAAAAAGTTACAGACAAGAAAGAAACATTGCATTTGGTTACGGTCTCAGTCTGTTTGGCTACAAAGCTGTGTGCGCAATAGAATTTCTGTTTTGTCATGCTATGCTGCTACTTGTTGAATTGCGTAGGAAAACAAAAATTACTAAGCAGCTGATTTGTTAATGAAAAAAAACAAAAAAAACAAAAAAACACAGCTTAAACCGTTTTGCTGGTCTCCCAGCTGTGACAAGCTGCTGTTTAGCAGTCAACCAGCTGGACTTAACAGCTGAGAAGTAGCTAATATCCTTCTAAAACCACCAAGCCAGGCTGGAAGAAAGCTTAGCATCACTACTTTAAGTAAGGTTTATTATGCATGAAATGCAACTTCTAAAAAAACAATCATGCCAGTTTTGCCATGTACTGTAAGCATTTGTTGCATTGGTCGCATGTGTCCAGGGTTTTTGGGGTCAAAGGGTGTTGTGCGGGTCTCTCTGCATGTGAAGACAGGTTAAGCACTTTCGAGGGTTCAGGGCATAAAGGGGGTTGGACAGGTTAATGAGAAAAGTTCAACAAAAGTCCAACCTCAAAGATTGGATCATCAGCGAGCGCACAAAAGGACCGAAAATTCACAAAGAGTATGGAGAGGTAGGAAGTTCAACAGTTCAGTCCTCTTAGCTTGGCATGCCACCTTCATTTTGAACTCCCAGCTTCTTCACATGGGCCCCATTTACCTCGTTTTAATCAGCCTAAGTGTGGAATCATCTGCAGGGAATACTTAATGAGCTACTTCAAAAGAGCTGTCTTCCTCACATCTTACTTAGTGAATAACTCAAACAGATCAGCGATGAGAGGGCTATCCATACGGACAGTTGCTAAAAGCACAGCACATAAGACAATGTCGGTTATCAAAGCCGGGGGACGGGTGTGAAATCAATTCGCTCACCTGTGACCTCCTTCTCCTGAGGACTATTGTCACTCTCGGGGCAGGCGAGAGTGGTTGCGCCACAGGGTAAAACCCTTTTATGGCACAAAATAATGAGATTGCAGTGAATCTTTCTGTGTTATGTCGCTCTCCCTTCTTCGCCGTGTCGTTTCCCTGACAAGCTGATCGAATCATGGCCCTTTTTTTCCCCTCTCGCTCCCTCCTCCTCTCCCTAGAGATTTTTGCCCAAGATGTGTTTCATGCATATATTTGACTCACCACAGAGGGAGATAAATACATAATTTAGCTATGAAAATATAACTGAGGAATCTCACAAATACTTCCCCAGGCACTGGAGGAGGCATTGCCACGTTGTGGGGCCGACTCACTCTGGTTTGTTGGTCAGGGTCTGGACCTCCTCCAAGGCAGCCATGGGTAATGTCCTACTTCAGGTTGTTGCTGCGCCTGCCCGGGCTCCCCATATCGCTCGGTTAAGGGTGGGTACGGCTGATCAATTTCAATTCCAGTGAATATAAAAACGAGGGATATGAGCAGCCTGCTTAAAGTGTTCGAGAAAGCACGGAAATGTCCCTCCAAAGGATGCTTCTTGCCAGGTCACTGTGACCTGACTTGCCTGCTGCTGTGAACCTTGGAGCTATCTGCACTTATCAAGAGGACATGTGTGCAAGCAACTTTATGACCTATAGCCTAACGGTTTTGATTGATGGCAAAATTTAAAAAAACATAATGTTAACAAGCCCAGCTTGCTGGACTGATGGAGCAATAGGCAGAGAAACAGAAAGAGAACTATTTCAAGTGCTCTGGTATGAGGCTGGAAGGCCAGTTGGATTGTGTATCATACTGGTCATGCTAAAGACAGCAGCTGCAAAATTACAGTAGCGTGCTCTCACCACAACTGACTGCGCTACACAGAAACAATTAATCAGAGGTTAACCCGACAAACCTCATGGAGGATCTTTAATTTGTTGTACCTAAACTCCCCTGAAAAAAGACTGAGCACAGCAAAGCTTTTTCTAAAAGTACGTACGTTTACTGCATAACTGTGCCAAGGAATTTCTCAAGATATTCTGGAGTGTGTGTACATAAAAATGTCTCTGCGTTTTTAACTTTAAATAGGAATGTGAAGATTTAGATTGGTGCTGGAAAAAAAACACACCCATCTTGACCTTGTACTTCGTTTGCATCCCTATTGAAAACAAACAGCTTAAACCAGCCTAAGCTTGACTCTCAGTCTGCCCTGCTGACAGGTTTATGAGGTGTTTGGCCACTTTGACCAAACTGACCAGTTTAAACCAGCTTGAGAACAGCTGGATCAGCCTAGATAAAGCTGCTAAATTGATAACAGGTTGCTACAACACTTGTCAGATTTGTCATGTAAACTCAAATTATTGTGGTTCTTTGAAGTCCTTAATTAACAACTTGCAAGCAACTTAACTCTTTCCCTGCCCTGGCTTTCCGTATTGTCACTGTTATATGGTAGGGGGCGCTATCACATCTTCTGAAAGAGTCAAGAATCTCCAAAACTATCTCACGACCAATTTGTACGAATTTGTACAAGTGAGAAAAAGGTGGTTAATTCGTACAAATGAGAAAATTCTGCGAGATCGGGTTGGAATCTCCAGATCAAAAGACATGTGAAAAAGAAGCAGAAATAAGCGATATCATATGTAAGCAGATGCATTATGTAAAATAACGTGATCATCAATATTAAACAGCATATAAAACAAATCTGCCTATACTGAATGAAATGTCGACCAAGGACGAGGTATAGGAATGTGAAGCTTTAGGGGTGTTGATGGGCTAAATCTACTCCATCAATGTTTTGATCATCATTCTGAATTCCATCCAGACGTGGTCTTTGATAAAAACGTAATTTTCTCAGCTTTTTGCTCAAAATGTTGATTTTTTTTTATGAAACGTACCCACATTCAAGTGTTGATAAAAAAGACTGCATGAAGCTTGTAACTGTCTGCCTATTCACTCCTAGTGAGACAAGCTACAAGATAATTTTGAGGGAGGGACCCACAGACCAATCTTGTAGAGAATATAATGAGTGAAGAAACAGTTGAAAGATAAACCTCAATACACAAATAGAAATGCTTTCATTTTATAGCCGATGGAGCACCCAAAAGTATTTACATGAGCATCACCCAGCAAACACTGAATATACAATAACATACCCCAAAAATTCACACTAATGCAATACTGTTTGATGAGGAGCGATAAAAAATAAACCTTAGATGAAAACCTTAGTTTTTCATTGTCCTGTAATCCATAGAGTACATCCAAGGTTTTGTATCATAGTCAATGGTTTCATTTGCAGCAATGGAGAGCAAAGGAATAATCGTCCCGTGACAGAGGTGAAGCAGTTATAAATTGTAATCCAAAATGATTCCAAATCTCATATGACCGTAGTCAAGCTTTAAAAACACTACTTAGGGTATAGAAACTCTCATGTTCCAAGTCGAATTGAAGCCTTGAGCCTCATCGAACATACAGGTCCTTCTCAAAAAATTAGCATATTGTGATAAAGTACATTATTTTCCATACTGTTTTCCATTGACAAAAATTAAACTTTCATATATTTTAGATTCATTGCACACCAACTAAAATATTTCAGGTCTTTATTGTTTTAATACTGATGATTTTGGCATACAGCTCATGAAAACCCAAAATTCCTGTCTCAAAAAATTAGCATATTTCATCCGATCAATAAAAGAAGTGTTTTTAATACAAAAAAAGTCAACCTTCAAATAATTATGTTCAGTTATGCACTCAATACTTGGTCGGGAATCCTTTTGCAGAAATGACTGCTTCAATGAGGCGTGGCATGGAGGCAATCAGCCTGTGGCACTGATGAGGTGTTATGGAGGCCCAGGATGCTTCAATAGCGGCCTTAAGCTCATCCAGAGTGTTGGGTCTTGCGTCTCTCAACTTTCTCTTCACAATATCTCACAGATTCTCTATGGGGTTCAGGTCAGGAGAGTTGGCAGGCCAATTGAACAGTAATACCATGGTCAGTAAACCATTTACCAGTGGTTTTGGCACTGAGCAGGTGCCAGGTCGTGCTGAAAAATGAAATCGTCATCTCCATAAAGCTTTTCAGCAGATGGAAGCATGAAGTGCTCCAAAATCTCCTGATAGCTAGCTGCATTGACCCTGCCCTTGATAAAACAGTGGACCAACACCAGCAGCTGACATGGCACCCCAGACCATCACTGACTGTGGGTACTTGACACTGGACTTCAGGCATTTTGGCATTTCCTTCTCCCCAGTCTTCCTCCAGACTCCGGCACCTTGATTTCTGAATGACATGCAACCACTGAGCAACAGTCCAGTGCTGCTTCTCTGTAGCCCATGTCAGGCGCTTCTGCTGCTGTTTCTGGTTCAAAAGTGGCTTGACCTGGGGAATGCGGCACCTGTAGCCCATTTCCTGCACACGCCTGTGCACGGTGGCTCTGGATGTTTCTACTCCAGACTCAGTCCACTGCTTCCGCAGCTCCCCCAAGGTCTGGAATCGGTCCTTCTCCACAATCTTCCTCCGGGTCCGGTCACCTCTTCTCGTTGTGCAGCGTTTTTTGCCACACTTTTTTCTTCCCACAGACTTCTCACTGAGATGCCTTGATACAGCACTCTGGGAACAGGCTATTTGTTCAGAAATTTCTTTCTGTGTCTTACCCTCTTGCTTGAGGGTGTCAATGATGGTCTTCTGGACAGCAGTCAGGTCGGCAGTCTTACCCATGATTGCGGTATTGAGTAATGAAACAGGCTGGGAGTCTTTAAAACCCTCAGGAATCTTTTGCAGGTGTTTAGAGTTAATTAGTTGATTCAGATGATTAGGTTAATAGCTCGTTTAGAGAACCTTTTCATGATATGCAAATTTTTTGATACAGGAATTTTGGGTTTTCATGAGCTGTATGCCAAAATCATCAGTATTAAAACAATAAAACACCTGAAATATTTCAGTTGGTGTGCAATGAATCTAAAACATATGAAAGTTTAATTTTTTATCATTACATTATGGAAAATAATGAACTATCACAATATGCTAATTTTTTTAGAAGGACCTGTATATTTGATACATATATGATAAACAGATGATATTCAAAGAGACGTTCTACAAACAAAACAAATACATACTAGCATTAGATGTTGGTTTCAAACCAAACAATAGCTGAAACCCCTTCCCCCAAAACAAACTAAATACAGTTTACACAGAAATAACCTCAGTTGACATAAATCAGAGAAAGAAAAACACTTACTTGATTGAGCTTGAAACAATTGTTTCTCAATCTGGGCTCCAAACAAATTGTGTGAACATAAAGAGAAGAACCATGCTTCCCTCTCCACACCCTGTCCTAACTTCTCCTACACGGCTATATATAAGGGAGCATGACACCTAGAGCCCCCTACTGCATAGCAGCGGTATTACCAACGAAGAAAGAAAACAAGGTACCAAACTCTGGGTGATTACATATCTCCCTCCTCATTGGAAGAACTAACATACCCATGACAAAGCTTCAAGTGTTGCACGTGATAGGTGTCAATAATATCTGGAGCAGATACAAGGGAGACTTGATAATTAACCGGACCCAACTTCTTTACAATTCTAGCGGGACCTTTCCATTTAGGGGACAGTTTGGCCATGCAACCGTCATCTGCTTTGGATAAGGGATGTGTTCGTACCCATACTATGTCTCCAACCTGAAATTGAGTTGGTTTGTGACGTTGGTCGTAGTATCTTTTCTGCTTAATCTGGGCTCTTTCCACATTCTCCTTCACCAAAGTGACCAGTTCCTTCTGCCGTTCCAGTATAGGGTAAACTGGACTGTTAGGATCAGTTAGCTGTTGTAGGGCTCTTTCCATTGGTCCTTTCAACTTCCGTCCCAGAGCTATTTCTGCTGGCGTAAACCCTGTACTTTCATGACAGGCAGAATTAATTGCAAACCTGAATTCGCCCAACCACTTATCCCACTGTCGATGCTGATCCTCTACATAGGACACAATCATTGTTTTTAAGTTTCTGTTGACTCGCTCTGTCAAATTTGTTTGAGGATGGTAGGCAGTGGTTAGTTTTTGAATTACCCCCCACTGTTTGCAGACAATGTCGATGAGATGGGAGGTAAACTGAGTAACTCTATCTGACACAAGGTAAGTTGGTATTCCCCATCTAGTAAAGATCTCATCTATTAAGATTTTGGCAATGTGAGATGCTCTTGCAGTCCTCAAAGGAAATAACTCTACCCACTTGGTGAAGTAGTCAACGACAACGAGAAGATACTCGTGTTGTTTATTGCTCTTCGGGAAAGGCCCCATAAGATCCACTCCCAACATATATCCAGGTTCAACTATAGGAGTACTTTGTAGCAGACCTGATGTCTTAGTCATGTATGGTTTGTATTTTTGACAGGTTTGACATTCTTTACAGAACTTTCATACATCCGCCCTGATGCTAGGCCATAAACAGTTTCAAGTAGCCTGAGTAGAGTTTTGAGCTTCCCCGAATGTCCACTCAATGGGTTATTGTGAGCATACTGCAGAAAGGACTGCCGTAGTGCTGAAGGTATGATCAATTGGAGTGTTTGCCCTTTTTTACCATCAGGCAAACTGCGAAATAGAAAACCATTTTCCACCACATAAAGAACTCTGGCCAAAAATGGTTTGTTTTTCTGCTTTAGAGACTAGTTCTTGAATCTCAACATCGCTGTTTTGAACTGTGGCAATTTGTGAGAGGTCAGCCGGTAGGTTGCATGGTGGTGAAATGGTTTTGTTAGCAGTAGCGATGAGCAACATATCCTGAGGAGTATTGTGACTTCCGGATAACACGTCAGGTACCACATTACACTGACCTTTCCGATACCTCACTGTGAAATGAACAGTGTTTGGAATAACGGCGTTTAAAAGAACGGCGTTAGGTAACAACGTTATTTTTTCAGTAACGGTGTAATCTAACTAATTACTTTTCCCGTCGTTACAACGGCGTTAACGTTACTGGACGTTAAATGCGGTGCGTTACCATGGGCGTCATCTTGGTTTGAAATTTGCTGGGGACAGAGACGCATTCAGAAGTGCATTTTCAGAAATGCTGGTACAAACTTGTCAAACTGTGCAGCCTCTCTGCTCAACCAGTAAATAAATCCATCGATCCGCAAATGTTATTTGAGTCCTTAAGTGGTCTAGTGGTAGATCATTTGCCAAGCGTGTCAGAGGTTACGGGTTTGAATCTGCACTTGTATAGTTGTTTTTTTCCTCTCTCATCAAAACTGAATATGTTCAGCAGGGACACGTTTGTGTGCATTTTATTTTGTGATTTCACCGGAATGAATAGTCTCCACAACGGCGATAGATTGAAGCGCGCGTCCGAGTGAAGACTGCTTGACAGCGCGAGCCACAAGAGACCAACTATCCATGCAATTGATAGCAGCGTGAACGAGCGCTCAGCTTGATTTCAAAAACAACACATTTTAGCGCTAGATCTCTTATTTAATAGAGAACTAAATGAATGCTCTGCTAATTGGAGATGTTTTATTTATTTGTATTAACATCCGTGCCTCAATGTTTCAGATAGTCGTGGGTACAAAATGACTCATGACGAAATCTGGTGGGGAGGTGTACCCACCGAAATCGACGCCTATGTGCGGTACTATTATAGACAGTAAAAAAGGTTACTATGTAGGCTATTGATTGAATAAACTGTAATCCGAACACACCCCGTGGCTCACACAGCTAGTGAGGAGGTGAGTTAATAACGAGGTAAGCGATTATGATTGGCTAAGCTAGAGTCATGTTTCCTGGTAGCCAATCAGATCCAGTGTTTTTACACACATGCCAGCACAAGCCCCACACAACAGGGGCACGTTCAAGATCACAACGGTGCGCAACGTTTTGCTACGGTTTCCGGGTTGAACGTCATGTTTCCTGGAAACGGCGTGCACCGGGGTTTGAGATGCCTTTTCTCTTGTTTGGTGGGCGTGTCAGAACTGCAGTCCAATCAGCAGCAACATGTATATAAAGCACGCGGTATTAAAGAGAACTCGCACAATGAAAGTAATTTACAAATGTGTTCGATATGCAACAACTGAGGATATTAGAAGACATGTTTGTCGTAACTATTATTGTACAAATATAGGATATCAACAATGTAGTTGTTTATATTTTTAGCTTCATTGCAAGTGTATGACATTTGGTATAGAAATAAACAATGCATGTTAAGCGCTTTTCCTAAAAATGAGAAAGAAAATACAGGGTATTAATAAAACAGTATGAACAACAAATAAAGTCAGTATGTGAGGCTAAATAGCTGTTTTTTAGTCTTTATTAGGTAAGATGTGCTTCCATTTCAGTTTCCACAAATCCCTTCACTTGATTGGGATGTTCTCTTGCGTTCTGGGCGGCAAGTGCAGTAACTGTAACATCGGGCATATTTTGTAGTATTAAACATTTATACCGACTTCATCAGGCTCCGAAAATTCTTCACAAAGAACACAAAAAGCCTTCTCAGCTGCCGTAGTTGCAACTCTTGCGTCATCACAACAGTGTGTTCAACACGTCACCGTTTCGGTTTAAAAAACGTTCTGCAACGTTTTGTCGGCGCTGAACGCGGCCCAGCTAAACAAATTCGATGAAGCAGCAGAGATGGCGAGTCAGGAGCAATCCGATAAAAAGTTGGCATTTTCAAGGTGCAATATAAGCACTACTTATGTTCTACTAATTTCAACTGAATTGTGAAAACTGCTAAAAAAAAACTTTTAACATTACTGCAAATAGTTACTTTCCCTGGTAACCAGTTACTTTTATTATAGAGTAATTCAGTTACTAACTCAGTTACTTTTTGGAACAAGTAGTGAGTAACTATAACTAATTACTTTTTAAAGTAACGTTCCCAACACTGGAAATGAAAACCTTGCAATCTTATGGTCCATCGTATGAGACGTGATGAAGGTTTTGGATGTTGGAATGCCCATGTCAGAGCTGCATGATCTGTTACTACCTCAAACATTTGTCCTTCCAGATACTTTCTCCATTTCTCCACGGCCCAAACTACCGCCAAACTTTCCTTTTCCGGCACAGAATAAGCTTTCTCTACTCCTCTCAACAACCGAGATGCATAGGCAATAATATGTTCTTCTACTTCAGACTCTTGGGTAAGAACAGCTCCTAATCCAATTTCGCTTGCATCAGTTTGCACTCTGAAAGGTTTACAGAAATCAGGGGTAATCAAAATCGGAGCTCGCACAAGATCTTGTTTTATGGAGTTAAATGCTTGCTGACATTGTTCAGTCCATTCCCATGGGGCATTTTTTATTTTTAGAGCATGCAATGGAGCTGCCTTTTCAGAAAACTGGGGTATGAAACGGTGATACCAACCAGCTAAACCTAGGAACCTTTGAACATCTTTGATGGATTGTGGTATATGAAATGATTCGACTGCTGAGACTTTGAATGGGTCTGTCTTTACTCCTTCCAGTGTCACAATGTGTCCCAGAAATGAGAGCGATTTCTGGATAAAGTTGCACTTTTTTAGATTGAGGGTGAGACCAGCTTTATGAAGACGTGAAGACTTTTTGTAGATGCTGGAGATGTTCTGAAATGTTTTTGGAGTACACAACGATATAGTCGATGTATACCATACAACACTTTCCTTTCACCTCCCGTAAGACCTGTTCCATCAGCCGGTAGAAGGATGCTGCAGCGTTTTTCAGGCCAAAAGGTAAACGAAGAAATTCATAAAGCCCATTAGATGTTACAAAGGCCATTTTTTGAATACGTTTTGCATCCATTTCCAACTGCCAATATCCACTATCCCAATATCCACCTACATCCACAAGTGTAGGGTGCTGAAAACTGTTGCTCCATGGAGAGATTCGAGGATGTCCTGAATTTGAGGCATGGGATATGCATCCAGATGCGTCTTGCTGTTAAGACCTCGATAATCTACACAGAATCTAGAACTTCCATCCTTCTTTTGAACTATAACCACCGGTGATGCCCAAGGTGATGTAGATGGTCGGATGATTCCTTTGTCCAATAGTTCTTGCACTTGAGATTCTATGAATTGCTGCTTTGGAAGAGAAACCTTGTAAGCACGTTTTCTTGTCGGAATCTCATCTACAGTTATGACACAGTGTTTTACACAATTAGTTCGACCAATCTGCCGGGTGCACACAGAAGGCCAACTTAACAAGAGATTCTCTACCTCTTTTTGTGTAGGGAGATCTGTGTCTGATGCTTGGGCTAAACTGTGTATCTGCCCACAGGTTTCTTCATCAAAAGAAGATCCCGGTAGAGCGAGACAGAAATATGCAGAGGGTTGAACATCATGTTGTAGGAAAGGAAAAGTTTTTGGTTCTGAAATTGCTGGCATACAGTATTGGACTTTGTGAAAATTCTATACCATCTTGGATTCTAACAGAAAATCTATTCCCAGAATAACAGGTATAGTTAGATCAGCATCTTTCATAATAAACAAATTTACATCCACACCCTGTCCTTGAACTTCACATCTCCAACTGACCTTGCCTAAGGAGTTTTGTCTCAGTCCATTGGCCAGCAGGAATGATTGGCCTCCACTAGATTGACATTCCTCATTATAATTTAACCGCTTCCACAAAGATTCTTGGATTAGTGAAAAAGTGCTTCCAGTGTCAACAATGGCAATGATATAGCTGTCTCTGAGAATTATGGGAAGGGTGATGTTCTTATAAGCATGAAGGTCTGGACTCTGATCGAGTAGCACAAATCTGTTGCCAGCCTGTGGTAACTTTCGCTGAGGTTCTTGAACAGGAGCCAAATTCTTCTTTTGTTCCTCCCCATTGACCTGACTCCAGTACCTTTCGGACTCATCAAAGTCTCACTCAATTTGTGTCCCAATCCTGACCAATTCTCCCACATCTTTAACAGCTCCTTGTAGCAAACTGGCAAGCCGCGGGTTGCAATTTCTCAGGATTGCCTAAACCATTTCTCTCTCAGACATATCCTTTTTCCATCGCAAACACAACGCACAATACTGGAATGCAAAGTCTCTGAGGCTTTCCTTGGCCCCTTGTTTCCTTTCTAGCAGTTTCCGAGCTGCTACATCCTTGTAGTCCTCACTTAAAAATGAGTCCAGGAATCTCTCCTTAAACTGTTTCCAGTTGATCACATTTTTCCTCTCTGCCATCCACCAATCTTTTGCAGTTCCTTTCAGCACAGCCGACAGTGAGGCCAGGATTTTGTCATCTCTGAGGGGTCGAACAACAAAGTATTCCTCACACCGCTCGATGAATAAAACTGGATTGTCATTAAGGGTATTGCTAAAACTGGGAAAATCAAGTTTTACAGGAGGGTTATATTGAACTTAAGACTAGTTGTTAATATGGCTGGGTTGTAAGTTATACATCATGTTACTAGATGGAGAATGGGTTTTACTATCTTGTGGACTGGTTTCTTGTATTTTTGGAGTAGATGAAGACATTCTCATCGCTTGAAATTTTTGCTCCCATTGCCGATCTCTTCTTTTCAAACAATCTATCATGGTCTGTCCCAAATCCTTAACTAACATTTCCAATTGTAGTTTAACCCTCTCACACTCCCGTTGGACATGATATGTCATCCTATCTTCCATTTGTTTACATTATCAAAATTATCCCACGAAACTTGCTCACCCACCTTCTGTGTGATGTCTGCCATATGACCTTCTAATTTAGCGATGCGTATATTCAGGGATGTCACTGATGAATAAGGATTGTGGTCTGCCTCTTCATCCATTTCTAATGGTGGTGGAGGTAGAAAAAGAAAGTCATCCTCAGGAACACTACTCACAACTCTTTCATTTTCCTCATCGGAGTCGAGATACAGATCACAGAAGGTGTTTATCAACTCTCTCAGCGGTTCTCTCCTAGCAATGAAAGATTCAGAGGTAAAATCTTCACTAGGTACAGCCTCCTCCATATCCATGGCAGATGACAGTTAGATTGCCCTAAGTGTAGAGAATCTTGTAGAGAATATAATGAGTGAAGAAACAGTTGAAAGATAAACCTCAATACACAAATAGAAATGCTTTCATTTTATAGCCGATGGAGCACCCAAAAGTATTTACATGAGCACCACCCAGCAAACACTGAATATACAATAACATACCCCAAAAATTCACACTAATGGAATACTGTCTGATGAGTAGCAATAAAAATAAACCTTAGATGAAAACCTTAGTTTTTCATTGTCCTGTAATCCATAGAGTACATCCAAGGTTTTGTATCATAGAGTCAATGGTTCCATTTGCAGCAATGGAGAGCAAAGGAATAATCATCCCGTGACAGAGGTGAAGCAGTTATAAGTTGTAATCCACAATGATTCCAAATCCCATATGACCGGAGTCAAGCTTTGAAAACACTATCCTTAGGGTATAGAAACTCATGTTCCAAGTTGAATTGCAGCCTTGAGCCTCATCGAATATATATCTGATACATATCATATCTGATAAACAGATGATATTCAAAGAGTCCTTCTACAAACAAAACAAATACATACTAGCATTAGATGTTGGTTTCAAACTAAACAATAGCCGAAACCCCTTCCCCCCAAAACAAACTAAATACAGCTTACACAGAAATAACCTCAGTTGACATAACAAATCAGAGAAAAAAAAACACTTACTTGATTGAGCTTGAAACAATTGTTTCTCAATCTGGACTCTAAACAAATTGTGTGAACATAAAGAGAAGAACCATGCTTCCCTCTCCACACCCTGTCCTAACTTCTTCTCCTACACGGCTATATACAAGGGAGCATGACACCTAGAGCCCCCTACTGCATAGTAGTGGTATTACCAACGAAGAAAGAAAACAAGGAACCAAACTCTGGGTGGTTACAAGCTATAATGGGGGCCATGAAACTTTTGTGAAAATGAACAAAAATGCTGTCGCTGGCTGGCAACATTTTTCAAAAACGCAGGCGGGAAAAGACTTAAGGACACTGCATTTTTTAAATTTGTCCTACAGCTTTCAGTCTTCACCAAATGTTGCTCAGATGAGCTTGAGAATGAAAATTAAACAGACAAAATTAATCAGTAGTCCTTGTGAAAAGAATACGGCCTTCTGAGATGTTTTCAACATTTAAAAAAGCTTGGTATATTTCAATATTAAAATATTAACCATAGTACAAAAATTATGAATTCATATGCAAAATTCATATGGATTTGGATGCAAAACGTATACTATTAAAATGTAAAGAAGAATAGGAGTACATATATCTCAATGTTCTTCAATCACAAGATTCACAATTGCTACAAAGATTACCCAAGTTATCCTTATTTTCAGGGTGGCCGTAAACTTCCAGAAGCATCACATGCTAATGAATAGCTTTCTCCAGGTTTTGTTGATTTCTCTGGTTGCATTATCCCAAAGAGCCACCAAGAAAAAGCTTAACTTCCTGTTCGACTTGATATGTCTTTGCCACCAAGCTGTAAGGGTACCTGAGTAGGTTAGTGACCACCTAGAGGTCAAGGGAAAAAAAACAAACATTTGCACTACAATAATTAGAACCAAATCATCAATCATGTTGCTGCTCTTTCTAAATTCTTTGGCTGATGCAGAGCAAAACAATCACCCGTTTTGGGTGGGTTGACCAATATATATGCCATTTGAGTATTACTGAAAAACTTTTTGCGGTGACTCCAACCAAACGAAAGTCCTAACTAATACACATTTACCAGGATAGACGAAATAATAATAATAAAAAAATCTTTCATTTTTGTAAATCTAGATATGACGTTACCTTGCATTGTCAACTTACTTCTCTCAAACACTGTAGGCAAGCCTCCCTGGTGTCAAATTAAGGATTAAGAGTTTTTTTTTGTCCTCCCCTGATACAATTCACATTAAGGTGAATTCTTTTCTTTTTTTCTCTCTTTTCAAGTATGACATCACCTTCTTTCCTTTGGGCTTTCTTTCACTTCTAGAGGGGGACACATTGAAAAGCAGATAGCATGTTCGCTAAACAAACTCAAAACTGGAAGTAAAAAAAATATCGACTCAAATGTTCCTTTCAGTTGTGGCCTGGTTATTTGCCATTGCAACAACAGATTGTAAATCTGTGGCATTACTGCATTTTTCCCCCATCCTATTGAAACTGAAACCTTAAAACCGAGCCATTGTACATGGACTCATACCTTGACTTAACAAAATTACCATTTATCCAGAGCCAGTTTCTTTTACTGCATGCTTTTCAGCTTCCCACCTTTCCTTATTTTTTTTCTTCTTTTGACCATAATCACTGGGGCCATGATTACTGTGCTCTTTTGTATGACTATATTGGAGATTTATGAAGCATAGTGTGGCATTATGTTTCAGCTCAGCTTTACGCAGTGTACAAGATGTGCCATAACCAGTCTTTTGTTTGGATTTTGAATAACAATGGCCTAAACCTAAAGTTTATGTGCTCCACTGTTGTCAGCTGAAACCAATCATTGACTCTTAATTTGGAATTAAAATATCCTTTCCCATTCATTAAAAATGTCTTAATTTAGCTGAAAATAAACCACAGCAGGATACTGTGCAGCATACATGCAGCTACAGTGTTTATCCAGTGGTGCTGTAAATGTAAACTTAACCAATAATTAGTCCACCAAAGGCTTTCATCTTAAAGGTACGGTCACGCTAGACTTCAAGCATGCAAATTACCTCAGACCCCTGGGCAAAAGGATATGATGTCATGCTTGCAGGTTTTTGTTTTAAATAGAGAAATACAACAACTAATATTACACTCAAAATTTTACTAAAATGTAATTATTCCATGCAGCTTCAAAGGGGCCATATTTATTTTAATTTTCCATGAAAAAAAAAAAACTTTTGTGCAACACAAACTTTCTTCTGACCTCTTTCCTTCAGCCTTATAATTAAAATAGTCCATTCTGCTGATCTTTAAAGAAAAACATGTTTACATGTGCAATAATAGATATTAATATACAAATGCCAGATTAGAAACTTTTGAGATTACCATGATAGGTCTAGACATCAGCTATAAATGTAAATGTCAAGATCCATCTGTAAACACTTAAAAAAGAAAGAAAAGTAATGCCACAAAGTTGCAGAGGTTCAGGAAGAGTCATTTTGCAGCTTAGTTTCAATGGCCCTCATTTATCATTCTTGCGTAGAAACTGGCGTATATGTTGGCGTAAGATTATGCTTACACTCCTCTCACCGCCTGATTTATGAAGCTGTGCGTACCTTTGAAATCCAGGTGTACGCAATACCTGTCCTTGATAAATGCCGCGGCTGAAAACGATCGTCATTAGAATAACACGCCCCTATATATTCAAGTCTCCGCTTCCCCCACGCCCTCATTTTACACCATGGACACACGGAAGACGGCAAAGAATCGAAACTTCTCCGACGTGGAGCCGAAGTGACCTATCACAATGCATTTTTTTACAGCACGTGTTTTGAAACAATTAACATTTAATTTCTTATCACGTCACTTGTATTGGGGTGTACAATAGTGATGATGATGTGATGTGCATTCATTCACATTAATAATTGCGTGACAATTTGTAATATTCTTATTATTATGATTTTTATTATTAATGACGCTTATTGTTATTTAGAAGAATAATGTAATTTTTATTATTTTGTCAGTCTGAATTATTTTTTGGTCATTGAAAGCCTTTCATTACTGAACCCAGTCCGTGCGCAGCTGCCGGACCTAACCCTGAAACGTCAGTAAAGCGCACAGACTCGCAACTGAAGGAATACATATGCCTACAAATCAAATGCTTTGGTAAAGTCACACAAATTAAAAATTGAAGTCCATGTTGCACAAAAATAAACACTGAAGGTTATAATTACTATGTTGTTGTTTTTTTTAGAGTGGGTCATAATATATTATATCTTTTAGTTTGTCAGTGCTTTTTGTGGTGTTAGGAATTGTTTTACTGCGCATTTCCGCACTAACTCAAAACGTGCGTACACCAACTCCTGAGCTGGCGTAGGATTTGAGCGTGCTGTACACCAACGTCCATATTAATAAATTTCAAAGTCACGGTGGTTTTGGGTGTACGCCAGGTGTACACTGGAAATTTGGTGTACGCACTTTTGATAAATGAGGGCCATTATATGCACTTTATGAACTGGTTTGAGTTTTGCTAAATATATCTCAATTTCATAAAAATGTGATTCCTTATCACATGCCCCCTTTAAAAAGATTTAAAAACGGAATAATGCATCTTAAATAGATTGATTACTTGGATTAGTTTAACAAGGATTAAATGATGATGCATTGGGTATTAAAGCAGTTTAATGAATATACCATGTGACTAATTAACACTCTGTTTCGGCACAGGAAACTGTTGGCGGTGGTTGACAATGACACTTTCCTGATGATCGTCATCAGTGCAGTCAACTAGGGTACCATCTGTTCGACAGCGTTGAATTACATTACAGCTTCATAAAAGAATTACACTACCGCTGCATTTCCAGCTTTCCTTTGACTCAATGTTTAGCCTGAGTCAAAATGGTTATGCAATGATGAGAAAATTACAGGTATAAACAAGACTTTTCCACTTTACTAAAGATATGAGGTCATGTCAGAGTGCAAGAAAGATTACCACTCATTATCTCAACCAATTAGGACCTACTAAATGTGTAAAACCTATCTTCTGTGGTTTCTAGCCAAGACTGACTTATTTCATAACTTCCTTGTAGTTTGTAGTTCCTTACTGCAACTAAATTTAAACATTAGTTTGGAAGAAAGCAAAACCCCTTCTTAAAACCCCTTATATCTTTGCTGTAAATCCTTTATGGGTATTTTCACTATTAGATTTAAATGGGTTGAAAAAATTCTCAACTAAGGGCTTAGAATAATCCATCTGAAGTATTTATTCTTGCTTCTGTCAGCCCTCTAGTTGAGTGCAAGAGCTCTTTTTCTAACTGCATAACAGAAGGCAACAGAGACGTTATAAGTGGCTTCGGTTCCAGAAGAATTTTTCCCCATTCACAGGCAATTCAATGAATTCTTTAGTAAAAGAACTAGCCCAACTAGCTCTAAGATGAATCACAAAATTATAACTTTTGGAAAATTAATTTGTGGAATCCACAGAAACGTGAATAATAAATTGGAACTCATGGTAGGTGCATCTTGAAAGGTTTGAACAATAATGCAAAAAAAAACTATTGCTGTATGGGGAAAATAACCAGAAATGTTGCACCCTATTGTAACTCTTGGGGAACTCTACACTTACTTTCTTACTCATGTTAAACAAAAAGGCAATTTAAATAAAGGTTTAAGGGACATGAATATATGAAGACTGTGAACATATATGCTGTGAACATAATGCATATGATTCATTCTATGGACATAACTCTGTTCTCTTCGAGAACGGTAGAAAATTGAGAACTTTGATTGTATTCCAAACCCTGCAGGTACAGCAGCTTTTTCTTTGCAAGCACAAAAAGAGGTTTGAAGTAATCCTAGACCTACCCTTTAGCCACCTACCCTTTAGATTAAAAAATAAATGCCATCACACCTCTGTAACTAATCCGGTTGCAAACTTCAAATGACCCTTTGCAAAGATCAACCAATCTGTGCATAAAGTACACACTGAAGGGAATATCTGATTAGGGTCACATTTGGTTTGCTGTGAATGGCGGGCCCTTCCAAAACCTACTAGGCATTATATAGGCCAAATGCAAAGTCAGTCGTTGATGCATGAGACCTATAATCAGCTTCTAATGCCCTATTTCAAGTGATAAATGGGACATGTCTTGCATGCAAAGCATAATGTCATAAAGACGAAGTAGTTAAACTTATGTGTATGGAAAGGACACGAGCGTAAGGCCGTGGGAGATATCCAATAGATAAGGAAATGTGAGGGGAAAGATTGGCATTGTCCCTGGAGACATATTTGCATAGATCAGGACAGAATGTGTCTCGGCCACGCTCACTGGACGAGATAGAAGCAGGCAGATTACATCACAGCTGTCTGACTAACAGTACGGTTACGGTTAAGTTCTTGCGTGAAATATGAGTCAGGGAATTTAAGAAGGAGATAATCTCCAAGGCTCAGTGTTTGTGTTATTAAAAGCCATCGTGTAGGGTAGCCCACTTATGGCCAGTGAACGGTGATGTGTGTAATGTTCTCAATGGTAAAACACTTTCTCTTATGCCAGGTTAATATGCAGAGACAGCTTTAAGTAAACCATTTCGTAAGTTGATTTCCCTGAAAAATATAAATACTGTAGCTCCTGTGTTCTCAAACATTGCTGGTTTGTTCGAGTAGCCCAACACAGCAATTCTGATGTAACCAATGGCACATGTGTGGAATGGAAATTCCTGTTTGTCCAACCAATGGAAGACGGGGATGTGTTCAGAAACTTTTATGTAAACAAGGCCTATAATCATGAAGGGACAGTCCCCCTCCCCCCATTTTAATTTTTTTAAAATGGTAAAAAAAATATGTCTAAAAAGTCCCCATAAAACATGGAAGCCCAGTGTGTGTGTGTGCTCATGCTTATATTACATTGTGAGGACCAAATGTCCCCACAAGGATAGTAAAACGTGAAATCACCAAAGCCAATGGTCCCCAGGAGGGAAATTGATTTATGAACATACTAAATTGTGTTTTTTAGAAAATGTAAAAGAGCAGAATAATATTCTGTGATGGGTAGGTTTAGGGGTAGGTTTAGTGTAAGGGGATAGAATATACATTTTGTAGAGTATAAAATCATTACGTCTATGGAGAGTCCCCACAAAGATAGTTGTGAGAGTCCCCACAAAGATAGAGAGAGAGTGAGTGAGTGAGTGAGTGAGTGAGTGAGTGAGTGGCAGTGATCCATTGAATTGATCAAAAGTGCACAATAAAGACTTTCTGAACTTGACCTTTCTGTTCATCAAATAATCCAGAAAAAAAGTTTCAATGAAATATTAAGCAGCACAACGGTTTTAAACGTTGACGATAATCATGTTTCTTAATTATGCAGGAAATCAGCATATTAGAACGATTTCTGAAGGATCATGTGACACGGAAAACTGGAGTAATGATGCTGAAAATTCAGCTTTGCATCACAGGAATAAATTAAGAAATAAGAGAACAGCTATTTTAAATTGCAATAATATTTTTTTTTTTATTAAATAAATGCAGCCTTGGTGAGCAAAATAGACTTTTTAAATAAATAAAAATAATTTAATTTAGTTTTGAACTGTACTGTATCTATGCTATTATATGCATAAATGCATCATCTGCCAATAGGAGTGCAGACAGTAATCAGTCTTCTGATGCAGGAACAAAAGGAACAAATACTAGCAAACAATAGCATATAGATTCAGTGTGGCTGAAAGTTGCATACATTTTTTTGTTCCTTGTGCTGAAATTCCCATTCAGGCTGCCACTCATAACTGAAGCTCAAAGTCAGCAGTGCCAGGCTGAACACACACTTCATGCTTCAGAGGTCATGGTCACCTTGCACTTGATTCAACTAGAAGATGTCAGGGTAACACTAGTTTTACTTATGATGCCACAGCTGGAGGCAACAACCACTGCCAATGACAACAAATCATTATGGTAAAAATGTCAGTGTTGCTACAATCTTGTAGCTTGGAGGCTGGTAATAAATACTGTAGCTATTGGCCCACAAGGCATCCTCAGACTCTCACACAGTTTTTACAATTTACTTTCCACCTCATTTAGAGAGCAAACAAATAATAATTATATTTAACTAACTTTGTTGACATTATTGTTAGGCAAAATAGTTAAACAATGCATAATTGAAATAAGAAAAGCCAAACATAAGAAAATATCTCAGGATTTAATTTGATCAGAATTGATTTGTCCAGATTTGCAACATCAGCTCCATTATGTACGTGTTGTATTAATTTGAACACAAGTGCGGAGAATGCGAGCAAACAAAGAAAGCCTATTAGAAGTTATCATTAGTGCATCTTTTAACAAATATCGTGATTTGAACAAACCCCAAACCAGCAACGTTGATGCTACAGAAATTAATGATGCTTCAGAAATTAATGATGCTTCAAATCATGCAGTTTGTTAAGGAGAAATGTGCTGCTATGTTTCAAAGAGATCAGACTTTAAAAAAATATTTCATAAACTTACACTGAAGGAGTAAATGGTGCCATATATGAATCAGAATATCATAAAAACTTAAGGATGGGTTCTTTTGAATTAGGAAGTAAAAAAAAAAAAAAAGACAAAAACCCTATCGTACAAGGAATCACATAGAGACACACTAAAAACCTCAAATAACACATTAGCAACCACACAACAACGCCCTGGCAACCAAACAAGACTTTACCACTGTAAAAAGGCTGTTTTCATTATTATGCCTCATGCTGAATATCAATGTTTTATGTGAGCATCCCATATGTAAAGAAGTTTTATGATTTCAAGGGCCTTCACTTTTGAGTTGTGTGCTATATAAACAATTCAACCACATTTTCTGTATCAAAGTCCTGTTAACATTGATAATATATATATTTATCATTGGCCAAGCACTTGAACTTGGTTTCAGTCCCAGTTATTCTGGGGAAGGCCATTCGCCGCAGCAGTAAAGCATCCATCTGCCATTAGCATCCCAGCTCTGTAAATCAATACAGGATGTTGGTGGGTAAAAACCCTCTGCATTTAATTGCACGATACATTTTATTTTTATCTGCGTATATTGTACGGGGTATATTTAACTACACATTGAGTTGATTTTAGATTAATTCATTTTGTGACAAGCAAACTGCGTCTATGAACTCTGTCCAAGAGAAGGAGGAGAACCATGGGAGTAATTACATGTATGCTGTAATTGAGAAAATGAATAACAACTTGCGGATTCCACAGCCTCTTGGAAGCAGTCGTGCTTACACAAGGCGAAGCATGTAGTTAACTTTAGTTTTCATGCTAATAAGCTCTGACAATCGTGCACCAAAATGAAACGTACAGATTATATTAAGCATGTGTGGCCACATTTACGATGAAATCGCTAAGAATTATTGGATCAAGAGGATTAAGGGATTATTGATGCAGTAAACATTGTGTTACATATTTTAAACAGAAACAATGGGCTTAAGCGATAGTTGGACGGTTGATGCGCTTCAAACTGCAAAATGAAACGTATAAGGTTAATGTACAGGCTACAAGAGGAATTACAGAAGAAACTAGAATGAGAGCGGTATAGATGCAGGTGAAGAGGGTTATTCAGAGCAGGACGTGTCTAAGCAGGTCTTATCTGGCTCCACACAATTTCATGGTTGTTTGAAACAAGTGGGCCATGTTCGGCTCAATCATTGGGATTCCTGTTCAAAAAACATTTCTATGATGTGCCGAGAATGGAGTCAAGAAGAACTTGTTGAAATACCTAAGTATTTTGCTCTGCTTATTAAAATTTGCCATAACAACCCAAAATCACAACATAATATACAAACCTATTTTGCAAAGCAGTTTCTTTTGATCTTTGACTTTGCGTTTCTGCATTGTTACACAAACACAATTTAAAAAACAAATATTTTCATGTCATGTTTTCTATTACAAATATATAAAAAGTCTTAAATCAAGATACATTAATTGAAGAAGCTAATGACAAGAAATGAAGGGCCAGATTTACTAAACAGGGCAAATTAGAATGAGAGCGCAATCCAAAAAAGTGCAGATGGGAGAGATCTACTGACGACGTGCAAATTAAAGAACACAGACACAGCCAGATCATTTTCATAATAACCAACACAATCTACCAAGAGCAGCGCAAATTAGCATCTGGTTTAAGACATGCTTTTTCTGAGCGGTACATTATGGTGCAAATACAAATTGACTAGCGCAAACTTTAGTAAATCACCTTGCATGATTTGTTTAAATACTCTCCTCCCATAAATTTTGCGTCTGAAAGGGTCATCCATAAGGTCATCCACAAAAATAACCCTGTCCTCATCTTTTCACTGTGTGTCTTTAGTAAATCCTGAAGCCCCCTTTCCACTTTTCAACTTTCATTACATTCGTACACGGCAACATGGGAGAGAAGTTGATTCTCGCAGTCTCCGAAAAGCCCATTCGGGATGATATAACTCTTGAATCATACAGAGACGTCAGCAGGAAAAATGAAGCTTGGTAGCGAGATTGGCGGTCAGCCAGGTCTGTTTTGATTGCCAAATGTGCAGAATAAATGCAAATCTTTGTCCCCGCTAAATTAGCATCTAGACTAGTATTTCAATGCAGTTTCATTATTCCGCATTTAAGACAGTGGTTGACATATAACAATGCTATCATTTTTTTATATTTTGTTTAATTTCAAACTTAAAGTTATGCTCATCTACTGTGATATGATTTAGCAGTATGCTAAAATAATATATATACACTACCGTTCAAAAGTTTGGGGTCGGTAAGATTTTTTATGTTTTTATAAGAAGTCTCTTCTGCTCACCAAGGCTGCATTTATTTGATTAAAAAATACAAAACAACCCAGTAATATTGTTAAATATTATTTTAATGTAAAACAGCTGTTTTCTAAGTGAATTTTAAAATGTAATTTATTCCTGTGATCAAAGCTGAATTTTCAGCATCATTACTCCAGTCTTCAGTGTCACATGATCCTTCAGAAATCACTCTAATATGATTATTTGATTCTCAAGAAACATTTATGATTATTATCACAGTTGACTATATATCATATTTTTGTGCAAAGAGTGATTCATTTTTTTCAGGATTCTTTGAAAGTTCAAGAGAAAAGCATTTCATTCAAAAATAAATATTTTGCATTATTATAAATGTCTTTACTGTCACTTTATATCAATTTCATGTGTCCTTTCTGAAGGAAAGTATTAATTTCTTTAAAAAAAACAACAAAAAAAAACCCAAACTTTTGAACGGTAGTGTGTGTATATATATATATAGGTCATTCTCAAAAAATTAGCATATTGTGATAAAGTTCATTATTTTCCATAATGTAATGATAAAAATGTAACTTTCATATATTTTAGATTCATTGCACACCAACTGAAATATTTCAGGTGTTTTATTGTTTTAATACTGATGATTTTGGCATACAGCTCATGAAAACTTCTGTTCCCGTCCAAAATTCCTGTCTCAAAAAATTTGCATATTTCCTCTGACCAATAAAAGAAGTAATTTTAATACAAAAAAAAGTCAACCTTCAAATTATTATGTTTAGTTATGCACTCAATACTTGGTCGGGAATCCTTTTGCAGAAATGACTGCTTCAGTGCGGCGTGGCATGGAGGCAATCAGCCTGTGGCACTGATGAGGTGTTCTGGAGGCCCAGGATGCTTCGATAGCGGCCTTAAGCTCATCCAGAGTGTTGGGTCTTGCGTCTCTCAACTTTGTCTTCACAATATCTCACAGATTCTCTCTGGGGTTCAGGTCAGGAGAGTTGGCAGGCCAATTAACACAGTAATACCATGGTCAGTAAACCATTTACCAGTGGTTTTGGCACTGTGAGCAGGTGCCAGGTCGTGCTGAAAAATGAATCTTCATCTCCATAAAGCTTTTCAGCAGATGGAAGCATGAAGTGCTCCAAAATCTCCTGATAGCTAGCTGCATTGACCCTGCCCTTGATAAAACAGTGGACCAACACCAGCAGCTGACATGGCACCCCAGACCATCACTGACTGTGGGTACTTGACACTGGACTTCAGGCATTTTGGCATTTCCTTCTCCCCAGTCTTCCTCCAGACTCTGGCAACTTGATTTCCGAATGACATGCAACCACTGAGCAACAGTCCAGTGCTGCTTCTCTGTAGCCCAGGTCAGGCACTTCTGCCGCTGTTTCTGGTTCAAAAGTGGCTTGACCTGGGGAATGCGACACCTGTAGCCGATTTCCTGCACACGCCTGTGCACGGTGGCTCTGGATGTTTCTACTCAAGACTCAGTCCACTGCTTCCGCAGGTCCCCCAAGGTCTGGAATCGGTCCTTCTCCACAATCTTCCTCAGGGTCCGGTCACCTCTTCTCCTTGTGCAGCGTTTTTTGCCACACTTTTTCCTTCCCACAGACTTCCCACTGAGGTGCCTTGATACAGCACTCTGGGAACAGCCTATTTGTTCAGAAATTTCTTTCTGTGTCTTACCCTCTTGCTTAAGGGTGTCAATGATGGCCTTCTGGACAGCAGTCAGGTCGGCAGTCTTACCCATGATTGCGGTTTTGAGTAATGAAACAGGCTGGGAGTTTTTAAAAGCCTCAGGAATCTTTTGCAGGTTTTTAGAGTTAATTAGTTGATTCAGATGATTAGGTTAATAGCTCGTTTAGAGAACCTTTTCATGATATGCTAATTTTATGAGACAGGAATTTGGGGTTTTCATGAGCTGTATGCCAAAATCATCAGTATTAAAACAATAAAACACCTGAAATACTTCAGTTGGTGTGCAATGAATCTAAAATATATGAAAGTTTAATTTTTATCATTACATTATGGAAAATAATTAACTTTATCACAATATGCTAATTTTTTTAGAAGGACCTGTATATATATATATATATATATATATGCGCACATATGTGCACACACACACACCTGTGCATATATATATTATAAATATATATATAAATTCTTAAAAATGTGTATTGAAAATAATAGTGGCAATAATAACAATAAATAATATGAATATATATATATATATATATATATATATATATATATATATATATATATATATATATATATATATATATATATAACTCATAATTTTGTACTTATTTATTAATAACCATACAATTTTTAAAAAAGTATTAAGTGTTTCAGATCAAGTTTTTCTTTTTTTAAGTATTAATAATTCTCAACTTGCGTACACTGATTTGATTGGACTACATTGGAAGACATCAAATCCGGTCGCATACGGTCTATTCTATCCTATATGATCGGAACTCCCCACAGCTCCCGTACGACTCTCCATTGGAAATGAATCACTTCTGGTACGACGGCTGTCGTTTGCAGTGGAAAGGCGGCTTGACGGTTGTTTTTTTAATGCCAAAAAAGGGTTTGAGCTGGTGCAAGCTGCAAGCCAGCTAGTAAATCTGGACCCAAGTCTTGTTTTGTGAAAGGAATAATCAAAATTAAGTCACCATTATTAATATAGCACTTTATATAATACAGATTGTTTCAAAGCTGCTGTATAGGAATAATGATTCAATTATGCAAACCGGGTGTAATTCTGCTGTAAATCAGCTCTAAAAAAATAAAAAAAAATAAAAAAAGTGTCATTGTTTAGCTGAGGTCAGTTCAGTGTTGATTTAGTTCAAATTGAATTTATGCTTAAAACAAGAAAAGAAAAAAAGTCAACGTATTCTAATTCTACTTCTACTGCCGAACCCTTACATAATCTACTACAATCTTCTAATACTCTAATAAGAGTTAGTTGACATTTAGTTGCAAAGTTACTTTTAGTAAGTACAATGTCTAAAGTGGACCATCGAAATAAAAGTGTAACTGAAAAAAGTCTGTCACTGAGCCGAGACAAATAATATTAATTCAAAGAGAAAACGGTTATTTTTCTTACCCCACACTGACAGATACATTTTCTTTTCAGAACAGAATAATAACTTAATTTCTTAAGTCGTTTTGCATCTCAAGTAAATGTATATTTATTGAAGAACATTTAGGTATTTGTACTGGAAAACTAGAAAACCTTATTTTTTGCAGTGAATATTCCTAAGCAACTATATTCCTTTGTGACTAATTAATCCCGACTCTTGGACAGCACACTCCCAAGTGTCTTCTTTCAGAAGAGACCACAATTGTGCCTGCAATACAAAGCATTCGTGAGCTGCAACCATTTCAGTTTGGGTATGTCATTTCTGGTGCTGGAGTTCAAAAGGGGGTTCAGACAAACAGGTTGAACTATTGTAATGTTACTGACTGTAAATGGATCACAGGAAAGCAGTACACTGTATTGAACTGCCATCAGTGTTAAATAACCTACAGTAGATATCCCACAATCCATATTTTAGTAGCTTAGCTGTTTTTACAACAGTGTAGCTTTACCAAATATTTTCCAACAAGAATGTTGCATGTCTTTTTTTATTGCATTGTACGTGCAATACTACAGCTGATGTAATAATCAAAAACACTGTCCTAAACCGTCTCTCAAATAAAGCATTGAGAAGTCTGATAAAGTCCAGATTTCCGTCTCTTCTTCCACATTTAAAATCGATTGAATGTGTAAAATGGTAAGAAAAAACACCTCCAAATGATAAACTTTAACTCTATGATGGCTAAACTTAGCAGCGTGCTAAACCGTGGGGCCTGATCTGTACGGATCAACTGCGATCCATTGCACCCCTAATAATTAATGAACACACATCATCATGATTGCTATCTTACCAGAAATTAAGAAAAATTCTACTCCAGTAAGTAAACGTGTCCCTGTTCCCAAAATGTTTTACTTCGCATGCCCACCTGCGCACCAGTAGTTGTGCACCCATGATTATGAAGAACCTTTGATGCAAAGGAAAGTTTACACAAATTTTAAAGGTTATCAAATTTGTCAGAACTATCAATGCCATAACCTTTACTTTTAAGAGTGTGATGTAAAATTATGAATTATATACCTGTAATATAATCGTTATACACTTAACAAATTGCCCCCTTAAGTAGCTTAAACATAGTTAACTACTGTGTAAATAGATTGACTGTAGTGGTAAGTTACGGTTTCAAAGTACCTTCTCCAACACTGACTGGCTGCCATGTATACAAAACTTGTCATATCTCATCTCATCTACACAGAGTTAATTTTACTTCCAGACCCTAGAGACAAACAACCACTGCTGAGAATTATGCACTGGTTAGAAGCAGATTAAAACATCACAGCTGAAGTATCCAGATAAACACCACTCCAAACCTCACCGAGACATATTTTTGGTAAACACCCCAGAGATCCATCAACACTGAACTTGCAAAACCAGCCCAGCCTGAGAAACCACCGAATCACCAAAGGTTATTTACAGAGTGATACATTTTTAAAAAAAAGTATTTTTCTCAATCCCCGTTGTTATGCATCTCCGTTTGAATCATTGTTGCGGTCTCCAGTTGACACATGATAACTGCTCTTCTGAGAACGAACCCTTTGACCTTATATGCTGCAGTCCCAAGGCCTTGAATGTTATGTGGGCAACCGTTTTATCAAAAGTACGATTAAAAGCCCCTGTTATGCTGAGAAATATTTTTGGAAGTGGTCAAACTACTGTCCTGAGAACTCAAGGTTGTTCACTGTTCTCAAGACATTGCAACAAATTTGTAGGATCAGTCAACAGGATTGGAGATTGAAAATAGGCTAGTCATTTCCTCTCCCATTCCTCTTACTCTCCTGTGACCTTAAACAACTAAATAAATCCACAAGGATTTATTCCTGACAAAACCGGGATGATATATGGTCGATTGATGAGCTAGTGATATATTTAGGATTGTTACCTCCAATCCAGCTCTTGAACTGCATGAGGATTTTCATCTGTCAATGTATTTATAAGCTATGCTTTGCAAGACTGATGGATCGAATTAGATTTGTTATGTGTGTCTTGAAACATTCTTGTGTTCCGTAATGTAATATAAATAAACCCGACCTTGACCGTTGCAGAGGGGCGAAAAAAACAACTGCTGTAATGTCTTAAGTCAGCTACAGGTTACACAAAACATAAATTTGTTTCAAGCCACGAGTTTAGTTTTCACAGTACCTGCAGTCGGATTAGCGAGTGAAATTCACAGCCGCCCCAGGCATAGCTCTATAAACTCGACTGGGTAAACATGAGTGGGGTTTGCACTCCACTCTGCACCATTTAAGTAATGAACCACATGTCAAGGACTGACTTAATCACATCATGTAGAAGAGACAAAGAAAAACCTGAACCAATGTGAAGTGTACAGTGAAAATCAGCATATAAATGTTGGTTTTATAAAATGTTTTGAAAATAAATTGCAAATGTAAAATTGATGAGATTCATTTTAATTCAGGTTTTTGGACCCCACCTTTACATAAAACCTCCGCTGTTGATTCGAAAGGTCATTATATTATGCATCCTATGTGCGTGGTTTTTTTTTTTATGTTTGTTTTTTTTACATTGCCATGTAACAAACAAAGAAAGAAGCATTGTTTAAGATGAAGAACTTTTTTTTTTTTTTTTTGCATGGCATGTGTATAATTATGGGGCCTATAACTCATGTGTAGTGCTTCATTGTCCATAATAATGTTCTTATTGGCTATGGTTGAACATCATGCAAACATGGTATGTGAAAGAGAACACTAGGCACCCATAGAAACTACTACAAGTAATACTACAAGCTCTACACTGCTTAAAAAAAATATTCAAATAGACTGCCAGACAGCACATGAAACCAGGCCAACAGAACACAAATGCATATCTTACTTCATGCAGCAAACATTAAAGGAGTAGTTCACTTTAAAATGAAAATTACCCATGATTTACTCACCCTCAAGCTATCCTAGGTAGGACTTTCTTCTTTCAGACGAATACAATCGGAGTTATATTAATAAACACCCTGACGCTTCCGAGCTTTATAATGGCACTCGATTATAACCATCAGTTTGAAGCTCAAAAAAGTGCATCCATCCATCACAAAAGTGCTCAGTTCCGGGGAGTTGATAAAGGCCTTCTGAAGCAAAGTGTTGAGTTTGTGTAAGAAAAATACTTTACAAATTAAAATTCTAGCATCCGGCCAAACACAGTTTACTTGCGTATAAAGCGCAACTTACTCAACTTATGACGTCGGAAGTAGCGTAGTGTGTCATGGCGTAGCGTAAATATCAGCAGTACGTTGCATTACTCGCATAAGTTGCTCTTTAGACTTAAGTCGAATCCGTATTTTCATTTGGCCGAAAGCTAGTTTTGGAGCCGTGTGGAGTTCTTTTATGATGGATGGATGCACTTTTTTGAGCTTCAAACTGATGGTTGCAATCCACTGGCATTATAAAGCTCGGAAGCGGTAGGGTGTTTATTAATACAACTCCGATTGTATTCGTCTAGAGAAGAGAGTCATACACACCTAGGGTGGCTTGAGGGTGAGTAAATCATGGGGTAATTCTCATTTTAAAGTGAACTACTCCTTTAATAAAGTTTGTGGCAAGAAATGGTCTTTATGTTTGAGCTAGAGTATAAATTGTAATATATATATATATACACATATACATGTATATGTATGTATGTATGCATGTATGTGTGTATATGTATATGTATATATATATATATATATATATATATATATATATATATATATATATATATATATATATATATATATATATGAAAAGCATTTCTTACCAATCATATGCATGAATACACATACATGCATATTTTCATGCATGAGCTTCTCGAATAAGTACTATTCCAGAACACTGTTCATGAGGCATGTGGTTTTGAGGGGTCAGCAGAGTTCAGCAGGTCATGCCAGTGTGAGAAAAACGGGCGGCAGGTATTGATCTCATCCCTGCAGCTATGTGGTTTTGTCAATAAGCTGCGTCTGAGATACATCCTGTCCAACCCAACCCTCTGTCATATTAATACAGCCCACTGTTCCAAATCAAATCAGCTGCTCTTCATTACAGCTGACGCATGTCACTGTTTTGATTTTGAAATACTCATATGCAAGTGAGTCATTTAATGTTTGATTTCCTGAAAAGTTGTACTTTGTTTGTTGGAGCGGCAAATTGTGGCACAACCAATGGTGTGAGTTTAGGTCAGGCTACCTTCTTGGCTGACCAATGGAAAACGAACACTAAAAGGTTGTGAAATCCTTCAGGCTTTATGTTTGAACCTTTAGGATTGCACCCAGAATCCCAAATTAACGTTTTATACCTGTCAATGTTGGGTGAACTAAGAACAATTTCCAGCAATGTATATATCTTCACAGCCATGAAATATTGCATTATTTGCATGAACAGTATTTATCTCAACATTTTTTTTACAGCATTTATTAATCTTGGTTAATGCTACTTTATACATTATTGCTCATTCATAATACATTACCTTGAATAATGTATTATGACTTGTAACGAACGATATTCAGTGTTTGTGATAGTTTGATTTTCTTATTTAGTAACATCAACTGAGATTAGTTAATGTTAAGTTGTCATGAATGAACATTGAACAATACTTAATGTTAATGAATAGAACTATTGTTATAGTTCTTCTTTAGCAAATGTCTTTCACTTGGATAGTTCACATCAGTTATTTCACTGAAGGTCAGACTACTGTTCTTACAATTCATCTCAAACCAACCATATGAGTATCTAGCCAATTTTTCCTGTCATTTGGCGCTTTGGCGAGTGTTCATTTTGGACTTTGGCTGCACCTATTCTGTCTGCAAGCGTTACCATTTCCTAATGGGCGATTTGTGAAAGAAGTGAGTCACTGCATGTCAATTATCCAGCAAAAAACAGGATCTTATCAACATTACTTCATGAAAACGATATTAAGGAAAATGGCTGGTAAAAAAAAAATCCCCACTGACACGTCAAAGAGGGACAGGGTGTCGTTTATGAGAAATCAAGGCGATCCATTAAAATTCCATTCGAGTGATGTATTCCACATGTCATTTGTACGTTATCTGCCAATTCAAGCACGACAGGAAACATGCACACTGGAAGGAGATAACATCTTTTTTACCACCAATGAACGGCTGACCAGAGAAAACAAACTGTAAGGTGCTGTGAAAACCAGCAAAAAAAATCCACTTGTCAAGTTTTAGAGTAATTGGAACACATTCCTTTCCCGTTTATACACGTTTACATGTTCATTTAAACTCAGTTTGTGTATTCATTCACGCTCTCCTCCTGCACACACATCCAATCATCTTCTGCAGGCTGACAGGTGGAAAGTGACACATGGCTTTTTCACGAGACGCACACACACTGAGGATTTCCACTTTCCGAGACAAAACCTGCTTAATTCTGGGACTATATGGACACCTTCAAGCAAATCGCTACTTCTAGGATTAGAACAAGTGCTTTACAGTCATCGAGTTGGGTTGTTTTTTAGCATGGTTGTCTTCACAAGGATTTTGCCTGCAAGGACATTCTTCATTCCGAATACACAGTCTGGTATTTGTTGTGACTCATCTCACAGATTCAGTTGCAGTGGGAGTGAAAAACCTTGAGCAAAGGGCTAGTTGGGTCTGATGCGTGTTATCTATAAACATGTCGATCCTACTTGCTGTGTGATACATGCACCACAGACAGTCAGGATAGACACCATATTTGACCTAGTATTCCATTTAAATGGCTGTACTGTTGGCCACCTTGTCATCAACCAGAAAAACTTTGAACATAAATCATTCCAATATATCTCCATATGGACAAAACCTTCAGAAAGTCATTGGTTTTAAAATCAGACAAGACTTAAGACAAAGTCTGCAGTGCCACCCAAAGAGATTACATGCATGTCCCTCACAGCCGTGTTAAATTAAATACACCATCTAGCCCAACAAGTGAAGGTCCATTGGGAGACCATGCAATCTTTGCAAGATTCATAGCTAGAGAATATTTCACAACCCTTTTTATGTTAAAGGTGAACAGTGTCAATTTCTTCACCATCAGCATCACCAGACAGAATTGCAGAAAGAATTACTATTTTAAAACAGATCACTTATTGGTCAAACAAACAGGTAATCCATATATGTTGGGTCTAGCAACAATATATTTTTTTAAATGTTTTGGGGTTGTTAACTTATAAATGGCTTACAGTAGTTTTTGCACATTAAACTGGTTTCAATTATAGTTTTTTTTTTCATTATGAACATTTAATGAAAAAAAAAATCACCTTTGAAGGAGGTGAGAAGAATCCAGGTTGACATGCTTTTGCAGAGGCAGAGGAAGTTATACGTAGTGATTTCATGTGCATGATTAATTTGACTCATCTTTGACCTACCATACGTAACTCTCTTTTAAAATAGCAAACCTTCAGTTCAAACGAAATATAAATTGTCAAAACAAACAAAACCGGTATTGTAGCTATTTTTTTCCAATCCGGAAAGTTCCACATTAATTCCCACACAGGGACTTTCCAGTTGTTGTTCACTTCCTCCAACTAACTAGGAGGCTGTGTTTCAGTACAGCTCACCTTTTCACAAATTAAGAAACTGGTCTGCCTTCATGTCAATTTGAGGAAAATCTGATGCCCCACAGCAATTATCGGATTCTTCCTTCGTCACATTTGAGAATTCCCCTCCTGGTCAGTGGTTTTTCCTATTCAAGTTCATGCCAGGCAGCAGTGATTCAGATGACACCCGGGAAGGATGGGGACTTTTCCAGCTCTGTTCACCCCCATGAAAAGACCAGCCACCCTGGGCTTATCAGACAAGTGCCCAACCTGAAGAACATGGTACAAAAACAAGGAACTTGACAGGAAGGCCACTGAGAATTGTATTCCCTGCTCAATCTCTTTGCATGAACTGAATTATTGCATTCAGTCTTGTCATTTGATTTTTTTTAATTCAGTTGCTATGTTACTAGTGAAAATAAACTAAATATATCTGCAAGAAGCATTTACAAAATCCAGCTGCAGGAAGTGGAAGCTATTGAATAGAAGTTGAAAATAACTCACTGACTTCTGTGACTGACACTGACTTTATTTGTTTATGTCTCACTAGAAGAATGTATCAACATGCTATCTTCATACCCAATAGGAAAAAGAGTCCTAAAATATGTAGCTCTGCTTAACCAATCATACAGGAATATATGTTATAGTTTCAGCACCCGATGTTATTGCAGACAGGTAAACGTGCCTTTTTGCCACACAAAAAACAAAAACCTAAAAGAGTTTGTCCAGAGATTAACTTTATATTTAGTATTCTGGATGTAGTCTGCAAAAAAAAAAAAATTACATGCTCATTTGTGGTCATGAATAGCAAAAGATAATGAACGTCACAGAGATTAGCACTTTTAAGAGAGCAAACTTAACAAAAACTTTTTTTTCTAATAATTTTCTATCTCAATGATAAATTGATGATATTTCAGTTTTGACATTTCAGACATCTATACCATACTCTTTCTCCAGACTAATTATTAATAAAAAATATTTATGCAAATGTGGATTGATATTGTTTCTCGAATCCAACTCTGCATTAAATCAAATCAACATTCTTTATGTAGTGATGTTACAGTCTTGACCAATATTCAGTCTCCCAACTCTAAAATGTGTTTCATTGATCACATTACAGCTTAGAATTGACAACCATCAGTTCATATTCATTGCCCATTGCTCAGAAAAAAAAAAAAGATAGATTTGGCATGTGTACAAAACTTGACTAAGAAAGCTGAGAAAACACTTCCATTGCTATAACAAAGACCATATTTACTGCATCCATGAGTGTCAAAACTGCTAATACTTCTCCGTTTCTCAAAGTCCCTCACACATAGGATGCTTTCAAGCGTATTATATATTTATCTATAATATTTATCTATAATTTATAAAATCTCTTATTGCAAGTTATGTTGTTTTCTTAAAGCAACAGACATTTATACAAAGGATAACTCGCATTTATCATTACATTTTAAATAACAAACCCATAAAACACCATGTCCAAAGATTGCATGTAAAATAAATAAACAAGAACCAGAAGAAAAAACATAAACCTTATATAAAACCATAAACCTTATAATATCCAAGATCCAAATAAATCTTTTTTGAGAGCACAATAAACACTGTTTTCCCTGAATTCCACAAGTCAATGCACATTCATTAATATTCGAGGCGTCGCCAGGCCTGTTACACATGGCCACACCATTACACTGATACAATAGAGCAAAACATTCCTCACTCCAAGACAAAGTGTTGACAAGCACAGTGTGGGATCACCCATGGCTTCCTTACATGTGTTTGCTCATTCCTTACGTCATTATTCTATTCTTCTGACCCCCTTACAGAAAGAGACACCAGAGACGGTTGCATTCATTATTTTGTCATAGACAATCGGGCTTGAATGTAGTCAGTGTTTGTCCTTGGGTTTAGTTAGAGCTGAGGCTTTAGACCACACCAGGTCAACTGTAAATGAGAGATTTTAAAACTGTTGAAGCATTCCCTTGATTTGCATAATCCACCTGTGCAAATAGCAAGCTGAAATCACAATCACCCAAACTCAGAGTTTGTGACAAATCAGTGTCCTCTTAATATTTCCTTCATGGTTATGCATAAATAGCACATTAGACCCATTTTCACCAGGTTTTGTTTTCAACCACATCCAATGTTCAGCTAATCCAATTACTCCACTAAAGCAACTAATTTTGCACTAAACCTCATTTGTTGTTAGATGAAAATGTCAATGTATTTGGTAAATGTGTTAGAACTTTATCAACATGCATCAACACATTAACATACTGTACATGTAAGCAAACTTGCTGAGATTTAGGGTGACCAGATGTAAAAGTTTAAGAATTGGCAACTGAAAACCCATTTTGATCAACTACTATTCTGAAAAATTGTGCGGGCATGTCTGTATTTACAAATCCCATCAGCAAATATGATCTCAAAAGTGATCACATGTAGAGATGGACTGATAGAGCCAGAAGTTGATCCTTAAAATCCTTATATTATATCAAGAGAAACAATTCTCACAAATATTGATGCTAAGTGTTTTAAATAATATTATTATTTAGCATGCAAATTAATATACACAACGCTACATTGAAAAAAATGTGCCAGGAGCAAAATATTTGCTTTCAAAAGCACTTTCAATTTTATTCAAAATAGATGAATGTTGCAACATTATTACATTGGTTGTTATACAGAGATTAAATGTCTGTTAAAATGTGTTAAAAAGGTTAATCCTCTCGCAATATCGTGTTTGAAAATAGCATATTGTACAACCTATGCTAAATCCTACCCTAAACTTAATTATTTTTGTTAACAAAAGCAAAAGTCAGATAAAAACGCATTTGCTAAAGCAACCATGCCATTTGAGCTTGCTTCAATGAGGCTTTCAGCTCTTTTATCAGGACTCGATCAAAAATCAAAAGCCTTTTTGGCTAGAAATCAAAAATCTAGCCAAAAATCATAAATCGTGTTCAAAAGAATAAATGTTGATTGTGTTTTACTGCCCCTAGTGTTTTCACTTCATTTGGATGGTCCCTTTAACACATTCTGTTGACTATAAGTAACGTTGCACCTACATGTCTACTAACTCTCATTAGAGTGTTAGTAGAGTATTAGTAGAGTATTAGTAGAGTATTAGTAGAGTATTAGTAGACCGGTAGGGTTAGGGTTAGAATAAGTTGACATGTAGTTGCATAGTTACTTATAGTCAGTAGATTGTCTGTTGGAGGACCATCACAATAAAGAGTTATCAGATATTAAGCAGACAGTACACTAATACTCTAATGAGAGTTAGTTGACATGTAGTTGCAAAGTTACTGATAGTCACCAGAATGTTCAAAAGGGACCATCAAAATAAAGTGTTAACGAAACTGCAGCAATTTGTATGTATAGCTAAAAAAAAATATTTTTCATGAAGATTTAAATTGATTTATTTTATAACTTGTAAATATAGCTTTAAAATATAATATTAAATGGGTATAATTACTAATTTTGTTCCTTTAGAAATTTAAAAATAAAAATCAATCACTAAAGGTACTGGTAATGAGAATACTGGCCTTGATAGCACTTCATCAAATCAGTAAAAAAAATGTTGCAAAAACAAAGAGGGAAAGTAAACAGGTCATTTGCTCTCAAATGACTTAAAATGTGCTCATCGATGCCTAATGCACTATTTTGCGCAACTCTTCTGTGATAACTGGAAGCTGTCCGGATGATGTAAAAGATCGATTCCTGCGTGATGTGGTCTGATCTAAATCCTTTTAGCAAATTATTTCGATGCTGTGTGGTTTGGCTCTGTGTAACGAAGAACTCTTCCATTACCGATCGCAGTTGGACCACAGCGCCACTCCTCCTTGTAAACGTCTATTCTGCATGCCTCTCTCCGCCAGGGACAAGGAGTGATGTCATCTGCTTGATCAGAGCGAGGCTGCAGAGACACGAGGAAGCCCACCATGGTAGTCCCACTCATCTCTCCCGTACTCTCAGTGATCGTAATTGTACGTCATCAACTATTCCAGAGGTACAATCAATCAGTGAGGTAGAAACACGACCTGCTAATATGTCCCATGCACATCATGACTAGTTGGTTCATTGACAGGGAGATTTCACCTAATTACAAAACTGTGTTGTTATACCCTCAGGCACTGAGGTACTTACACAAAACCAAACCAAAAGTGTGAAACAGGGGAATTTCTTGACTGGAAACAGGGTGAATTGCTTCCAAATAAGGAGTTCCTATCTGTGGAGGTACTACAACACGCCCAATTGACAAAAGCAAGATTTATTTGTTGTATATACGCACCTTGAAATAGTATTGAGGTGTTGTAAAAACAACCTAAGAGGAATTTCCATTGAAAAGAGGAGACCCTGTAGGTGGGGTAATACATCACACCCGTTTCAAATCTTGTGCCCTGACCAAGTTAAGACTATGGAAACATGAATGCAAAACAGGATTCAGGCAGGATCAACAGAAGTCCCAGGGTGCGTCTCCATCAGCTCCCTAGTTCAGTTGTCAGGGCACTGAACAGGGAGTCTGCCATTTTAAGAGCTGTCTAAATTGCAAAATCTTTCCAGTGCACAGAAATGTTTGCTCTTTAAAAAGTCCCACAATGCACGTGAACACCAGGGAGCATCAATGTTCACTGCTCCCTTAAGTTCTGAAACGCAAAATTTAAATCATGCGAGCCAACTCACTACACATAATGATAGATGTTTTTTTTTTTAATACAAACCATTATTAAATTATATTTCAGAATAAACATACATTGCTAGATGAGTAATTACAATCTAGCTAACATTTATAATTAAAGAAAATTTCAGGATGACCATGGCACTCTTTCGAATTAAAAAGCCTTTATTATCAGATGGCTACATTTATAATGTATTTGTGTCTGAAATGTTACACGTATATGTGACAAGTAAAATATTTATCATAATGTACTTTAACACTCTGGGGACGGATTGGGCGGTACCGCCCAAAATGGCATACTTTTACAAATGTGTAATTATCTTAAAAACTATTAATGATAGAGAGGTGTGGTCTTTTTTGCCGTCTTCCTCAGATTCTGCTGAAAACTTACCCGGCTTGTAGATACACTTCCTTGTTGCGCAATACCACTACGTCAAAGGCCAATGAAATGTTGTTTGTTGTTTGTTGTTTGGCATATTCACAAGCAACAACCAATGGAAAATTGCCGATGGAGGAATATTTTTATTACCCAATCAGAGGAAGGTTACCATGACGTAATTTAGCGAATCGGAGGACTCTGTATTCTTGCCAGGGGTGGTACTATATACTATTACGAAAACAGCGTTGAGTGGCAGAGACGACAGAAAGCGAACGGACGCGTCGAGTATAAACAAGGCTTTACTGAGCACAGAGATATGAGAGAGACAGAACAATTATATATATATATATATATACACACACACAATTATAGCATTATTTATTGTTTTAGCACTTTTATGATGGCAAGCAGTAAATGAATTACGGTGGAACAAGCTCTGGAACAATTACTGGAGAGCGACGAGAAGAAAGCATTGCTTAGAAAATTCTAAGCATTCCTATGAAAAACGCCTTGGACTATTTGTAAATAAAGTTAAATTTTGCATTGTTCTTTACACATTTTATTTAACAATTACACATGTCTGTCAAGCAAAGGATTTGACAAATAAATTTGTTCAAAAACTGTTCACTAATGTTGAGTGATGTGATTTTCAGAAATAAATGGCAAAAATCGAATTTCCGTTTTTGAAATTCTCTAGTTTATTGTACATTTTCACTCATACTTCCTTTATAAACATATTACATGCGTGCTTATGTTAGCTTAGGGTCTTCTGAATCCATAGATACCAAACACATAAAAATAGAGAAAACGGACCAAAAAGAGCTTAGTGCCCAGAGGGTTAAATAACATTAAAAAATAATGTCAGAGAGCAGTTCTGCTGTTGTTCATAATGTTGTGCAAGGAGGGCCTTGTCATTTAGCTGGAAATCATCAGTTCCCCAATATGTAGTGAGGCCTTTAATGTCGTTACCAGTGCCCGAATTTGTGTAAATTAGTATTCATTCATCTAATAAAAACATATAAGTGAACAAACATATAAATGAGTTGGTGCCACAATTTTGTCACAATCTTTGGGAAAGAAAAAGGTTATTTTATATTATTATACATTATATTTTTTTATTAGAAATAATCCAATTAAATCATTGGTAAAACAAGATGTGGTAAATCGAAGATGATATCGCTTCTGGTTCATTTGTCATACTGTCATACCTAAAACCCAGAAACAAGTTACCATTTCTTACACTTTCGGTTCCGTAATAATAATTCTACAATCATAATAATGATTTTACAATGTGTAAACATTCATCGAAATGAAACACTTGTAAAAAGATGTAATGCAGCAATTTAGTGGCTGTACTTGAAATTTAATCTCATTTCAATTTTAAACATGTTTGTTTTCCAGAAGATGGAAACAATCTTCCATTAAACCATGACACGCTTTTCCATGTTATCTCCATGAATGGAAGTTAGAAATGTGGATTTTTTTAAGTGATTTTTATACAAGTCATTTTATAAAAAAAAAAAAAAAAGTTTAAAAACATGATGTAATGCATTTAAATACATTTAGATAATACCATAAAACCCACAAATGTCGAGTTAAATAATTAATAAAGTGACTGATATTACATTTATTTTTTTTAAAAAAAGTTACATTATTGTGTTACAAAATTACATTTTACTGTCTGGGGACCCCACACATTCTGAGTGTACACCCTGAACGAACACAGCAAGGGTTAAATAATGACTGAAAGAGTTGTTGGAAGTTTAGAAGTCGTGACCCTGAAGTTGTGCAACTGTGATGTAGTTATTTATAGCCTAACATTAGCTTTCTACTTCTGGCTAATGTATTTAGATTTCAAGATTCATAAAACCTGTTTATTTGTCCATCTTGGTGAACAAAAAGAGTAATTAACAAACTTTCTTAAATTTTTAATTTCAAACTTTCAGTTATAAATTTTCACAAACATAAATTTTCTGCAATATTCCAAAAACCCAACAAAAAAAATATATTGGCTTTTTGTCAATGGAACTAGGGTAATGCTAACTTGGGTTGGCCTAAAAATTTCACCCCTGCAGCATATAGGCTACCAAGTGTAATATGCTCTGTTGCATACAGCATATTTTGATCAATATAAAACTGCAGATCATCCATGTATTTTGATAACAGGGAAGATTTGCCTACTGTGCACAGTACATTACTGCACGCTTATCAGGAAGCATGTCAAAAGTTTATGTATAAAGAAACTGCTAACAATGCTAAATGACAACAAAAATTGTCAAAAATTGCTAACATTTCCCTGCTAGCTAACTGTATGAATTTGATAGCTTATACCCCCCTTCCTAATCAGAAAGAAATTGTTAGTTTGTTTAGCCTGTAAGTTATAGTCTGCCTTTGATTAGCTAAAAGTGTTTGCTGACTGTATTCTAGCCTGAATCACTCAACATCCGCCAGGGGCAAGGTCAGAAAAGGCAAACACGGACTCAGCAGGGTTGTCATGTTTAAAACGTACAATTTGTAATTCCAAATTGCTAAACATTTACAACAAGAGTTGGCTTACTGTTTGGTGTCAGATTACAACCCTTCTGAGAAAGACATTGTAAGCTAGAATCATTTGAGCACACTTGTACAAAGCTAATGATGTAGCCATTATGTGTAATTAGTATTATTTTGAACTCTAGATGAATGAACCCACAGTACCAAAAGGTTAACTTGTCCAAATCAGACCCATTTTAGAGGATGTACTGTTTTTTAATGCTAAGAGAAAGGTTGAAACACTGGCCCTCAAACTCTACTCATATGTCGTCTTTGGGGAGGGCGAAGGGTGGACCCTTGGTGTGATCATGATTAAATACAACACCATTCAAGGTTTATATCATCACGGTGAACACACTCCCTCTGCTTAAACAATAACAAAGAAGAGTCAGATTCGCTTACATCCATAGAGAAAAACAAGTGTTTTTTCCACGGCCATTTACGCCATTAAGACACACTGATATTTCCATGACTGTTCCCCAGTTTCATCCATGAGTCATTAGAGGTCAGGTGTGGGAAGGTTAGTCATGACCCTGGCATCAGTTTGAATGCCAAAACACTGTGTTCTCTTCCCATATGCCCCCAAAACCCCTTGACCCATTCATGAACCTCCACAGACACGGCGTGTCACTTAGCTCAAGCACTGCTGGTTACTGAAACCACTCTCTAGGACTATCACAGGTTTAACATCTACTTCAAAATTAAGGTCTGCAGTCTGTACACTGTAAACCCAGATTTTGTTTCTAATTAACATTACGAGTGATCATTACTTATTCTTTTATGTTCTGTAAAAAAAACAGCTATCATTACTAAACAACATTAGTTGTTTGTACTATTTAGCTGAAAGATTCATTGCACTAATCATGTGGGGAAGAATGATATTCATAAAGAGCAGTCGGAACTCCTTAAGAAGGATTTCAATGAACTTTTTGAAACACTTAAAAGACTGAAAGTTCAAACATTCATCAGTGGACCACTCCCAGCAAGAGGAACAAACAGGTTTTCACGGTTGCTTGGGCTTAATACATGGCTGCAAAAAACCTGCAATATAAAAGGAGTGAACTTCATTGACAACTTCAATCTTTTCTGGAGTCAGAGGCAACTGTTTCAATAGGATGGCCACCACCCAAACAAACTTGGTTCAAGAGTGCTAAAGGACAATATCTACTTCTCCCTCCGTCATCCTTCTGCAATGTGTGCCAATCCACTCAACCTGAATGGCACACACACACACCTGGATACAGTATGAATGACCACAGGATTTCACTTCAGCACCTGAATGGGCATGCGGTTGACACATCACACAAGGACAATCATAACACCACTCAGCCACAACCTCTGCTCACGGACACAATCTCAGCTGAGCCCTGCCCACAGAGCTCACCACAGACAGACTGTGACATACTAGCACCTCTCCAAGATTCAGCACCCAAGGACGACTTTCTAGAAAACAGCGAGGGAAACCAGGACAGCATATTACAGCCTTCAATAACACCAGAGCAACAGCCCCTCTCACCAGACAGTTTCTCCATCTCTCCAGCATCTCCACTTCTGTGCTTCTCAGAGAAATGGAACAACTGGTGTATGCTGGAACTAGACTATCCCACTCTTTTGCTGCAAGCCCCCAGATACCAACCAAAAAATGGCAGGCCCCACAACCACCAAAGCCTGCAGGCCCAGCTCGCCCTCCCCCTCCTCCTGTGAGAGCTCTTCGGCCTCTGCCACAGCACCAGGGCACACACCCTCCTCTATCGGCTCGAGGTGAACCAAAAACAACTGATACCAGCTCTCAGTGATATGTGTCGGGTCCCCGCTATGATAACAATAACTTTCTCAAATGTTTACAGAACAAGCGGGAACCCAGTGTGCCTGTATCTTTATCTTTCTCTATTGCTATTTCTCTAAGCAGTACCGCAAACCCATCTAATCTGGTCCCTATTACACGCCAAACTAAGATTGCTGTGGGGACAAAAAGTAAGACTGTTAAGTTAGCACTTTTAAACATCCGCTCACTTAAAAATAAATCACTTCTAGTCAACGACTTAACCACATACAACCTGGATTTTATGTTGCTAAATGAAACTTGGCTAGAAGACAGCTGCAGTGCAACAGTCCTCAATGAAACGGCCCCTCCTAACTTTACTTTTATGAGTGTCTGCAGAGCTGTAAGAAGAGGTGGAGGTTTAGCTGCTCTTTTTAAAGCGGTCTATCAATGTAAGCAAATATCATTTGGGAATTACCCATCTTTCGAATATCTGGGTATTGTGTTAAAAGGTGCTCCACACATTTTACTTATCATTGTTTACAGGCCTCCAAAATACTTTCCAGCCTTTGCTGAAGACTTTACAGAACTGTTATCAACAATTTCTTCAGAGTTTGACCGTTTTGCTATTGGAGATTGAGATTTTAACATTCACATAGATAATGCAGAAACCAATATGGCAAAAGAAATCAAAACTGTTTTAAAAACTTTTGATCTGACTCAGCATGTACATGGACCCGAACATAATCGTGGACACACTCTAGATTTACTTATCAGTAAGGGTCTAAACATTTCATCGATTGTTATTAATGACGTAGCACTGTCTGATCATTTTTGTATTTTCTTTGATATATTGATCTCTCCTGCCATTGAAGCTAGATCTGTGTCTGTCAAGAAGAGATGCTTAAATGTAGTGTAATTGATGATATTGCTCCTGTGAAAGTCAGGAGAAAGAATGACAGACAGAAAGCACCTTGGATAAACTCAACAGCAGTGCAAAATATGAAAAGACAATGCAGAAAAGCAGAGCGCATGTGGCGGAAGACAAAACTTGTAGTCCATTATAACATCTACAAAGACAGCATCCATGCTTTCAATAAGGAACTAGGCAAAGCTAGACAGACTTTCTTCTCAAATATTATAAACAGCAATATAAACAACACACACACTCTTTTTGCTACTGTAGAGAGACTGACAAACCCCCCAAGCCAGATTCCCAGTGAAATGCTCTCAGAGAGCAAGTGCAGCGAGTTTGCTTCTTTCTTCTCTGAGAAAATCAATAATATCAGAAAGGTGATCAGCACATCCTTGAGCCGCACTGGGGTCAGACAGATCAGACAACAGCCTGAGAAAGTAGTGTCTATGTCTGATTTCAAAGAAATTGATGGCAAAATTTTGGAAGAAATCATACTGCACCTTAAAACATCAACCTGCGCCCTTGAAGCACTTCCCACATCTTTCTTCAAAACTGTGTTACACAGCTTAAAAGCAGATCTCCTAGAAGTGGTTAATGCCTCAATTCTCTCTGGGAGTTTTCCGAACTCCCTGAAAACTGCAGTTGTCAAGCCCCTCCTGAAAAAGAGCAATCTGGATAAGACCATATTAAACAACTATAGACCGATCTCAAATCTTCCTTTCATAGGCAAGATCATTGAAAAAGTTGTCTTCAATCAGCTGAACAAATTCTTAAGCTCGAATGGATACTTTGACTACTTTCAATCTAGTTTCCGACCGCATCACAGCATAGAGACAGCGCTCATAAAGATAATAAACGATATTCGCTTAAATACTGACACAAGCAAATTATCAGTTCTAGTACTACTCGACCTCAGTGCTGCATTTGACACTGTCAATCACAACATACTTCTTGACAGGCTGGAAAAGTGGGTCGGGCTTTCTGGGATAGTCCTAAAATGGTTCAGGTCATACTTAGAAGGGAGAGGTTATTATGTGACTATAGGAGAGCATAAGTCTGAGTGGACATCCATGACATGCGGAGTCCCTCAAGGCTCAATTCTTGCGCCACTCCTATTCAACCTGTACATGCTCCCAATGAGCCAAATAATGAGAAAGAACCAAATCTCTTACCACAGCTATGCAGACGACACACAGCTCTACTTAGCCCTATCGCCTAACGATTACAGCCCCATTGACTCCCTTTGCCAATGCATTGAAGTAAACAATTGGATGTGCCAAAACTTTCTTCAGTTAAACAAAGACAAAACTAAAGTCATTGCGTTTGGAAGCAAAGATGAAGTTCTCAAGGTGAACGCTTACCTTCAGTCTAGGGGTCAAACAACTAAAAATCAAGTCAGGAATCGGGGTGTGTCTCTTGAGTGAGCCCTTAGTTTCAGTAGTCATGTCAAAGCAATAACTAAATCAGCATACTATCATCTGAAAAATATTGCAAGAATTAGATGCTTTGTCTCCAGTCAAGACTTAGAGAAACTTGTGCATGTTTTCATCACCAGCAGGGTGGATTATTGTAATGGACTCCTCACTGGCCTTCCTAAAAAGACCATTAGAGAGTTGCAGCTCATACAGAACGCTGCTGCCAGGATTCTGAGCAGAACCAGAAAATATGAACACATCACACCAGTCCTCAGGTCTTTACACTGGCTGCCAGTTACATTTAGGATTGATTTTAAAGTATTATTACTGGTATATAAATCATTCAATGGCCTAGGACCTCAATACATTGCAGATATGCTCACTGAATATAAACCCAACAGATCACTCAGATCACTAGGATCACATCAGCTAGAAATACCAAGGGTTCACTCTAAGCATGGTGAGTGTGCTTTTAGCTACTATGCCAGCCGTAGCTGGAACCAGCTTCCAGAAGAGATCAGATGTGCTCCTACAGTAGTCACATTCAAATCCAGACTCAAAACACATCTGTTTACCTATGCATTTACTGAATGAGCACTGTGCCACTGCTTGTCCGACTGTTTGTACTGTATTTTATTTAATATTTTAATTATTCTAATTTTATTTGATTATTTCTGTATTTTATCTTTTATTCTAAACTGTTTTAATTTTTCTGATTTCTTTTGTTTTAATTTCTTCTATGTAAAGCACTTTGAATTACCATTGTGTATGAAATGTGCTATATAAATAAACTTGCCTTGCCTGGCCTAATTAAGTTTAGCAGAGTTTACTTGGTATGTTTAGTTTCATAAGGAAGGGGAGGGGTTCAAACACCACATCACAAATCAAAAGGCAGAAACCACTGGTATTCAAAACCTGCCTGGTCACGTGAAAAGACCCGCGTCTAACGTGCTTCCAAGGGGCTCTACACCTGGCTGGACGAGCACAGGCCTCGGCAACAGACGGTATTGAGAATTAACAGAGGTTTAGATGTTGATGAATTATTGTACAATTTAAAGATAGTCACCATAATGGTGATGAGTGTTGGCTTTAATTGGGCTCTTGCCCTTGACATTTGAAAAGTAGTTAATATCTGGCTTCTTTACCTGTGTGTTTAAAAAAGTACAATTGTTATAGCTAAAAAGCTATAGTAAAGTGATCCAATGATGAATGCACATTGATATTGTCATCAATAGAGATTAAAATGTCGTGAAAAATGAAAAGCTTCATGTTGCAATGCATGCTGGGTACCTAATAGTACACCTAAACTCAAAAAGATTTAGAATGTGAACTATTGATTTTCAGTAAAGACTACTAATGTTAACTTGTTTTGTCTACTGCACCTACATAAGATTATATGTTAATAGAACTCAACATGTTTAGTTCCAGCTTGTGTAAAAACTAAAGTGGTATAGGGCAACGGGTTTCCACACGATTTCCGAGTAAAATTCGGGTTAAGAGTGTAGCCTGTAAATTTACTTATTAGACGTCTTACTTGAACCTTCTCCAGATTGGGGGAGCTGATAAAATATGGCCAGGTGTCTTTTTGAGGTGCTTTGGCTTCAAGAATTATGAAATGAAAGATAAATATGCACCTCTCAACTATTGTCTCCAAACCTCCTTGGACACAATAGGACTTGTTCTTTGCATTCTAATGTGATTGTGGTATCATACCATTGACAATGATTTGTCGGTGTAGCCATCCCTGGAAACCCAATCCTGAGGCATCCGAGTCCTGGAAGAAAGAAAATAACAGAAATATCCTGTTGTCTGTCAGAGAAGCATTAGCCAAGGCCAACACATAAATGCTCTGTAGACGTAGCTGACTGACATATAACACGCAGACGCCAAAGCAAACAGAATCACTGCGACTATCACTCTGGGATTTTGCCTACGTTGCTGAAAAAAACAGCCTAGATCCAAATGTTTTTCTAGGCTGGTTAGTACTGATTTGGCGCTCGTCGAGAAACATGGTCTTCCTTGTGAAGCTGGTTAACCAGCTAAGACTTGTTGGTTAAGTCACGAGTTGATGCCAAGGACCCTCATATATGCATGAGACTCCCTTCCTAATATAAAAGGTAATTAATTATATATTTTTGTAATTAAAAAAAAAAACTTTATTAAAAATAAATAGAATGTTAGAATAGTTAAACAGTTAGAATTTTGAATGTTTAAAAAGACAAGTTAGTTGCGATATATTATCTTTGCTAAAGTGAATGATTAATATATTATCTAGAAAATATTTATAAATGTGATTTGTATTTAAATACTTGCTAAAGGCAACAATGGATAGACAAAACTCCCTTGATAGAGACTATACACGCATTGGAAAAAGGAGAAATGATCTATATCGACCTGTAAAAAAAAACAGAGTATAAGAACAGTTACAAAGATGATGCAGTAAACAGCATTTGACACTAGCTCACATTGATAGGCTATCCATCACAATGTGCCAAATGCTCTGGAAGACATCAGAAAGATATTCCACCCACTCAAACTCTCTATGCAGCTGTAATGCACTGCATATTTTATCAATAAAATGTGGAGCACATCAAGAAAAAGAAAAAAAAAATTGATGGTATCCAAATCAAAAACCCAAGGTGTGGTCAAAGCTCTCAAAGCTCTTGAATGACGCATGAAGTGGTCAAAGCTCTTGAATGACGCATGAAGAAAGGTGACTGAAGGGTGCAAATTCTCACTCACCGGCAGCGTGCCTGAACCCAACGGGCTTATCTGATACATGATTGCCATCCATATCAGCGTTCACATTTCAGGTTCTGTAGTTCCAACGCAAGGACGTCGCCAGCTGCAATGGAGGTGGAAAAAAAGTACACTCGGTCTGTGTTGTAACTGACGTGTCTGTTTATCTTCACGTCTTCCTTCGCCATCCAGGCAATGGAAGAGATTTTATCCCGACATGTTTTAGCTTGCCCAAAACCTAGTAAGAGTGCACCCACATAACCATTACTTGGGTTTCAATGAAGGCCTTGGCTCAGGCTTACCCACATCTAGCACTCTCAAACAGTCTTTTCTCAGTTTCTCTACCCTTGAATGCTTATTTGTTTTCTTTAGTCTGCACATCTCACTCAGAGATATAGATTCTGCACTTATTGAAATGGAAACCTATAAGAGAATATGGTAGACAAAGAGCTTACGCACCAGTGGAAAGACATCCGTGGCACGTGTTTGGGAATGCGTGAGGATTCTTTCTCAAGTAGATGGCAAACAGGAAAATGAATGGGTCGAAGTCAGGGTAGAATTCAAACCAGTTCAGAAAAGGGGTAATCTAAGCCATGTTTAAAATCCTCCTATGATGATTCAATGAGATTGTTGGATCGACAAATAACCACAGTCTTAATTGTGACCTCTCAATAAATCTATCATCCTCAAAACATCAAGGTTGTATGTTTTCTACATTATTTCTATGGAAAGGCAAAAGAACTTAATGAAATACTGTAAGTCCACTCTTCAGAGGAAACTGGCGGTCTTATGTTTCCTTTTACTATAGAATCATAATGGGTGATGGTGTATGTTTCAGTGTTGTCATTTCCTTGGCCTGTCTGATCTTCATTTCATCCTGTACAAATCAACATCAAAGGGGGTTCCAAATCCTGAAAACCTCTGGAAGAAAAACTTAAACTATGCTTGAGGGTACAAATGATGAAAATGGCTCAATGATTAACATACCGGGTCCTAAAATGAAAGTCAATGTTGAAAAGTATAGTATACAAAATACACTTGGGAGATTACTTGCAAATATTATGTGCCTTTATCAATAGCAAAATGTATACAATATAAATGTACACATATTTGACAAATGCAATGTGTATAAAATATATTTTATTTTATGTTATTTATATACACTGAAAAAAAATAAATGCAACACTTCAGTTTTTGACCCCATTTTTCATGAGCTGAACTCAGAGATCTAAGACTTTTTCTATGTACACAAAAGGCCTATTTCTCTTAATATGCCACACCTGTGTGATAGATGGATAATCTCGGCAAAGGAGAAGTGCTCACTAACACAGATTTAGACAGATTTGTGAACAATATTTGAGAGAAATAGGCCTTTTGTGTACATAGAAAAAGTCTTAGATCTTTTGAGTTCAGCTCATGAAAAATGGAGGCAAAAACAAGTGTTGCGTTTATAATTTTGTTCAGTATATATATATATATATATATATATATATATATATATATATATATATATATATATATATATATATATATATACACACACACACACACACACATATATATATACACACATATACATAGCCTTGCTCAAAAAACTGGGCTGATTATGGCTGGCTACCAACCAGTTATCTAGCTTAATTTGTATGGCAGCTACGTTTTCATCAGCTACGTTTTACTGGTGAACTCAAACAAGCATAGAAACACAAGCTGGTCTTTTCTGCATGAGAACAGATCTTTTAAGTAATGGTTGGTCCAAAAATTTTCCTTACCAAGGGAATTGTATCATAACAGAAGCATTTATTATGTTTTTGGTAAAATTATTTGGATTGATTTGCTACAATTAGTTATTGCTTCATATTTAAACCAAAGCTATTGGCAAAGCAATGAATTCCCAAATGGCTAATATTTGCAAGTGCAAAGCCGATCACAGAAAAACATAATTTTTTCCCAGTATTTAAAGCTTGCGTTTGCATAAAATAAATGAAAATCACACATACGATGTGACAGGGAAACATAGCGGTTGCCTTTAATGCTTTGCTGACACATTTTACAGTCTGAATGAATCCCATCCTTCACACTTTAAAGATGAAAATGAGGGACTCAGCACTTTCCTCAGTGACTCATTTCACTGTGTCATGGCCCGTTTCCCATCGATTCCCTCAAGCTGAGTCTTCCATCCATAATGCCCGCAAACTGCTGAGGATCACAATAGCACATTAAAACTACCCACGAGGCATTTTGAAGCTGGTGAGTGACGCTTGGCCGAGGATGTTAACAAGGCCAGGAGGATTTTTCAAGACTGAAGTGCCTGGCACACGTGCATCTGGAGCCAGATATACAGAAAAGTCCACGTCTGAGACAAAACTGGCATTAACGACTGCATCTAATGACCTTCAGGTATTAAACTTATTTCCTTATTTAGAAGAATAAATTGATGATAAACATAACTGAATCTTTAACACTATTGCAGTGCAGCGCAGCCGAACAACCCCTTTTTCTCTAAGCCATGATGCCAAATTGTTAAGTGCTGTCAGAAACCGAACCTGCTTTTCATCTATTTTCAAAAACCAAAGCCAGGCTACTTTGAGCAACAGCACTTAATATTGTGTCAGCCATTGTGTTTATTTCCATGAGCTGTATGTGTATTCAAAACACCAAGACAAGCTGCACAACGCATGCTTGAAGACTTTTGGCATGTTAGTGTTCCCTTTACACAACTAATAGTCTATGAGGTGGTAGCTAAGGTGCTATAACTGATGATTATTACCAACTCGCCTGGTTGCATGCGCAAAACAATGACAAAAGACAGCAATGCAGCTTCTAGTCACGCTACGCCTCCACTACCAAAAGTTGCCCATTACTGGACAAGCTCTAGTTTGAAAGCTGAAGTTCTGTCACACTACTGAAAAATGTAGTTTAAATGATTAGCATCTCCAAGTTTCAGTCAGTCACTCCCCATCACTGCTGCTCACAATACACAATCAATGCATTCAGCTCCGTTAATGAATTTCAACAGCCTCTTAAAATCCCAGAACCTCAAAAGCAATTGCCAGCCTTCAGAAGCAGATGTCCTGCAGGTGACCAGCTGCACGGGCCCAAATGTTTATTATAAGACTGAGCAAGTGTCTCGCAAGGTGAGGGGTCAGGAGTGGCAAACGGCATTAGGGGCCCCCTGTCATGACCTTTTAAATAACGGCAAGGTTATGTGACTCTAGGGTTAATGGTCACATGTTGGGGTCAGGCGTGAGGCTTGACTAGCGCTTTCTGACCTCCAGGGTGCTGACATGTGGGTACACTGACACCCGTCTAATACAAAAAGACACATGGCCATTGCACGGGCCGAGTTATTAAGAGAAACTGTGGCAAGAGCTTGGAATTGCAAGTCAAGCTGGTAATGACAGAGGTTTTATGAAAGCCAGATCTTTGAGTAATGTCGCTTTCTGTTCTCTGGTCCAAAATGTATTTGTCAATTCCAAGTGGCTTGGGAGAGCTGAAGCTATTGCAGCAAGGCTTTTCTCTCAGAGACCATCCAAAAGTTTAATCATCCATGAAGAATATAGGTCATTAGAACTAAAGTGTTAGTGGTTTCCATATCTAAATAGTTAAGGATCTGTGCTGGTGACAAAAAGCTTTCAGATCAATCTTAGCCTGGATAAAGCAAAACCTGCTCTTACTGACAACACAATCCTGATCTATGATCAAGGCACTTGAGCCTTTAATTGACCTTCCCTGCAATTAGTATACTGTAATACTAGAGTAAAGCTACTTTTTGTGCAAATTTACATAGTTATCTTGTATAGAAACAATAACTGCTTTTGAATGAATGAACCTCATGGAATTGAATTCACATGGAATGAATTTTGGAAAGTGAAAAATTACATTGAGTTTAACTTTTTAAATATTTAATACAAATAAGTAAAACAAAACATGAAAGACTTGATGAACACAGCATTTAATTACATATTTTATGTAAAATGCTGCCAGATTATCTTTTTTACTGAGCAAATGAGAGAGAGGGGGTTTAAGAGAATAAGTTTGATTTATAACTTAGCTCTAAAGTTGCATGGGCAAAACATTTGCTGTAAAAAAATAAAAGCATTTTGTCACGTTACACTGATATTTGTTGGAAGCAGAGCAGCACGATTAATCGTTAAAAGATTGTGATCTCGATTCAAACACCCACGCAATCTCCTTCCTAAATGACGATTCGGCAGTGTCTAAAATCGACAAATATAACATAACATATAAATTTCAAACACTATTAAAGTCAAGTAAACAGTCTTTAATAAAATAAACAAATAATCAAACTACAAGCATTAGCACAATTAAACAGAATATGAAATAGTGCTTTTAATGTAGATCTAACTGAAGTTAGACACAGATTCAGTAGATTATGTACAGAAATTAAATAAGTAATCAAATGTAAAAACACTGCATAGTGCATAGTCTTCACTGTATCAAATAAATACAGATGATTCATTAATAAAATCACAAAAGTTATTCAGTCAACAGCATTGAGAGATTTATTTGCAGTAAGTCTGAGGTTTGATTAACATTAAAAACACAGACAGCAGCAGGGATATTAGGCTGCTGTCACTTTAAGATGTACAGATCCAATTCACTAATACTGTACAAAGCACTTAATTTCTCAACGGTTTACGTTCACTAACACGTAACCGACTACGTTTACTAGGATACTCGCACTCACACTTTGGTGTGAAATTGTCCATTCAAGCGCAAGACGACGTAAAAAGAGAGCTCAATTCAGTTTGCTTCGGATGTGCAGTTTGCGCACACAAAACTTCTCACACAGCGCATGCGAGTTATTTAGCATATTTAGCATATTCTTGCACTTGAATGTTTAAAGTAGAAAGGCTTAAAAACGTGTGCAAATGATAAACTTTCATGAAGACGCAGCACTGGTCCGATAGTTGTCAACGAGCCCTGCATGTGTTCTCTCTGTCTCTCATTGTGAGTGCGCATGTGAGAGAAAGCGACAGAGGGTGCTCTCAGCCAAGCAACAGTGCATAACGCTCAGCATGCAATGATATTATATCTGTGTTAAACTTTTTTTTTTTGCCTTTTTAAAGGTAACTTGATGCTTCAAATATCAAATAATCTGAAATATTCATCAAATCGTTCTTTTTTTACATTTTAAATAGACTGCAGCAATTAACATTTTGTTATAACCTCTAGTAAATTGCATGTTATTTTGTTCAGTATCGTGGGAGAATCATGATTTTTTTTTAAGCAAAAAAAAAAGGGATTCTCAATTTATCCAGAATTGTGCAGCTCTAGTTGGAAGAAGTGGGAAAGCTACACTATTCTGAAAACAGCTGAGAAGCTGCCATGATACTGAAAAATATAGTCAAGTTAGCAGTTAAGTTCTTTTACAATGCGCACTGTAAATCACTGCATTGCAGCCTACTTCTTATTAGTGGTAGCAACCGCATAGCAACCACTCACAAATCCCTAGCATCTTGGGGTGAGCTTTTTCAGAAAATGTAAAAATCCCATCTTTGTCTTTTCCACACATTTCTGCAATTAAATCCGATTTGAAGCTTAGCAGTCACCATAATTTTTGTCTTATATGTGACATCAACATTTTTAAATCCCATCAAAAAAAAGGATGGGTGTCATCATGATATTTTGCATACTGAATTAAGTGGTCAAGGTTTGGCTGGTTAGCACAACCTGTTTAACACTATTCACGTTCTGCCTTGCATGTACCGTTGCTTCCTTCAGGAAATGCAGATCTAGTTTAGCGATTGCTCCGCTTACTTGTGTGCATTGCTGTGAGAAAGTAAGTGAAAAAGACAGAAAAGGGAATATGAAGATAAATTGCTCTTGATTTTGGCTCGGCTGTGTGCCGTGCTGATATCATCGCTGCATGCATACATGCAACGGACACATTTATTCTGAAGCGCACTAAAAAATTTAGTAATACTTGGAGAGAAAACTAGCCCGTACAGTGATTTCACTGTGGACAACATCCATTATCTTACCATATCTGAGGCAAGATGATGTGTAACCACTAATTGGAATCTCCATGGCAACTCATCAAAAGCTTAGCTAATGTCAGATCTGCAACATAAATCTTTCACAACAGCTCAGCTCTGAGAGAGAACAGATGCGCTGTAAACAATCCAAGACAATCCAACCATACTGAAGCAGTCCTGATTCAGTAACATCAACACATGAGCTGTGACCACATGGACCATGTATATTTTCTGGGATGTTTTGATTGCACCCAGTTGCAAATTGATCCTTTGTAGGCGATAGTGTTTAGGATTTGTAAAGTTTCTTGTGCAATGTAGGATTTACAAGGCCCAGGCGACACTCGCACGGCCATGGCTAAATGATAAAGAGCTCTGCAAAGACATGTTAGACAAGCTAGTTTAGATTTGTATCCCAAATGAGACATTTATTTAAAACAATTGACCCTTCGCAAGGCCGCGCCTCAAAAACGTTACTGACCTGTCCAGCCGTAGCAACTGTTGCTGTCTGCGATTTTAGCAGACAAACTTTTCTCATCCAAGAAAACTATTGCAAGTCATACCATAGTATAGACATGGTGCAAATTACAGGGGGTTTGTTGGGGGTTTACCATATGGGAAAAAAATGCTATGGAAGTCAATGGGCCCATCAACTCTTTGTAGGGCTGGGTAAAAAAAAATATATATATATATAGATTTCTCAATATTAATTGATTCTCATTTTTACGAACCAATATCGATTCTTAAATCTCAAGAATCAATTAGTCATCCTGTTTTTATTGATGAATGAATGGACATTGTAGCACGCATCCCATCCAATTAATCGCAATAATCTTTGTGCTTTGTTACTATTGATATGAAATAAAGTCTCAAATTACACCCATTTTCTTACGAAATTCCAAAATATATACGCACATGATCTCCTCTTACGCCTCAATTACCCAGTTACAGCGCGAAATAAACATGAATGAGCATCGTAAAGTGTGTTATTTTTTTATTTTTATTTTTTATTGCAAGTTAACAAAACATTGTAGTTTATACAAGTGTTGTAATCTCTTGCTTGCTGATAAAAAGAAACGCGTATGTGTGACGTGTTGGGCCTTTTGGGTTTCCGTAGGAAAACAAAGCGCAGCTGTGTATCAGTCTGAGTTGACGGAGCGGACTATGTAGTAGTGACGCAGTCCATGTCTGTGTGAATGCTAGCAAGAAAAGTGCCTTTCATGCCGTGAGTGTGCACCGCTGTGAACAATAAAGCCCGAACCTGTTGAAACCAACCGACGACTGCAGTGTGTGCTTCAGCTCTGTTAGCCGGACCGCTATAAGCAAGTTACCTGCTACGAGCCAAGTTACAATGATACCAGTTCACTCCTAACTACGGTTTAGAACGTGAAAGCTGAAAAGGTAACACAAGGTAAAAGATCAATGAATTATATACTCATACAAAAGAAAGACGTAAACGGGACACACAAAAAGAAATGCAGGTACATTGATAAGGTTAAGCAATAGGATATTTTAGTGATATAGATAGAGGCAATTTGAGAGATTCATAGTAATTGTAATAGAGTTGTAGAAGGTGTGTTAAAAGATAGAGAGAGTACAACTTATCGAAATCAGTGTTTCAACCGTGGAAAAACGTCAGTTAAACAGCTTGTAAACAATGTCTTGTAACGTCACATTTACCTCAGAAAAACCATATGTGACCATAAACTCGTTAGTCAGCTAGAAAGATGTATTCTAGAGAGGAGCATTTTGCAAAATATATGCACAATATTACATATTTTTTTACGTTATTCAATATTTAATGCATGTTTGAATAAATCTGGCAAGTTTTTATTTTTATATATGACAGCCACAATTTAAATGTTTAAAACTTTCTTATTATAAAAATAAATAAAAGTATAATATAAGTGTTTGTATAGCTACAAATCAGTAAATTTTTACCTTCAACATTATTGTAGGCTAATGAAGCCTATAGGCTACAACTGACTCCCATAGCAGCATTACAGCATTAATTAAGAGATTTGTTTTCCATGAAAACATTTGCCATGTATTGTACCTGATATCCAAAATAATCAATATTCGAAAAAATATATAAAATCGAAATCGAATCGAATTGTGAAATTTGTGTCAATACTCAGCCCTAACTCTTTGGTTATCTTCTTTTGTGTTGAGCAGAAATTCATACAGGTTTGGAACAACTTGAGGGTGAGTAAATTATGACAGAATTCATTTTTGAGCTTTAACTATACAGTAGTAACAGTATGTGAGTGCATTCTTTTATGATCATCCTTTATCTGTGAAATGGTTGGGAATCACCTACTGAGATGCGTGTCATAGAATTGTTTTTTTTTTCTTTTCTAAATTGTTCATACCAATTTCATATTAAATACAGGCCACTATATATGTTACATGATATGATTTATCCATGTATAGTTTATGTTGGTCATAAACTAAAAGTAAATGGAGTGACCTTTTCACATATAAATAGCAGAGGCCTTTTTCCCCCTCAGATTTCATTTAACATTGATGATGTCATGAGTAAGAGAACAGCAACAGACATAAGGCAGTGTATTTTACTACAGTATACTGCCTGCTGTATCGGCCAATACATAGTTTCTTATGAACAATGTTTTGAAGTATAGGTGAAACTGTTTGCCAGTTTTAATAGCTATTGTGTAGAGTTCATACTGAACGGAGGAATGTTTTTCTTTGGATATTAACTGCATACTTTTGTTGAATAAATTAGATCAAATTGAATTAAATTTGATGAACTTGGCTTTAAACTAGGTAAACTAAAAAAAAAAAGCTGAACCCCCTGAAAGTCAATGTATAAATCGCACACTGGGTGTAGGGTTTAGATTTTGACATTTGAATTTGCCAAATCCCACAGGAAGAGGAATTTATTGAATTAATTGACTTTTCTAGGAAATTGTAGTATTATTCCACGCCGAAATTTAAGTTTCTAAATATGATCAAATATATAAACTAAAACACAAATTTCTAAGGTGGCATTTCAAACATCCATCTATCCATCCGTCCGTCCATCCATCATATCTGTGTCCACAAGACCTACAAACCTTTAAGCTTTTTATACTTTTTTTTCAAAACAAAGGCCAACATTCAAAGCTTGACAAACTTACATTGTTTAGTTAAAAAACAGTAAAATGTAGTGTATATGAATTTCGATTAATTTTTATTAGTTACATACAAATTCTGCATTATAGTTATCACCTCAAATACATGAATCATCAATTCAAATAGAATAATCATAAAAATAATCCAATCTGTTTTTACCACTTCATTATTTATTTTAGCTCGTCTGAGTTAGCAACAGAAACCAAGGGGTGGAGCTTAGAGAAGGTTCAAGTAATTAAAACTAACCTTTTTTTTGTACATTCCCAAAGCCTCATAATGTATGCCCTGAGACAAGAGTAAATAACAAATATAATGTTGGGATGACTTGCCATAGCATTGCATTCTAGCATGCTTTTTCTTCCAATGTACAACTGACAGATGTTGCTTCTCTCTCACAAGAATGCTGATCACTTGTCAGGTTTTGCAGCACAGTATGCCAATGCAATCCAATTTCTTTCAAGGTGAACTTTACTTCAAACTTTTTGTAGGAATTATCCTTCACATGACACAAATCATGCACAATATGCTTCTGGTGAACTCTGAGCTATGTCAGGAGCAGACCAAAAAAGCAGGGATATAACCTAAAACCATTTAAATCTTAATATTCCAGATGTTTTGGTGCCTAAAAATAATAACTTGATATTTTGATTGCTAACAATACCTCCTAAAAGGAAGCACTCATACTACTTGAATGGGCCAAAGATGTAAATAGCTGCTAACTGAAACGCATTTCCGTGCTGATTGAGAGGAGAAATCCATTTAAAGATAATAAAAGGGGCTAAACGGATTGGTTAAATGGAAAGAGGAGCATTCAAATGCATATTCTAATTAGTCAAAATATTCAATAAACAAACATGCAATGGTCAAGTCAAGTATATTTATATAGCGCTTTTCACAATATAGATTGTATCAAAGGAGCTTCACAGTATCAATCAAAATAACATAACAGTCTTTGTTTCTTAGTGGAAAAATATCCACGTTTGGTAGGGCTGATCAATGGTATTAATAATTGGTTAATTAATTTGAATATCCCCAACTGAGCAAGCCAAAGGCAACAATGGTCCACACAGCAGCTTACTTTACGCCTATTTATACAAGGTGAACTGACTTTTTACAAATCAGAAACGACTATTCAGGTTGACTAATGCCATATGCATCAGATGAGAATTGGAATACACTAGCAAAACATATGAATGGTAAATCAATGGCCTTTAAAAAGATGGCATTGATCACAATTTCCAGATGGTGGGTGAGAGGGTGAGAGAGAGAGAGAGAGGGTGAGAGAGAGAGAGAGAAGTGAATTCAGAGTTAGTTTTTTCTGTGGCCCTTTAGAACATGATTTGTCAGAAACATAATTCCTATCTGCTATTGCCATAGTAACAAAAACTTGTCACCATGGCCACGGCTAAATTAATACAAAAACATGCCAAATTATATTGGCAAAGACCTCAGTGACAAACATCAGTGTCTATGGCTACAGTCAATGAGTACAAAAGCTCCCTTCCTACGGTAGGCCGTGCCCCTATAGGAACTGCCTGGATGCAGTTTGCTTCCCAAAGCTTACACATTCTCCTGGTGGGAAGAGGGCAAAAGCAACCAAATGGGAAGCCAGATAAAATCTATGCCTTCGAAATCTCTGAAAGCCCATTCAGGGCCAAGCTCAATCCTGGGTTTCTGAATAGGGCTGTTAGCTAAGCTTTTCAAGGAGAGGTATGTCTAGCACATGTTCATTTTGGCTTTGAATTTTTCAGGAATTCAAGGTCTTTCTGCTCATATGAAAGCAGTACCTGAATAGCAGTAACTGTTTAAACTAGCTGCAAAATACACCTAAACTACTGATAATATCAAAACAGAAGTAAAAGTTTGTTGTGAAGCTAAAATATTTGGAAGTCGCTCTGGATGCCTTAAATCCAGCTGAAGAAACCATGTTTAAAAATATATTTTGCTTGTTTTAGACTGATTTGGGTCATTTGTTACCTGGTGGGGGAACTAAATCAAGCGAACTGAGACCTGCTAGGCCATCTTAAACCATCTTAAGACCAACAACCCACCACAGATAACATACATTTTTGCAGAGTTTGGTGATACAAAAAATATTTTTATATTAATATTTCTAAAAGGGAAAAGATTACATTTGAAAAAGCCATAATAATCCATTTTTGCAGATGTTCAAAACCCATTTTACTTTGGCAATTTGACATTTATAAATTAAACTTATTTTGGTTATTGAAAACCGATCCTTACATATCAAAATGGAGCCAGGTTACTGAAGGAGGGAGAGACAAACTGTTTTCAATTGTTTGAAATAATATGTCCCAATGAACCGCGTGCAATAAGACCAGGAAAAGTAAAAAGGATCATTTTTGATTTCATGTTGACTTTAAACACCGTCACAAATTAAAGATGTGAGGGCTAACAGTTCAGAACTGGGATGGTCGGGTGAATATATTTCTCTGGTTGCAAAAACAACAAACAGCTTTGACAGTAGCGCCGAGACCTGTGAGCTGAGCTGGGTGCCAAAGAGTTTCATTCACCAAGCTGAAATTGCACATAAATTACCTTGAAGTGCTTCATGCTCTCCTTGACTGTGTTTCTCTGGTTCCACCCTGGCTGGCAACTCTAGCAGCATACTAAAATCGGAAAATAAAATGGTAATGAGAGAAACCGTATCCTCTTCCAAATAAAATCTCATGCTAAGTGAACTTTCTCCACGGCTGAGATAGAACCATTGTGAAACGAGTGCATTTAAGTGGCCTTAATGTTTACTTGCTTATCAGTTCTGTCACAGCAAGGTTTGTCTTTATAATTACACCATAATTAAACCTGTCTCATTAAGACAAGCTAGAGGAAGAAACAGGTCACTGCCAGGTTTATGGTTGACAAAGTTTGGTCAAGAATTTGCCTTAACCCTTTGCAGAGATGGGAGCCTCTCGTATGCGGGTTCGAAAATGAGGGCCCTTGATAAACATCTTCCTTACCACAGGAAAATTTGCAACATAATTATATACTCTGTAAAGCCTCTGTGTCCTCTCTAGAACTATTTGAGAATCTCTGCAGAGCTGTAGATGCAGTTGGGATCCACGACCAAACTGCTTTCTGACTGGGCAAACTAAAAACCAAGAAACAGACAATTCCCCTACAAATGGCTGCCATGTTCGACACAAGTCCCAGCATTCCTCTTGGCTGGGTCAGTGAAAGAGAAAACAGAACATAACACTGGTGTGGCCTCATTGTGGTCAAAGCGCAGCCACCTTTCTGAATGGGCGAACACAAGACTCTAACAATACATCCATTGTAGTGTGTGCATGGTGCATATCTTTGGTGGGGTATAGTGTCAAAGAAGACAGATTGCAAGAAGAAAAAGCAATTGCGCCGAAATAGTGACGACATTAAGAAGGACAGCAGAGCGTGTCAAACATGCATCAGTTGGTGCAGCCCAGGAGTCTGACAGGCCTAGAGGAAAGAAACGAGCAAGAATGCAGGGCACAGTCTTCTGGTTTGTTCCTCCTTCGGGAAATAAAGGCTCAAGATGAGCAGTGAGTGCCATGAGAGGCCATGCCTTAACACAATGAGCAATACAAATGGCATCAGTAATATGATAAAGGATACCAATGTTCAATGATAGATCATTAGTCTACACAACAGAGGCACCAATATTAAAATTCCTTAATTAAAAGAGGAGCTATCATGATTTTTTACATTTTCAACTTTTTTTTGTTGCTGCGTTTGAGCATGAAAAAGTTCTGCAAAGTTACAAAGTGCAAGATCCAGTCCAAAGAGTTATTCGCTATATCATTAAGCACTGTTTCTGAACTCCCTGAAACATTTAAATAATTACCGCCCAAGGTATATGCAACTAAAGGGGCGAGGCTTGGTTGAGTTGCGTTAGTAGTGTGTTGAAAAACGTGGTTAGGGTAAGGGATGTGACATTTCCAAAACACGCTCGATCCAGCCGACCAATCAGAGCACATTGCGATTGTTTTAGAAATAAAGTCCTTATGCTTGCCAAGGCTGCATTCATTTGATCAAGAATACAGTAAATACTGAAATATTGTAAACTAGGGCTGCACGATTAATCGCAATGAAACCGCATGTGATTTGGCTGTGATTATTTTATGCGCAGTTTGTCAGTGCAGGACGGCTGATAAATGCTGCTCCATCTGAATGCTAGAGAGGGCGCTCGCACACACATGCCAGATTTGCTCTGCCGCAGAAGTACAATGGCACACATTCCAGGAAATCCTTATGGGCATCATACTATACTGTATAGCTAAATAGCTAAACGCTTTGATTGATTAAACATGACTAATAAATACACGACTGCCTTTTTCTGTGTAAGAAGCCACGTCTCACGGAAGGATGCTCAACTGTCATTATGAAGTGAATTGAGTAAAAGCATGTTATTAAATGTTGTCTTTTGTTGGACAAGAGGTTTATAAATGCCTCTCATGTTTGGAAAGATGTTTGACGCAGGCTGCTTTTTTAAATGCACGTTATAAGAGACTCAAACTCACAGTGCTTTCAGATGGAGCAGTGTTTACAGAGCCGTACATCAATGACAAGCTGCACATAAAAAACGTTGCATTTTCAAAATCGCGATAAGCCAACTCGATTTAAGTGCGATTACATATAAATTGCGCTTAATCGTGCAGCCCTATGTGATCTATTATTACAATTTAAAATAACTGTTTTAGATTTTAATAGATCTAATTTTATTCTTGTGATGACAAAGCTGAATTTCCAACTCCAGTCATCAGTGTTGCATGATTTTTTAGAAATCATTCTAATATGCTGATTTGCTGCTCGAGATTTTTTTTTTTATCATGATCAGTTTTGGAAACAGGTGTGCTGCTTAATATTTTTGTGGAAACAATACTTTTTTTTTTTCAGAATTTTTTGATGACTAGAAATTTCATAAGAACAGTATTTATTTGTAAGAACTATTTTGTAACATTATACTGTAATAATGTATTTACTGTTATATAATGCATTATTGCTAAATATTTAATAATTTCCTAAAAACAAATTTTATATATATATATATATATATATATATATATATATATATATATATAATAAAGTCTAAAACATGTATACAACCTGTTCCATAGAAATCCACTGATTTTGCCCAGAAAAGTCTGCAAATTCCATGTGGATCCAGTCACAGCTATCCATCTTATAATGTCCTTAGGCACTTTATAAGTAGGATAATCTTCAGTCGGGAATGATTTAGTCAACCCTGTGCTTTTTTTAAGGTCAGGAAACATGGGTTAGCTGAGAACAAATTCTACATGCGTTGTCAGGAAAAATATATTGTGCCAGAAAAAAACCACGGCTTTGACCTCTAAGAATGTGTCTTTAATTTTTACTTAATTTTAAACCCTTTATTTTAAACCCTGAATTAACTTAAGGGTTTAATTCATTTCTCATTCATGAGAGCACCACAACCCATGGGTGTTTGCGAAAGCAGACTGTGTGAATGTGTGTTTTAAATAAAGTGGTAAATTAAGTGTTTTTTTTGGGGGGGGGGGGGGTATAAATAGTACATGAAAATTTTAAAATGTTGGCAACTAAATGAAATAAAAGAATTTTACTAAAGTAGCCTACTAAGTACTAAAATTACTTATAGATAAACATTTAAAGCCAAGTAGACATAGCAATCTGCCAAGTAATCTGAAACTAATAAAACAAAATTAAAAAGACAAAAGCACAAATTTACTTAAACCTAAACTAAAAACAAAACAAGTATATAATAAAAAAGTAATTTCAAAATATTATAAATACTATAAAAATATTCTAAAATAAAGCCGGAGCAGCTAACCACACAAAACAGCATTGTACAGTCTCACAGCTACATATTAACATACATGTTAACGCTTGAAATCATTACTTTGTGTAAACAGTACGACGCCCACAAGGCTGACTGAATAAAAGACAGATGGAAGCATTACAAGACGAGAGACATTAATTTACCAATTAAGGCGTTTTTCATTGTGACGCAGACATGATGGAGTGCGAGAAAATTCCTACACTGATGTTCACAGACCACATCCTACTCATAATATTTGTACATAGACACCTTTCTTCCACTGACAGCATTTTTCCATCGATTTTTCACCATGCGGGCGACAACATTTCCAAGTTGAAGAAACATTTTCAAATTTCAAGCATCGTAAATATTCAAACACCGAGATAACACAATTAAAACGTGATTAAAAAGATGACAATACATGCTACTTTTGCTATCACTGACAGTACATTGTAACTATGACACAAACGCGAACAATCAGCAAAATATACACACAAGTCATGTCATTAAGCCATTAAAGCAAAAAGAAAAAACATACATTTTATATTTCAATTGGACCTATACTACTAGATGTTTTGAGACAGAAACATCCTTTACACAAGTCCACAAAAACTTACTGATAATAACCGTCAGTTACTCTTGCTCAACTAAATACACGTCAAGTACCAAACACTTAAACAATAAAGCGTTACGATTAGCAATTTCTTGTTGAGGGATTGAGAGTTCGCTTAACTTTAAATGCATTTTAATATTTTGAAACATTGACATTATCATATAAATGAAGATTAAATGTTTTAGAGTGCTATAAACACAGCAAACCACAGCTCATACTCACAGAGGCTTGTGCTGTTGCTTTCCCTCCAAAATGAAGTCACTTCCTGTAGGATGACATCATGAGGGAAGTAACTGTTGTTATTTAAAAGAATAAAAGACAAACAGGATGGAAAGTAATATTGAGGAGGGGAAAAACTTAAAAATAGATTACCAATTATGACAACATTTCTGAGAAGGTATGAACATATTATTTTAAGCACATTGATTTGAGAAAGAAACACTTGAATGAAAAAAACAAATCTTAATGAGTTTTTCTAAATAAATTGTCAGTTTTTCATGTTAAAAGTTAATCTGCTCAGACCAAAATAAAATGAAATAATTTATGTGAAATACAGTGATATCATTCACTTAAATGTGTCATTGTGATGAAAGAAAAACAACAATATTTTTATATTATATTACATTTAATAACATTGTTATTTAACATTGTTGTCTTTATACAATATAAAAATAGATTTACAATTCATAAAATAATGTTTTAATATATTGTAAAAAAATGTATCCAATATATTAAAACAAGATATGCACCATTTGTATGAAATACTTTTTTTTTTTTTTTTACAAAAAAATACATAATTTTTTTTTATTAATTTATAAATGTATATTTTTAATATATTTCTTAAAAATATGACTTATTTTTTAGACAATACTTTATCCTTTATATTAAAACATGATATGCACGATGTTTTTATAAAATAAAACATAGTTTTCAAATGTATAAAATAATAGTGTTAATATCTTTTCAAATAAAAACATGACTTATTTTCTAGATAATATTTTATCCAATTTATCAAAACATGATAAGCATGAGAAAAAAGAGCTGCTTAACATAAATGACTCAATTTCATCAATAAACCACATCCACGTGATACTGTGGCGGTTAGTAGTGTTCACACCAGTAATTTGCAACAGTTTATCTCCTCATTAGTGAGCGTATAACAGTTCCAGCTTGTTTCCAGTAACTTGTGCACTCTGCATCCATTAAGTTTGTTTTATATCCAGGCAGGGATAAATACACTGTGAGTGAACCGGGGCAATCTGATATCTTATACGACTGGAAAACAGTCCCGGTTCAGGTCCAGAATAGTAGATCATACAGGAACTAAAATGAAAACAGGCATAATTCAATGAACAGCAAAACATCTTTGCGGACACCAGGAGCAACCAATGCCAGGAAGACGGGCACTGTGGACCCATTAGTGTAAAGATGACATCAGTCAAACAATTCAGATTTACTTGAAATATGATTATCAAAACAACATATAGCCTATAGGCCTATACAGATAGGCTAATGTTTTCCAACCATGCATACAGAGACAACAGGGCACTATCAAAACAGCATGTGCATTCTTGACGGCTGTTGTTTGTCTCTTCGACTCCTGAGTGTGAGATGTGTACAGCAGCACTGTGTAAATTTCTGGTAATGAAACATCAGCGTCTGCAGGCCAGCGTTCATTCCACGGTGAGCCTCTTACCATTGCTAACAGCTCCTTCTAGTGGTCAAAATCTCAGAGGTGAAGTAAATCCAACAGCAAGGCCCACACCGACACTCAGCCTTGTACAGCTGGGCAAAACAAGAGACAGCATGCATGTATGAAAAACAGAGAACAATCAAAATAAATAAAATATCATGTGCAGTCATTTAAACTTGGTATCAAACATCTGACAAAGTAATTGTTAAGCAAAACAGAGCAACTAATTTTGCCGCAGTGATGAACTCTACATGTGGGACATGTGCAAATGCCATTTTGGAGCACTCTATGAGGCAAACCAGGGACATGTAAACAGCAGAGAGCCACTTGGACACCGAGCGAACGGCATGATTGAACAATCGTGTCTGTTAAATCTCATATTTTTCAAAGTGTGGTTTCAGTAGTTCAAAGTTTGGAACAGGTGGGTGTAGATTGCCTATTCTTCAACTACCACCAAGACCACTGTAATTAAAGCTCAAACGAGACTTGGCAACTCTACGAAAGCCTCTCTGCATGAGAGAAAAGAGACTCTAAGCATTTACCACAGTATTTACCGCACACCTCAGCTGGTTTTAATTGTGCACTGCAGTGATTTGTCTTCATGGTTGCAGTCAGTAGCTATTCCTGCACATGTGAATGTTGCTTATAAGTTTCTAGGGGAGACCAATGTGGACTGTAACCCCGTTAGTTTAACCATTTAGAAACAAGTTACATGGATGAAATCACTATTGATGATTGCCATGAGAAGAGTTGAAAGGTATACTTTCACATCTGGCTTTTATTTGGATTTGTGATCACGTTGATGAAGATTGCATGACATTATCTGAATCAGCAGCTTCTCTTGTCAAATTTGATATAGCATTCAAACAAACTCCTTTGGAGAGTTGTGACACTTCACTACTCTAAAAGATTTCCTGTGTGACTGACTCTTGTTAGCCTTTTATCTATGTTTTATATGTTTAGAATGAAAATATGTCCTATATGTTCACTGTTTTGAATTAAAATGCTTCAAATGAGGGTTCGGTGGAAACTTAAAAATGGCATAGTCGTTATTTATATAAGTAAATTTAATTAGTTTTCTATTAGTGCTACCGGTAGGTTGTATAAACAACACACTTTGTACTTCACACTAATTTGAACGGTTTGAGGATAAGTAATATATTTCAAAACGACTTGAATTTGTAGAAGCCAAACATGGGAAAAATATAAAACAGTTTGAGACGCATACAGCAAAACAATACAGAGTTACGGACATTGAAACAAAACACTCCTCGTTCTCTCATACTGGTACCTGTTCTCTGCGCTCACTAATATACGGGTGGTGCCTGCAGCAGAGCGCTTCTAATCGTGCTATTGAGTGTGTATTCTCCATAACGCGTGTATATATGTGAGGAAGAGTCTTTATCATGTCACATCCATGTTGCCTTTTGTCGCGTTTTGTCTTGAATCTGTTGGGAAGCCGCTGCTTCACGCACGAATCTGACGCCAGGTTGCTATACCAGCCACAAAGTGCACGGACGATCTCAGAGGAGCATATCTTCGATTTTGCACGGATTTGTGTTTTGCTCTGCACTCTTGGCATCACTGCGTAAAAGACTGATCCTATTGCCGAGGGGGGAAAAAGGCGCTGGCGCTGCGCCACGATCTGGCAAGTGCGCCTCCCTTCACCGCTGTTTGGCTTATTCATAGTTAGGGGTTTGGGTTTGGCTGTTTTTAAAAAGGCAAGCACTGCTGTGAAGTTGATCAGTCTGCTCAGAAAACTTCCAGAGGGGAAAGTGTTTTGGAATCGGAAAGTCCAGAATTTCAGTGCGCAACCAATTGCGCACAAACTGGACTATTGGAGAATACCTATGTGATTCATTTATTTTATATGTATTTATATGAAAATCCACCGGATTGTTCTTTATCATCTTTTTAAGAGACTGTTTTTAATTGAATCATTTTTAAAACACCACAACCAGTGCTTTCACTTTGTATGCGGACTTTTCCTCGAGTCGAATCTGAGGCAAAGGTTCATGCGTTCTCATATCTAGGTCTTTTTTTTTTTTTTTTTTTTCGCCATCGGACCTCATTCACTTTGACACGAAGTATGGCTCTTCTTGTGCTGGGAACATTTCTGACGGCGTTGTCCATCAGCGGAGGCTCTTATGTGCCGTGCGAGCCGTGCGATCAGAAGGCGCTCTCCATGTGTCCTCCGGTCCCGTTGGGCTGTCAGCTGGTGAAGGAGCCCGGCTGCGGCTGCTGCTTGACTTGCGCTCTGGCGGAGGGGCAGGCATGCGGGGTGTACACCGGTACATGCACGCACGGGCTGCGCTGCCTGCCGCGCAACGGTGAGGAGAAGCCGCTTCACGCCCTGCTGCACGGCAGGGGAGTGTGTACGAACGAGAAGGGATACAAACCACCGCACCCACCTATTGGTAAGTTAACTGGAAAGCAGTGCGTCTTTGTTGCACGGAGGCATTGTTGCGTTGAGATCGTGTATCTGGTGGGAACTTTGTGGCTTGCGCTGATCCAGTTTTATTGCGTGCGCATGTTTCTGCATGAGCTTTTCTGTGTTGTGGCCGGTCTGTGCTGCTCACTGCTGTTTTGCATCATATTCCAGCGCTGCATATTGTTAGGATTAGTGAAACCTGTTTGTGTTTCATCCAAAGCCAATCATTAACAAACGATTTTCAATGCAGTCTTTACGCTGCTAAGGCATTTACAAAAATAGTACCGCGGTAGTAGCCTACCGCGTTTTATGGAAATATACGTGGTATTGCTATTATTGTAAATACAATTCCGTTACCGTTGTATTATAATCTGGTACTTCCACATTTGAGTGCTGCGCATTATAAGTAGCCTATTAGTGTAGATTATTTTATTCAAAGCCAATATCAACAAACACTAGCCTACAACTAAAAGTACCGTGTTTTTTGCCGTGGTACCATGGGTAGTATGGTAGTACCATAGTACATGACCAAAATACCATGGTAGACCCATGATGGGTCTACCATGGTATTTTGGTCATGTACTATGGTACTACCATGTTTTTTTTTTGGCATCTGCCATAGAAGCATCATAGTATTGTTTTGGACTTAATTGGAGTTCCAAATGAATGCCATGGTTAGAGTCTTATGTAATGGCATTACTCCCACATACTTTTTTTTGTAAGAAATATTCTAAAAACAAAAATTGTACTCACGCTACTTATGTATATAATGTATGTGCACAGAAATAATTTGCGGTGAAATGTATGAAACATCTGATTGTGAATAAAAACATTAAACTATAGAAGATAAACTAATAAATATTCTATCATGACAAAGTTCAAGGCTGCTCTGATGCTGCATTTCATTGGCACAGAAGCAAAACAGCATCAGACTCACCAGAACTGCATAATTTAGTATGCTGCTCAGAACTGTGTAAAGAGCCTCAAGAAAGATGCATAACTCCATACAGTCTTGCTTTGTGCATAGTTAGTGTTTGATTTGGCAGTGCTGCTCTATTGACATTAGTGACTCCTCCATTGTTATGATCACACCTCTCATCATTGTACGGTGTGCCCACGTCTCATGATATTCTTGATTGAGATTCTAGGTTGCTCTGAATTTAGGTCTAAAGTCTGTGGGTGGTGTTGAGGGATGGATTACCGTTCAAAGATTAAATCCATGGGAAGGAGGTGTGTGTGTGTGTATAGTGTGTCTACAAGCCCTCCTATCTGCAAAGATCGCATGTTTATGAAGAATAACCGTGCACAGCATGCATATTTATTTATATTTATGAATTTGGCAAATGGTTTTATCCAGTGCATTCAAGTCATGCTTTTCCCTGGAATTGAACCCCCAACCTTGGCGTTGTTAGTGCAAAACTCTACCAGTTGAGCTACAGGAACAAAAATTGCCTATATGGTTTCAGAACTGTATCTTTTAGACAACAGCAATGCATGAAACAGAGACAATTTGCTTTATTCTACAAGACAGCACATATTTCGTAAAACAGATGAGGTTTAATTCAGCCGTGGGTGTTTGTACACAAATACAACCCTCTCACACACAGGTGCACATCAGAAACCCATTTGTCTCTATCTGAAGTCCTCTGATGAGTGCGGTTGCTGGTTTACCCCTTCTGTGATTGCAGTGGGCACACAGTCGAGCCCTTGTGATTCAGCAAAATGTCTGTGGAGCCGATCTATCAAGAGCTTTTCGTCAAGCATGGGGATGAATTTAGAGGAACGCTTCTAGCCTCCCGTGGTATTCGGTTTCAGCCTGGTTTTACTAGCTGGGCAGGACAGACAGAGAGAGAGAGGGTGGGGTGTGTGTGTGGGGGGGGGGATCACATGGGATCACATGGGAGACTTTCTGTTTGGACATGCCATGTGGATCTTGGATGCAATTGCCAACAGATATGACTACAGGCTAGTTGCCCGTTAAGTCTGTGTTAGCAACGATTGCACACCACGGTCTGAATATAAGAGCGTGCAAGTAAACAAACATAAAGAATCGGGCCAAAAGAAGTTGGCTGTTGTATTAGGTTACTTCTGTATCTCTGATTTATGCGTTTTATTTACCCACCAGAGACGTAGCCATAACTAAACAACGCAGTTGTTCTTCTATTGCTTGTCTGTCATCAAATTTTTATATTATGCCACAGGCCAAACTCACAGAAACGTATACTTGCAACATCAGACTGACATTGACAGATATATGGATCGCTTCACTGAAAAGGATCTGAAAAGATCTCTTGCACTTTTTGAAAGTGATGCCTAGCTTTTGAAACTTTGTATAATCTGCACATTGGTAACCATTTTTTTTACCATAAGTCTACAGTGCTCGTATATCAAGTGCCCGTCATCCTTTGCAGAGGTATGCAAGCAGTGATCCTATTTAGCATGCTTGAATGACTTCTTCCAGTAAAGTTTAACAGCAATCTGGCCAGCGTGTATTTGTCATTGGCACCTGGAAAGCTAGTGAGTAACAGCTGTGAAGAAAATCAGCTTGCACAGTAGTCTTGTCTCTGTCAGAAACGTGATTCCCAGGCTGCGACATCCTCACGGTGGGCCCTACTTAAATAAGAAAACATGTAAGGCTGACCAAAACAGTGAGCGCACAAAAACAATCTATTTATTCTATGGGTTTACAGCTCACATTTAGAAAATGAAGCATACAGAATGTAAGCAGACTGCAGGGCTGTAACAATGTGGTATAGGAGAAGACGCCGACCTGTTGAAACCTCCTGTCATATGCTTCGGGGTGGTGGAGGGGGAGCCACAGTGTCACGTTTCTTTAGGGAAGGAGAACAAAAGGTGCCTAATTTCTTGCCTGCAGCACAGGTTCAGATGTGGTTCCAAAGTGCTGCCTCAAATTTTGTGCCCTGCAGGATTCTTGAGAGGATAGATAAGATACAGCACAAGACAATTGTTACTTTGCAGTAGCTCTGTTACAGTTGTTACATTTGATTGTTGAGGATCATGGGAAAGGTGATTTGGAGCTTGGACCCAAAATTTTGCTTGCTCAGAATAACCGATTTATTCGAAAATGATTCGATAAAGCTCATTCTATGAGTAACACGCACTTGTTGTGTGCATACTTACTACTGTACTATAAGTGGGCGAAATTACCCAAGTTGGATATTATGTTCATTTATACCACGCTAACACTCTAACTCCTGTGTACTATAATGTGTACTATAGTAGTCTCACATCCTATAACACTCAAATCCGCAAATGTAGCCAAGGCACTCGACAGTTAAAGTAAACGTATGTAACAAGCATTCATTTTATTATACTTTCTTGACTTGTTTGGGACACGACTCACGCCGCATTTTCACTTTACTGCTTGTTTCTTTTGTCGCTCTCATGTGTAAACAATGTAAAGCAGTCCTGTCCACTGATAGTCATGCAAATATTTCTACCTCAGTTTAAATGGTATAGCAAAATCTCTGGCTGACACAATTCTACCATCATAACACCCAGTCGTTCTTCATACAGTCTAAAACCTTCAATATATTCTACAATGAATCCTTCTTATGGGCATTTCATCATTTTTGGCTTTTCAGTGTCAGTTAAAAATCTTTTTTTAAGGCCCATTTTACCTGTTGAAAATCCGAAGGTGTTTTTCCACTTTAAGCCGCACATGAACAATTGCATATCCCCTTTAAATGATTATATAGAATCTTAAGAATAAACAAGTTAATAAATAAAAGATAGATTAGAAGAGGAAAGATTGCACCTAGATACTCTTGATGGAAAGGTGCCTTGAGCTTATAGAGAGTATCGCTCTCTTGCCATTGTCTGAGCTAATTGAAATCAACGACTTCGAGTGATCCACTGATGTCCTGAAGAGCACCTCTTGAGTTCATGTTTCGGAGTGTTGATGACATGAGACATGGTCAGGCGATGAAGAGGTGCGCACATGTTCTTTCAGCCTTTTAAGGCATCGACAGGTGTCATCACTTTGCATTGTCCTGAAATACAGGGGACTTGTTTGAATAGTAAGTTATATGATGACTTTCTTGGTTGTAACTGATAGCATATTGCAATATGGAAACTTTTATCCCAAAGCATAGCTTTTAATGTTACTTTGACTTTAACTCGCATTAGTGCACAGTTGCATTTCTTAGTATTCTTTCTGGTAATCTAGCATGCTTCTCTGCTACAGCGGCCCAAGCATGTTGTGGACACGGCCCAGGCTTTAAATATTTAGCAGTGGAGTCTTGCCAGGGATGCCATGGTTGGTCTGTGACAATGAATGCAAGACAAAGACAAGCCCAGCAGAATGGCCTGCTTCAAGAACGACTTTCAAAGGAGAGCTAGTCTGAATATTTAACAATAGCAAGACCTAATTCTAACCGTGCATGCTAATAAGAGACTAAAGGACATGGTTTGAGGCCCCTAAAGATTTCAGAAGCACCTTGTATTTGCATTTCTTGGCTTGTTTGGCTGCACATTCTGAAAAAGAAATCAGACTAGGTGACAACGCAACTCAAACGGGGATCTGCTTTCATTATTAGCCCCCAATCTGTAAGAAACTGTGGATATTCATGAAGTATAATTGCCCAGCGCACATGTAAATTATTAAACAGAGCCCTATCACATGCATCTCTTTTGGCCAGGCTCGGGTCCCTTTAGCTTAATGAAAAGTTTTGCAAGACCAAGAAGAGAGACACCAATACCTCTTGAGCATTCTTTCCAAAGCTCATTTGAATAGACAGGCTACACGTGATACGTCTGGTTTGGCCTGGCTCCAGGATCTTGGCTGTGTGTCAGATGTTAAACACAGATCCGCTAAACCTTTACAAGCTGGGGACCACGAGCATGGAAAAAGTGATTTTTGTCCTCACTCTGAAAAGCATGCAACTGAAAAGACGAATTTAGTGGTAACAAACTCTAGTCATTGCTGATTTCATAAACATGATGCTTTTGGACCATGCGCAAGGAGTAAAATCACGAAAACAACCATAAGGAATTGTTTTTGCCAACCCAGTCATCCTGCACCCTCCCTTTTAAGTCTACATTTCTAAGCCATGTAAATCTCCCTCTAGGCAAACTTCCCTATGACATTTCCATGAGGTGATCTCAAATTCGGTGGCTTTAGGAGCCCAATCCTGCGGGGAAATCTGTACAGAAATTTCAGTCTGCCAAGTCATGGGTTGCAGGATTGATTTCAAAGAGACAGCACCATGCTCTGATTGTAACTTCAGAAGCCAGGAAACCAATTCCTGTAATGACCAGGCACCCACCCCATGCGTCTCCAGGTCAGACAGACTCTTTCACCACCGGCCCGCTCCAGAACACCCTGCCCCAGTCCGCAGCAATGTGAAGCACTGGAGCTCAGAGGGACAGCGAGGGCAGTTATCTCAGTCATTTCTGCTGGCTGCCTCAGCTGTCTGATAATGCCCTCTTGGCTGTATGCGCAAAAAAAATACTTGGCACCCCCAACAGCCTTGATGTTCAGGTCTGAATCCGTATGTCCATTTCCATTCAGATTGATTCTTGGATGAAGCCAAAATAAGATGCAATATCAACAAAACACTATTATATCAATCTATATGTTTTAATAATCGCTTCGATTAATCGCTTAAATTGCTTAAATCGATTAAAAGTATTTAAGGAAATACTCTACAAATGCATAAAACAATGTGCTATTTGAACAAAACATCTTGGTGTGTTCACATTGAACATGCAAAAATGGAGGGAATTTATCAGAATTTAGAATTGCTACATAAATTTGCATCGCATGCTGGCATCATGTTTAGTCTGAAAGGAAACAATATAATATTCACTACATTATATAATTAAACCACAACCATAATCAAATACACTTCCTATAATAACTCCTATTAAAAATGCCATTAGGTATTGGAAATATGATAAATTTATTAGATGATTTTACTGGTTTGGATGACTAAATGTCAATGTAATTTTATCTCCTGATATTGTATTCTTAGTGTTAATGATCTGTTAATCTCCTCTGGATGCACTATGTTTGGCTTCGCTCTGCATCCAAAGGATTTGAGTTCAGTGGAAAGACAATTTATAAGTAGGAATGCATCCTGTGGAGTTTTACTATCAAACTATATGTGCTTGAATTACTTGTTCTGCAATATCTCTACATTTTCCCTGGACACTTTTTGACAGTTACTACATACACAGCCTAAGAGTCTTGAGGAAGAAGGTTGTGGTTGTCATGGTGTTATGGTTATTGTGACTTCAAAGTTCTTCAAGTACTTCTCTGAGCTGTTAAGGGTCCTTTGAAAAGTCGTTTCTGTTCTCACTCATGCACATGCACTACAATGTAATCAAAGGAATTATTCAGCTGTAAAAACAGAAGCGCATTCAATGTTTAGGCAGTGCACCTAAGTGCATTTTTTTTTTAAATCCCATCAAATAGCATTAGAATTTTGAGGATTTTGTTTCAAGTTGTATAGGGTGTGATAGGTTGGGGGGGGGGGGGGGGTCATCAGCTGTTGATCCTGCCCTCTCCCTCTGTAAACAAATGCATAGGAAACATTTGGTGGAAAAACAGTTGCTTTAATGTTTACACTCTAGACTCTCATTAGCAACCAGGATGTGTAAGAAAAAAGCCTTTTGAGGGGGGGGAGATTTTTCTGACATTTGTCTTGTTTTTATACATCCTAACAACAATTTATTTTAAGGTGACGTAGTTACTGCATGTTGTAATTATGCATAATTTTACTGTTATTACTATAATAAGTACAAGTAACTAACCCTAAACCAAACCCTTACCATAACTCATAGTAAGAACATGTAGTTAATTAATGTTAATCAGTTCTTATTTGTGACCCTGGACCACATGGGTCAGTTTTTTGCAATTGAGATTTATACATCATCTGAAAGCTGAATAAATAAGCTTTCAATTGATGGTTTGTTAGGATAGGACAATACTTGGCAGAGATACAAAAAAAATTATTTGCAAAAAAATTGAAAACCTTTAAAGTTGTCCATTTATGTTTGCGATTGTGCTGCATTCACTCACAAAAACAAATGTTTTATATATTTATGGTAGGAAATTTACAAAATATCTTCATGGAACATGATCTTTACTTAATATCCTAATGATTGTTGGCATAAAAGAAAATAAATCATTTTAACTCATACAATGTATTGTTGGCTATTGCCACAAATATACCCGTGCTACTTCTGACTGGTTTTGTGATCCAGAGTCACATTTGAGGAAGTACAATGTAACTACATTACCTTAAAATAAAGTGTAACCAAAGTTTTAAAAGTAAAAAATTTATACTGGCATGTCTCAGTGGTCTTACAGCGCTCGTCACTGTTAAAATGACTGAGATGGCCAATCAAACAAGGTTGGTACTATAATTTGAATTATACCAAATTTTGCGACTTATTAAAGTTTACAAATGATTTTTTTAGCTGGGCAGATGATAAAGCGAGTGAAAAAATCCCATAAATTTAAATCAAAGGACCTGAAAATTTCAGAGACAAAAATATAACAGAGAATAAAACAATAAAAACAATAGCAACATCCTGGCAACCACTTTAGCATCATGGCTGTGAGTTTTGCACTTGCACTCACATTTTCTTGCAGTAAAATCCTAGTTAATGCTTATTGTTTGATTCTCTTTGTCTTAGATCGTGAATCAATAGAGCATGATGATACAGTGAAGCCAGACACAACTGAAGACCAGAGTCCTAAAATTCCCCTTAAAATTCCAGATGTAATCAACAGCAAGAAGCATGCTGCCGTGCGCAAGGACAAGAAGAAACAACAGGAGAAGCTTCGCTCACTGGGGACGATGGATTACTCCCCCCTTCCCATTGACAAGCATGAGCCTGAATTTGTAAGTTGTGTGACGCACCAGCTGCAGTAAAATGATAGCTAGCCGTAAACACTGAGGTGATGATGTAACAACTCACAATGTGTTGGTCTGACGCAGGGTCCCTGCAGAAGGAAGCTGGATGGAATCATTCAAAGCATGAAAGACACCTCACGCGTCATGGCTCTTTCCCTCTACCTGCCTAACTGTGACAGGAAGGGCTTCTTCAAGCGCAAGCAGGTAAGACTGTTGTTTCTTTTATTGTATAACATGGGTATTTCAATTTAATATGATATATTTTTTTATCATTAAAGTCAGTCGATTTTAATGCCGTCAACGGAAATAGTTAGAAACAAACTCACTGCAGAACCACTGAACATCTCTCAGCAACCTTTTCTGAATAGATCTGTTTTGAACAAATCGGATCAGTCAATAATTCAAATGATTCACACAGATAGTCACTGTCACCACCCACTGGTGTATTGATGTAATTTGCATACTGTCACTGAAAAATCCCTACCACTGAAAATATGTGTGTATATATATATATATATGTTGTCTCTTGTATAACATCTGATTCTTTTAATATTTGGGCTACATGAACCCAAACCAAATGATCATATTATTTAACAGATTTGTGAAATATACATACATGTGACAATCCATCAGTTGATTTCTATAACAATGCAGTGATTTGCAATGTTGCTTTGCAACCTAAAATAGACCATATCACATCAGTCGTCTAATCAAGTAGTCTATTCATGAGGTCCACTCGATTATTTACATGTTCTGCTCTGCTAGGCTAGGCTAGCTTCTGTTTGTTGATTTCTATAACAATGCAGTGATTTGCAATGTTGCTTTGCAACCTAAAATAGACCATATCACATCAGTCGTCTAATCAAGTAGTCTATTCATGAGGTCCACTCGATTATTTACATGTTCTGCTCTGCTAGGCTAGCTTCTGTTTGTTGTTAGGGTGATAAAAATATTTAAAAGTTAAATCAAATCAAAGAAGGTGGGCGTTACGGTTCACAGGAGTTAAACATGAATTGAAGTGAAACGCTTCAGTTTTAGTGGGGATAAATTGTGAGGTAGAATATAATTAGTGATTCAAACTACTCAAACTTTATGTCAAATGTCACCCTTTTAATTCAAAGGTATAAATCATACTTGAATATGATGAAAACAAAAACGGGGCCGCGGGGTGTTGGAGCTTTTGCAAGAACCAATGAGTTATGAGTTTTGTTCTCGCGTGTCAAGCGAGCTTCTGTTTATTTTCGCTGATCAATGTTTATATGTGATTAAAAGCATAAATTCAATCTGTTCATCATATAAAGCGATCGAGTCTTTTCAGAAAATTGGACTAAACCGCTCAATTCATATTGATTAGTTTTACGTTCTCTTTATGAATTTTTTGAAGCCTCTAAGTGGTAGTTGCGTAACTGTCAATGGAGGGACAGAAAGCTCTCAAATTTCATCAGAAAGATCTTCATTTGTGCTCCGAAGATGAACGAAAGTCTTACGGGTTCGGACTGACATGAGAGTTAGTAATTGATGACAGAATTTTCATTTTTGGGGAAACTATCCCTTTAAACAGTTTATTTAATTAATAAATAAATAAAAAGACCATTTCTAATTCCCCCATGTTCATACATTTTTACAGCTGTGGCTGTAATGCTTTTTTTCTTTAAAGTCTACATTTACTAAAATTAGTCAACTAGTTGCATTTAAAAATATGTAGTTTCAAAACTAAATCACTCCCATTATAATCAGCACAGTCATGTACACTTGAATTGCACACTTGAATTGTCTTTTTATAATTACATCACACCATGCATACCAGTCCTAGTTGAGGCATTCTCATTGAGTTGGACTGCTTGCAGTTATATGACCCTTTGTCCCTTGTCCACCCTGCAGTGCAAGCCCTCCCGCGGCCGGAAACGAGGCATCTGCTGGTGCGTGGACAAATATGGCGTGCAGCTGCCCGGCACTGACTACAGCGGCGGTAACATCCAGTGCAAGGATTTGGAGAACAGTAACAACAACGAGTGAGAATCAACCCACCCTGATCACCAGACCTAGGGCCCACCCTCCTTGTCCTGTCCCACCAGTCTACCCGCCAGTCACTTTGAGATTTTGATGCAAAATGACAAAGAAACACAACAGCTATTACAAATATGAACAATCAGACTAAAAAGAAAATGTTAAAGTGAGATAATCCACAGGAATCGTTTTGACTGAGCGCTCATCTCTATCTCACTAGACTCAGCCAATCAGAGGAGCCCCCTTCTAGAGCTGAGTCCCGGCAACAACAACAACAAAAAAAATTGTTAAAAATATATACATACAATTATATATTTTTATAGAAGCTGGGGTTTGAGCACCATACTGTTTTGTTTAAAGTTAACATAAAACAAAAAACTACAAAAAAAAAAGAATATATGGCATGTTGAACATTAACAGGGCTATCTTGGTATTTTACATCTTTTGTTGTCAAGGTATCAAAGGAGATAGCAGGAACTCTTACTATTTGAAAAAGAAGAAAAAAAACACACAATTGTTTTCCAAAAGAAAAAAAAAGGAAAACACATGTTAGAGATCTGCTGATACAGTCATCTCTATCTGGCTTTTTTTGGTCATGTCAGAGCACTTATTCATTGGGGAACCTGCTTGTACATGTGTAACTTCACCAAGTTCAGTGTATGCGTGTGTGTGTGTACGAGTGTGCGTTTGTGTGCACACCCGCGTTGAGCAATGAAATACGGCGATAGCTTTCAAAAAAGGAATGTTTTTTTGTCTTTGTGGCATATCCCTCCCAAAACGTAGTGAAAACCAGGATCCCATTAGACAAATCTGTTTCAGTGGCTCCAGACTTTGTAGCTTACCTAACATGCCAACCGTGCCTATGTAAACAGACGCTGCCACGCAGTTTTACACGGGTGAGCAGAGCAATCCCGAACGAGAAATAAAGTCCACACAGAGAATCAATCGGTGTCCACGCCTAGAAAAGAAAGGGCCAGTCTGGAATAATTTCGTATCAGATATTGTGGCATCTGGGCTGAGTTAAAATCGAGACAGATGCTGTAACCCTTAAACGCTCCCACCATTTGCATTTGAACTTTGACGGATGTTCACCGTGCAGAGCGGTAGTTTCTTTCTGTCTGTAATGTTTGATTTTTTTTTTTTTTTTGCGGAATAACTTTTGTTATGTGCTGTTTCCTTTGACTTCATGGAGGTAATGAAAGTCCACTTATGAGCCATGTTCCTCGACCATGTGGTTTCACTGAAAATAGGTGTAACCTTGGTATATTACCTTTAACTCTAGATTATTGAATGTTTTCTTTTTTGTTTTGTTGTCCTTAACAAACAACCACAACGATCTGGTGCTCAGCAAAGGAGTTTAAGCATTATCAATTTGCATATTTCCATGTGACCTGTCACAGTGACAACTTGCTCATTTGAATGCAGGTCGGACCACTTTTTAAGATCCGCCCACTTTGACTGTTCACAAATCGGTAATAGCTCTTTTGGTTAGCATGATGACACATTTAATTTGTATTTCTGTATTTCATCTAACCACAAGGCACGGTGGAAACAGAAGGTGTGTTTCACTACAGCGACGTTCAGTGTGAGTTTCTGTGTGCGAGTCTCAGTGCCTTCCTACATGCAAATACATTTGAATGGTGACGTGAACGTTACACAATAGCCAAGGGGAACGAAACAACCTTTTCATATTGACGAAGGACCTCAATTGCGTTCAAATATTGCATCAGATCAGATACGAAATCCGTTACACTACATTGTATGTCAAGCAGCTATCAGAAATCGCTCCCTGCACCGAGGCCAAGATAGGGAGATCGTAGTCCAGCTAGCGCTAGCTCATTTACTGTTATTTCTCTTACGAATAAGCTGACGATTGATTTGACAGAGACTGCAAATGTGTGTAATTGCTGACGAGAGTATTTTCAATCAAGCTATACATCAAACAGGGATACTCACCGGTCAGCTCTTGAAGAGTAAGTGAAGCCATTCCCTGCCACAATGGGTACGTCCGGATCTTATTTCAAGGCCCGAATGATCATAGTTTCACTGCTGGGAGGGGGCTGTAAAAATAGTAACTAATCTATCCAGATCTCAATCATATAAATACCCATCATAACCAGGCCCAGACAGAATCTGCCCATCTGCATATTCCATTTTTCAGACATGGAGTTGAGAGAACTACGTTCTTATTGGTAGCTGAAAGCACAATCAAATTAGCCAGAGAACGTTGCATAGAATTCTATGCACAAAGATATTCCGTGTGGGCCTGGCTGTAATTTTAAATAACCACGGGTTCGCAGAATGTTACCATTGCATGTCAAAAAAGAATTGCGAATGACAATTGGCTCTCAAATAGGAGGTGGTCGTAAGTGAGAGAAAGAGTGAGTTCAGGACGTGCGGGTTAACCAGACTTTCGCAGGTGTCTCAAGTACGTCGTGGAGGCGTAGTCGCCGCTGTTATTGCACAATTCGCCTCGTAGGTGTCTTCACCACAGGGCGAAATCAGTAATCCAGGTCCTGATCCATGCCGAAAGCCCCCTCCCCCATTTAAAGAAAGCAGCTTGCACTTAATTCCTTACCTTGCCACACGTTTAGTGCCGTCTCAAAGTGAATCTCAGTTCAGGTATAGGAGCAGGAGCAGGCCTCGGACAGATACCCTGCCTGAGTACCTTTGACAGGGGCTTCGCAAGCCCAAGCCTGAGACCCGCATCATCATTCAGTGGGTTTACCAGTAATACAACTCTACCAATCACAGTCTATTCTTCATCTACTCTTGATAGACTTTGCGTCTCAGTGATATCCGGGAAGAAGGAGTGCGGATGAGAGCCTTAAGCGGTGATCTTGTGCTGGGCCTCCCTTCACAACACACAACACATACTGCAAAATTGTTTTCTTAATCAGTATTTGTGTCTTGTTTTCCATGTAAAATCATCTGAACGACTTTAAAAGTAGTTGAATTTACTTGAAAAGCACAATCATATCTTGAATTGCATTCATTTCATGAACCGAACAACTTTTAGGGAAAGAAAAACAAACTAGTATGGCCAAAAAACATCAGAAATTTGTGTACTCTTATGTTTCAAACCAGTTTGACTTACTTTCTTCTGTGGAACACCAAAGGAGAAGTTTAGCATAATGTCCGAGCTACTCACTTCTATAGTTTGTCAAGCTTCAAAATGAACAAACGAAGCACCATACAAGTCATAGAAAGTTGTACGAGAGCTTTGTGCAAAAAATTGTTGTTGATTTCAAATCTTGCCTTGAAAATCTTGCTTGACTGCCGAGTTCACCATTCACTTGTTCATAACGCAGCTGCAAATATCTTCTTTTGTGTTCCATGGAAGAAAGAACGTTATGAAGGTGATAATTCAAGACATATTCAATGAGAATAAGCATTATTTTATTCCAAAGTGTTGCTTCTCAAGTCAATTGATCTTGTTTTAAAAACGTCTAGATATTTTTACTGAAAAACCAGACAAAAATACACATTTTTGCAGTGCTTCACACTTCATAGTAGAATTTTTAGATAGACAGTCTCGGAATCTGATAAGCAGGCACGCAACGGCTTTGGTCATGAGTAAAAAACAAAACAAAGTGTTTATCTGAAAACCCTGAATGTTTGAAGACGATGCACTGTGGCTGAAATTAAGTTTTACCTTGTTTCCCCAGGTCATTGAATCCATCTGGGAGTCATTGTGAGAATGGGAAAGAAATGTCATTAATGTGATTTTGATCCGTTCTGATTTGTAATTAGAGGTAAAAGACTATCGATTGCCAGGACACAGCATGTTGCTATTGTGCTTATCTGCTTTCATCAGATTCCGAATCTCCTACTTGGGTAGACAGCAGTGTTCATAACTGACACTACAGTAGAAACGACAGTTTTTTTTTCTCTGAATGCATAACAGTTTTTTTCTTTATTGATTTTTTGTTTTTGTTTTTTTTTTGGATGAGAAAAGACTTGATTGACCACCTAAATGTGGCTTGAACTGGCATGTGAAAAAGACCCATTAGTGGCTGGAGGACTCTAAAAATGTTCGGCATTTGGAACTCTTATTAAAAACCAATAAAATGAAAAAAAAAAAAAACTCAAATTATTAAGAAAGTGAATATCACTGTGTAATATTTATTCAACTTGTAATTTATGTACTCTTTTAACCTTTGTCTCTTTTTTTTGTTATGACAAAGCATTTATTTAAATAAAGTTATGTATTCATTTAAGCTTGTGCAATAAATTTATTTGTACATGACAGGAATTTGATCTTGTTTATGAGAACAATTTAAATAAAGTTTTATCACTAGCCAAGGCAGTAACCACAGGAGTTTTCCAGATGTCACACCATTATCACACACTGCATACAAATATAAAGACAACAAACACTGTGACATTTCAATAGCGCAATCTTGATATGATCATAACACTTACCAAGTACATACACTGCTGCTTATAAATCATGTTGGCATATGTTAATGTTCCAAGTGCTATATTTTTTTTAACTGATCGGTCTACGCAGCGCCACTTCAAAACGAGCACACCTATTGTCAATATTCCATCATCAATGTCATGAGAATATAATGCCAGTAGCTTTAGCATGATACATTTTCCACATTTTATAATAATATTAAAGTCATCAAAACAACAGCATAAATGGAAGTATGGGAATTATTTAGTAACCAAAATGTTAAACAAATCAAATTTTAGTATAAGAGATATTTATCTACACTACACACTTCAGGTTATTTTAGGACTTTTAAACATTATTAAAGGGGTTCACAAATATGCTGTACATTTGAATGAATGCATAACAAGATTTTCATTCACCTAGAAATGTAGTTACTTCTAAACCCCATGCTTGCCCAATTTACTTCAATGGTGAGTGCAATACTGTAATCATTAAAATAAAATTCTATATATATACTTTTTTTTTTCTCACACAGCAATTTTCATTTCGGGTGAGTTATACACAATACATATTGTCACTATATCCACGATACATATTGATGCATTTTTATTGCGATACATTGTGACACTAAATATTGTTACACCCCTATATATACAGTATATACAGTATACACACACACACACACACACACACACACACACACATATATATATATATATATATATATATATAATACACACACAGAGCCACAACAATCCATCAGGAATGTGACACATGCAGACATTGTTCATCTGCTAATTCAATTGTCTTCATTGTTGAACCAGGATTTGGGTGATCAACAGAGGAGCCCAGAGGAACAGAGTGTTACAGGATACAGGTTTATTTTGGGTGAAGACTTGCTACATTTAAACTCTGCCCAGAGGCAAGGCACCTGGCTTTCCACAGAAGTCAAAGAGATTGCTCAGGAACAAGGAAGTCATTTACCAAGATCCCCAACATCAAGGGGGGATCTCTGACCGACAGAAAGGAGTCCAAACTTCTCCATTCAAATAAGTGGGGAAACCAACAGTACGGATAGATTATGTGGAGCCATGTTTTATCACAAAGCTCCAGGGCAAGTTAGCACAACATTTCATGACTGCTTGGACTCGAGCATCAAGCCAAAGAGGCAAAAGTGCCACTGATAAGAGCCTATATTGCAAAACATTGTTGATAAATGGATTAAGCGGGCATTTCTAACATGTTTTCTTGTGAGTTCAGAGCCAAACCTCTAGCAGCGGCGCTGCTTCTATGCAAATGGCTGGCAAAATGACTAAATATGTGGATTTTGTTTAAATATATGGTGTGAAATAAGTACTGGATAGTGTTTGGGGTCTAATGAGACTTTAGTCGCCTCAAGGTAATGGCTAATGCAGACATACAGGTGAAGTTCTTCCTGGGATAACTCAGGTTTACGGACTCCAGATGTGATGGATCAGGACTTTGTCCGCAGCCGGGCAGCATTCATTTGTAAGAGACAGATCAAGGATGGGGAAATGAAACAGACCCAGAGAGGAACACGTGTCGGCGATTTGATTTGTGGGGCAGTGAACATGACAATTACTATAGCCTTCAAAGAAACTGACAACTGCATTTTAGACTTCAAAGCACTCACGTCCCTTTTATCACGCAATTAGTTGAACAACTATAGATGGCTGCATCTTATCACAACATGTGGCTCTCCACACCGCTCTTTCGCCTGAGAACACAATGATTAGAGTTTAGCTTTTCATCCTCGGCCGGTCCCTGCGTGAGGCGCACCGCTGCTGTTTGCTCCTGTAATATTTTTGAGATTCACATTCTGCTTTCTGTTTTAGGGAAGGAATGCCAGCACGGATGTGACAAACGCAGATAAGCTACTGTACACCAGGGGAAGCTTAACCTTACAATCTTTCCGTAAACCAAATAGAACTGAAATCATGTGCACTGCCAAAGTACATAAGGCTCTAAGTTTATACAGATAAAATGAAAATAATAGATAAAAATAAATAAACATAGAGAGACAATGATCTTGATAATACTCAACAGTCATCACAAGGATAATATGGCCAATGAATTTCCAAACCTTTTCCATTTGCTTGCTTTTACTGAATAAAGCTCTAAAAAATAATTGTACGTACATCAATTTCCATCAAAAAAAAAAAAACAATTTATAGCAGAGCATTTAGAAACAATCTATATAATTTTATATTTAAAAAATCTGAGACATGCAAATAAAACTGCAGTAACATCAATTCAATGAATGTATTGTCTACCACAATAACGTTTTTGAATTATTTGAATTTGTGGTCTAATTCTGTTAATACGAATTGATTTTAAATATATATTAAAAAATATGATTTTATAGTATTTGGGATGTGCTGGAGTAGACTTCACAGAGTGCTTGACTCTTGCATAGTCAAACCAAGATCTTGACTTCTTTTTCATTCCTTTGTTTTTTTTATGCCTGGAAATCACCATTTTAACATTCCATAATATGGGACATTAACATTTAATGGGAACCCTAAAAAGGTAATCACCACTTACAAAAAAACAAAACAAAAAAACACTTCAGGACAGGCTTATGATTAATGTGCATGGAAAACATTAACAAGACAACTCAAAACCCAACAAAGAAATCATAAAAAAATTCATAAAATGAACACTCGACAAATGAATCATGTGTCTGAAAGATAATACATTTAATCATGCTGGATTTTATTACAAGAATTTAAAACCAATGTCTATTTTTGCATGCATTTATGGCTTTTTCCATTGCAGTTGTACAGAAAACTCAGTTCATGCACCATTCGCATGACAGTGGACACAAAGAGCATGCTTTGAGTAATGTACGTTATTTAAAACCACCGCATTTTGAGACACACAGGATACGCAGTGAAATACAGAAAAAGAAAAACGTGAGATGCTGGCATGGTACATGGCTTTGGATTTGCTCAAGAAATTCCCCCTGTCATTTGTGTAAGACTCTTCAAATGCAGAGACCGGCTCTGACAGTTTTACACTGCACCAGATGGCAAGCAATCCTTCCCACCGTCACACTGGCTCCAGGCATGGCACAGCATCGAAACGTTCACACAAGTACACACAAACACACACACATACATGAACACTTCCATCCCATCGGAACCGCTCTGGCAAATCAATATGCCCGAAAACCACAGGGATTGGTTTCGCACTGTTTCCAAACTAGGCCAAACTCAAGCTACCGTAAAATTTACTGTACCACCGGAGGGTAGGCAGCAATCTATTTTGGAAACAAACCTGTGTCTCAGCAAATCTATCTGTAGCCCCTTTCACACAGCGATTCCGGAAAATACACGGATAAAGTGACCCGGGATTTGACCCGGGATTTGACCCAGGGTTCATTTGATTTTGCTTCATTCACACTGCCAGTGATTTGCCGGAATTAGAGAGCGCGCTCACACACAACCCGTGTATGTTCCGGAAAGACGCGTGACGTTGGATGTGACGTGTAAGGTACGCGTCGAAAAGTTTACTTATAATCTGGTCTTTCGATCTCGAGAAACCACGCTCGATCATTTTTTTCGGATTCGGTCGTACACTAACGCATCACGTACCGTTCCACAAAGCTGGCGAACGATCTCAGCTTCGGCGCGGATTGCAAGGAGCTCTCGGGTCTCTACTTCAGTCCAGTTTGCAGACATTTTTTCGTTCTTTCTTGTATCGATGACGAACACAAACTTTCTTCTTGAGTTACTGAGTCGCAAGATAACTACTCATTGCAAAGGCTCGTGCATCATCACTACGACACACCCCGGCATTGGTAAACGGCATTGGTTCTGGCTTTTGTTCACACAGCGCGCGTTCCGGGTCTGAACACGGCAATGTTACTAGGTCCCCAACCCGGCATCAATCCCGGGTCGTGTTTGCGTTCACACAGAAGGCACTCAGGCAATTTGCCGGGAATTTGCCGGGTTCAAAGCGCTGTGTGAAAGGGGCTTGTGAGGCACCAAATTCACACGAGGGGCAGTCTGTAGCTATAGTTTGCACAATGCTAACTAGTTAAAGTAAATACATGTAAGCTACTACTAAAGGCGAGTGAGATGTGGTAATACTGTGAAAGTTACTGGAGGTTAATGTGTTAATATATCATAAAGACTAAGCTACAAAAGCAAACGCTGGGCTAAACACTGTCTAACACTTTAGGATCAATGCTAAAGCGCAATCGACTTCTATTTCTGGATTGAGCTGTTCCATTCAACTCTCACATTGAGGGAGATGATGGGAAAGAGAGAGACAGATGGGGAAGAAATAAAATAGTAAGAGATATGGGTACTAAATGAAAATATAACTTAATCAAGGGATGTTACAGCTGCCGCCCTTTAACAACCCTTAACTGTCGTTCACATTGGTAACGATGTCAGTTTCCAGCGACATGACATTTAGATCACATACAGTGGCACACAAAAGTCTGATGCGAGGCTACATTGACAATCGAAATTTAAAAAGTTTACATTATAGAGCAGCACCTGGATACTTGTTTAATTTGTGATTAGATTTTTTTTCTTAAAAGCTATGGCTATTTACACAGGCCACCAATGACGTCCGAACAGTAGAAACATCCAGAACAATCATTGATCTGGGGACCTCCAGCAATAAAACCACTGTTCGCGTGAACAGGCTGTTACAGATCACACCTGCTAACAGAGTAATTTAACCCATTAAATCCCACTGCCCCTATCCATTTAGTTTTGATTTGAAAAATGCTTGAGGTCATTAAGATTTTTTATTTTTAAGAATATGATACTTTTATTGTATCATAAAAAGTGACAAGATTTAAATTTTAAATAAATGCAATTTTTGTTTTGTTTGTTTTTATTCCTTCACATTCCTTCAGTGAACTCTTTAACTCCACATTCAAACATTACACTGGGCAAAATACATCCCTCTGCAAATGAGAGTGAAGCAAAGTGAGGCACAGCCCACTAGCACTGCAGGCAAAGCTGTGTTTATTTATAGGCACTTATCCCACTTTATATCACATTTGTCAATGTCAGCCCTGTGTCTAAATCAAGCCCTCTGTCAGCACATCATTAGTAAACTCTGATCCCCACTCTACAAACACACACATACACCACCTACATTCTAGCACATGTTCGAAAAACCACAAGAACAGAAGTCTATCAGCCACCAGGAGCAGGGATGGCCAGATCTTTAGTACCTGGGAGCGACAGCAGTTATCAATTATAAAAACACACATAATTGCGTGAACTTCAAAACCAATGATGCTGATTGAAGTTCAGTAATATGTGCCAAAGTGGGGCCTCATTTTCAATTTATTCTTTGTTTCTGTCACATTTGAGGCCTTTAGTACTTCGCACTGATTGGTTAGACAATTTGCGGTGACCTCGCATAGCAACTTGCGTACATGGTGACTTTCAGCCCGAGGCAACTGAATGGAAACAAAAGTAGTGGTTTAGAGATACATTTTAAAATGTTTTAAATGCATGGTCTTAATGCAACACTCATGCGGAAAAGACGCCAGTTTGATGCATATCTACAAACGGCACTTGAGTACTCAAGGTTGATTTATCAGTCGAGTACTCAAGTAGTCAAAATGGCCTCCAGCCTCTCAAGCACAGGTCTTCTCAAATCAGCCAACAAATCACGACCCCTCCGCTTTCTCTGTCAACGAGTCACAATTTTTGGTTTTATAATTTGGGAAGTCAATCTCCTGCTGTTGTTCATTTGCAGTTTCTATAATCTGTTTCTGGTGACCAACTGTGAAATAAATGCACACCCATTTTTATTGGCTCTCCAAAAACAAAAGAGAGAATTAAATGGACACATCTTCACACCAAACAGCTGCAAAGGCTGTACAAGTGACTCCCTGCAACCAGATTCAGTCACAAGATTAAAAGGCACCAGATGAGCCTATAAATAGGCAGAAAAAAACAATCACTCAGGGTTATATTTGGAGTACAGTTATCTGGATTTGAGAAGTTTAACTACCTGTCCTTGAATTGTCTTTGCTGGCATGTGACTTTCCACACTCCTATTGACAATATAGATCATACTATTTTGAAAATACACACACATACATGTACAAAATTACACACATGCACACCACTCTTGCACTCGCTTTTAACTCTCCTTGTTTGTGATCTGGTGCATCTCCCTGATGGTGCGTCTATTTCTGCTGGGCGGTGGGCGGTTCCAGCTCGGGACCACCATAGAATTGGCTGCAGTTGGGGTCCCCCCTCACTTTGGGGGACGAGAGTATCTGGACACCAGTGTAGGGGTTGACGCACCAACACTCGCCCCTCTGTCCGTGGTTGGACATGTGGCACTGGAATACAAGAGAGAGAAGATGATGAGAGGGGCGGGGAAACGGTGGGTGTTGGGGACTTAATGAAGCTCTTGGTCGAGTACGAGGTGGAGGCACTAGCCCAAAACAGCCCTCCCGCCTCATTTGGCCCAGCACGTCTCATTGACCCCTACTGAGCACTCCCAAAATGAGGTCATAATTGAACTGGACATAGCTGACGCTGAGACCCAAAATAGGCAAAAAACAGATTCTCAATTTTGTCCTCCAATGGCAAAGAACAAAAACTGACAGTTACAGTAATCGCAAGATGAACAGGATGATTACAAAACAATTAAGTGTGGTGAGGTACACTGTTTTGAGCCCTGGGAACAGGGTTTGCACGTCAAAACAACATACCAATTTACATCTCTGGGACACGTTTGTCCTGGTTTAAACTGGAACGTGTCATTACAGGACATAGAAATATTATACCATAATTGTTAACTAACAAAGTTCTCAGTTATCAACTCTGTCAGCAAAATGTCAACTTTGTCTCCAAAATGTTTCTCCTAAAATTCCTTTGTTTGGGCTGTCAGTCGATTAAAAATTGCAATCCAATAAGTTACATGACATGCTGAATAACTAATCAAAATAACTGCAAACATATTGCAACGTATACATAAAAGCCAATTATAAAAACATATATAATATAAAATAAAATTATGTAAAAAAGGGCCTAGACATTAGACAAAACAATAGCTTTATATATCTATATATATGGCTGTGTCAACGCTATCTCACATCCAATTCGTACGAATTCGCACGAGTGAGAAAAAGGTGGCTAATTTTTACGACGTCACTCGTATGAATTTGTACGAATTGTCTAAACCCAGTGATGGGTAGGTTTAGAGGCGGGGTAAGGAGTAGGTCATTGGTGTGAATTCATACGAATTGGTCAACTCGTAAAATATGTACGATTTAGCAAAAAATGAACGTATGATCGGGTTGGTTGGTGTGTGTGTGTGTGTGTGTGTGTGTGTATGTATTAATATATAGAAATAAACTCTATGGTAACTATACAGTATACAGTAAGAGTTAGAGCTAAATAATCTATGTAGGTAGGAAAGATCAGATCATTTTCTCATCTCTTTTAATAGCAGACTTTGGTATCTTGGCAAATTTGAGCATATTTTAAGACATTGTTGAGACTTCGGAAAAAAAGTGGACATGTGTGACATTTTTTCTCAAGAACCTAAGAACCTTCAACAGTTTCCATCTATTTGTTTCTCATTTTATCTCATCAGGCTGAAAAGGATGTGTAAGAGAGGTCATTAAGGTATAAAAGACATTACAAAAGAGTTCTCATTAGTAATTCTCTTTCCTCTGAGAACGTCACTACAAAGAAGGGCAAGCCACCCCACAGACAGGTCGGTCATTCAGCAAAATTTTCATTAGCTTGTAACTCTCAGCTCAGATACGGTTGCCTTGGCTTTGATAAAAACAGCCTTCTGTAGAGAATGTGGGAATGTTTTATACACAGTTTCTCTTTGGCTCCATCTCTGTGTCATTATTGAACCTTTCATGTGGAATTGGATAATAAAACAGCAGGCTGCTGCAGATTGAAAGGTTATGCAATGTCTCATATTCCTATTGCCCTATAGTGAAATTAACACCCGCCGCCATTCAAATGTGGGTACGTTTTGTTCTAATCTACTGGCCAATGTACCAGGTGACCTGTAAAACATTTCAAACTGACAAAGGACAAAATAAACTTCAAAAACTGTCTCTTCATAAACTACTTTGATTTCATTTACAGTAGCTCAAACAGTAGAGAGTTGGCGCATACAACGCCAAGGTCATGGGTTCGATTCCCAGGGAAAACAGGGACTGATAAGAATGAAAATGTGTACCTTGAAATGCAATGTCGCTTTGGATAAAAGTGTCAGAAGTGTAGATCATTTCACCTGCTTAAGGTTGTACTGTCCTGTCTTGTCACAGTTGGGAAACTTCAGGTCATACAGATTTTCCAGAGGTCCCTTGTTGTCATGGAACGTAATTCGGGAGATGTTCTCTAACACTTTATCCAGCTCCTGCTGACACTGGCTCTGTAAAACAACACAGACATACAAGCATTTATTTGAGTATTTCTTCAACTCTTAAAACACTTTTTAATTTGTATACTAACAATGTCCAGAAATGGACATACAAACATACAAAGCAACTCTGTCATTTTAATATATTTTCTAATTTAATATTTCCACCACATCTCATTGTTTAATAGCATTCTATGATGAAAATGACGTTTTTGGAATAAAATGGCAATCTCTTTTGTCTTGCTAAGACTAATTTCATAGTTAGCATTTTGTGTATCCTAAATACACACAATCAAGTAATATTTTCACGCTTTTTATATTAAATGCACAAGATTACAGCTTTAAAAGCAAAAAAAAATAAAAAAAAATATTGTGAGTTTATGCTATTACCGGGCAGTGTTTTAGACATCAGAAATCTCCTTTGTAAGTCGTAAAACAAATGTAAATGTAAAAAAATATGCTGTTGATGTGTGAGATTTACCTTGATTAAATATTTTCTTCACACATTATGCCTTAAATCATTTTCAAGCAATTACCGGTAATATTGAAATGGTTTATGATGATTACACTCTATTTAAATGATTTTAGTTTAAAAACTATAATTCATATTTTTTATGATATAATAAAATATGAACATAACAGGCATTCACAAAAATAACTATCAAAGTAGCAAAAAGATGTGATGAAGGGACAGAGTTACTTTGACCTTCATATAAAAAAAAAAGTTCATTTTAATAAAAATTCTCGAAGAAACACTCATATAAGAAGGAGAGTGAGATAAACAGCAAGCCGGCGGCTTCATGAAACATTTATGTGGCTGATATTAATCTCGTACTCTAGCTAATTTTCTGGCCTGGTTCTACCTCCCCACCTCTCAACAAGGACAGGCATCGGCATCAAAGACCATTCCTGTCTCCCGTTCCTTCTCTTTTTCCCTGTATCTCTCACGATGGCTGCTCCCTGCTTGGCCCAGGATAAGAGGGCACTGGGGGAAGAGGGCCTGCCAGGGATCTTATCCGTACCGTGCGGATGAAAAGTGCTCCATCACAAAGCAGTGAACAGTCCCCTGCTGTCATCGAACATGCCGTCACCCTGACATTCTCCTTGAATGTCTGCTTTTCATTGGGATATGTAATGGTTACACTACTGATTTATGACCCCACAGAAAAGTTGTTTATTCGGTTGGGCTTTTATTACCCTACCATTATCACTGGTTTGGAATTTTATTGCCTTGGCTTCTTCTTTTTATTGCATCTACCTTATTTTAGTACTTTCCAACATCCATTTGCTTTATCAACATATCATTTAGCCGTTTTTATTGTAGTTACTATAGCTTTCAGGTCAGCAAAAACAGAACCAGTGTGCTTCATAGTACAGCTAAATGTTGTCTCAGCTGTTGTTTGTTGATGGTCACATCGATTGTCTTTTACCAAACTATTTCTTGGACAATAGAATACGAAAATATGAGTGAATATAGGCCTGTTTTCATCAATGCGCTTAAGACATCCTTTAAATAGTGAGGATATGCTAATATGACAATGTAAAATGGGGAGGCTCGATCTAAATACGTTGCCACACCTGCAAATGGCCGGTGACTTCAGAAAATGTACTAGCCAAAAATATTTTTTATCAGCCATGAAACAAATGTTACAAATTATTTAATCTAGAGCAGAGAGTGATTTTATTTGCCTTTTGTTGTTTGATTAACATTAACAGACAGCAGCAGGACTAATAGGCTGCTGTCACTTTAAGGCCCAGTTTACATGAAGGGAAAACGCAGAAATTTCCCTGCGGTTTGGCCTCTCATTAACATGAAAACTCAGTTTTTATCACAGAAAATGATTATTTCTAAAAACTCCGGCCAAAGTGGAGATTTCTGAAAATGGCGGTTATGTGTTGCCGTGTCAACTGCGAGAACCAACTTTTAGGTTCTCTCTTGTCGATTCTGAGGATTCTGATTGGCTTGCATGGCTTTATCCTTCTCCCCACACTGCCGCCCATAGGTTTGGCATAGTTATGATGGCGCTCGACGGCGTATTTATGCGGGTTGTGTGCACGATGTTATTATTGAAAACGGAGGGGGGGGGGGATATTCGTTTCTCTAAATACCAGGATATGTGTAAACATGGCCTAAGAGCTAATGCATGGATCCAATACAGGTCCTTCTCAAGAAATTAGCATATGGTGATAAAGTTCATTATTTTCCATAATGTAATGATAAAACAAACTTTCATATGTTTTAGATTCATTGCACACCAACTGAAATATTTCAGGTCTTTTATTCTTTTAATACTGATGATTTTGGCATACAGCTCATAAAACCCCAAAATTCCTGTCTCAAAAAAATAGCGTATCATGAAAAGGTTCTCTAAACGAGCTATTACCTTATCATCTGAATCAACTAATTAACTCTAAACACCTGCAGAAGATTCCTGAGGCTTTTAAAAACTCCCAGCCTGTTTCATTACTCAAAACCGCAATCATGGGTAAGACTGCCGACCTGACTGCTGTCCAGAAGGCCATCATTGACACCCTCAAGCAAGAGGGTAAGACACAGAAAGAAATTTCTGAACAAATAGGCTGTTCCCAGAGTGCTGTATGAAGGCACCCCAGTGGGAAGTCTGTGGGAAGGAAAAAGTGTGGCAAAAAACGCTGCACAATGAGAAGAGGTGACCGGACCCTGAGGAAGATTGTGGAGAAGGACCGATTCCAGACCTTGGGGGACCTGCGGAAGCAGTGGACTGAGTCTGGAGTAGAAACATCCAGAGCCACCGTGCACAGGCGTGTGCAGGAAATGGGCTACAGGTGCCGCATTCCCCAGGTCAAGCCACTTTTGAACCAGAAACAGCGGCAGAAGCGCCTGACCTGGGCTACAGAGAAGCAGCACTGGACTGTTGCTCAGTGGTTGCATGTCATTCAGAAATCAAGGTGCCAGAGTCTGGAGGAAGACTGGGGAGAAGGAAATGCCAAAATGCCTGAAGTCCAGTGTCAAGTACCCACAGTCAGTGATGGTCTGGGGTGCCATGTCAGCTGCTGGTGTTGGTCCACTGTTTTATCAAGGGCAGGGTCAATGCTGCTAGCTATCAGGAGATTTTGGAGCACCTCATGCTTCCATCTGCTGAAAAGCTTTATGGAGATGACGATTTCATTTTTCAGCACGACCTGGCACCTGCTCAGTGCCAAAACCACTGGTAAATGGTTTACTGACCATGGTATTACTGTGCTCAGTTGGCCTGCCAACTCTCCTGACCTGAACCCCATAGAGAATCTGTGGGATATTGTGAAGAGAAAGTTGAGAGACGCAAGACCCAACACTCTGGATGAGCTTAAGGCCGCTATCGAAGCATCCTGGGCCTCCATAACACCTCAGCAGTGCCACAGGCTGATTGCCTCCATGCCACGCCGCATTGAAGCAGTCATTTCTGCAAAAGGATTCCCTACCAAGTATTGAGTGCATAACTGAACATAATTATTTGAAGGTTGACTCTTTTTTTTGTATTAAAAACACTTCTTTTATTGGTCGGATGAAATATGCTAATTTTTTGAGACAGGAATTTGGGGTTTTCATGAGCTGTATGCCAAAATCATCAGTATTAAAACAATAAAAGACCTGAAATATTTCGGTTGGTGTGCAATGAATCTAAAATATATGAAATTTAAATTTTTTATCATTACATTATAGAAAATAATGAACTTTATCACAATATGCTATTTTTTGGAGAAGGACCTGTATATCCCAACCCCATACACATGCCTTTTCTTTCTCAATTGTTTACAAACACTTAAGTCATAACTGACGTATACAAGGATACTTGTCAGGTGTTTTGACATAATTTGTCGGTTCAAGTGCAAGACGTGAAAGAGAGCTCAATTCAGCATTTGCATGCTGTCTGAGACGTGACTTTCTGAGCGCGCTTCGGATGTTTGCGCACAGAAAACTTACCAGTAATGAATTGCACACCAGTAATGAATTGAGTTCCCTTTTGCGTCTTCTTATGGTCGAATACATTGGCAAGGCTTAAACTTTCAGCGCTGGTCCTTCAACTGTCTTGAACATTGTTCACACAATATTGCATTGTTAGAATTCATAAAAATGTTACCGGCCAACTGGCAATTGACACTGTGTAATATACCTGTCAACGCCCTGTTCAAAACATGTCCTACAACATTTGAGTTACTATGAAAACTACAAGACCTATCATTTACTTCAGCAAATTTTACTTAAAAAAAAAAAAGTGAAGTCAAGTCAAGTCAAGTGAAGGCCAAGTATGGTAACCCATACTCGGAATTTGTCCTCTGCATTTAACCCATCCAAGTTAGTGCACACAGATTAGGAGCAGTGAGTAGTGAACACAAACACACTGCAAACCACGGACCCATACACCCGGAGCAGTGGGCAAACATTCACTGTGGCGCCCGGGGAGCGATTGGGGTAGGTGATTTGCTCAAGGTTTCCTGTCGATATTGAGAATTGAACAAATGACCTGCAAGTTTACAAGTCTGACTCTCTAACCATTAGCCCACAACTGACTAAAAAGGTACGAAAAAAGAAAAACGACTTGCCAACTAAAGTAAATTAGCAAGAAAATGTGTCTATTGGCTAAGAACAGTAGATGATGCCTGATTGAGATGCTGATTGGGGTGAGGTCCTGTTGTAGTGGTCACTTGGCTTAGGATTTAAGGGTCCAGGTAAAGTATGGTACAATTCCAAGAAAAGTTAATTAACTCTGTGGATTTGTGTGATGGCCAAATTCGACAAGCACTGGCCCATTCCTTGTTTCAGCAGAGGCGGGCGCCGTTTGTTCTGTCTTGGCAATCCGATTGTGACTGTTTGCTATCACCGGGCAGTGTTTTAGGCATCAGCAAACTCTGGTTAATTAGGTAACTAAGGAAATTATCATATGTTTTCAACTGAAAACATGTTTTCAACTGAAAACATAGCAAAAGTGGCACCAGAAACAGCCTTGATATGAAAAACACTCAAAAAACAGCTTACAGCTGTTTTTGCACAGTTCCAATCATGAAAATAACATACTGGAGCAATAAATTATACATTGACAAACAACCTTAGACCACAGAATTATAGCGACATCACATTTAGAGGGTTGTACAAAGGACATACCGTAAATCTGAACCCCAGAAAACTGTGTTAGGATAATTAATGTTTAGCTGATACAGAAAAGAGTGTATCTATGTCATAGTAAGAGACAGTGTGTGTGTGTGTGTGTGCGTGCGTGCGTGCGTGCGTGCGTGTGTGTGTGTGTAAGCCCATACTGTTGTGTATCTGGTGTATTAGTCTGATAACCAGAAGAGGGCACTGCCGTACTGGACACAATGACATTCAAGGTGAATACAGGTCTTTATTTCAATAGGTCTATCACTCTCTGTGTTAATTTAAAGGCCCTTTCATACAACTCGCTTTAGTGTTCGCCATTACTCAAGAATGCTGTGACTTCTTCACAGAGGGACACTCACCTGTTTGGGGAGAAGCGTTTTGAGATCTTCCTGGGGGCTGAACATCCTGTTCCTCTTACTGTTGTGATGCTGCTTCACAGCCATTTCCTTGTAGTGTTGGTAGTTGTTTTCCTTGCTGGTCTTCTTCATCAGAGGGGAGCGTGTGCTATTTACTTCTCCTGATGGATGGAAGAGTAGGTTACAGGATTTACAGGAAATTCAGAATTTAATTCATTCATTCTCTCTCTCTCTCTCTCTCTCTCTCTCTCTCTCTCTCTCTCTCTCTCTCTCTCTCTCTCTCTCTCTCTCTCTCTCTCTCTCTCTCTCTCTCTCTCTCTCTCTCTCTCTCTCTCTCTCTCTCTCTCTTTCTCTTTCTCTCTCATATATATATATATATATATATATATATATATATACATATACACATACACACACACACACACACACACATACAGTGTATAACTACATATGTAATTCATACTGAAAAGTGAAATATATAACGTAAAAAAATCAGAGAGGCAATTGTTTTTTAAAAGTAATTTTCAATTACATTCTGAATGCTGCACAATGCACAATTCTATCAGGTTAGATGTTGCTTCACAAATTGACATATTATTTATAGAAATGTGTATTATTGTTCTCAGGTCAAAGACCGCAAGCAATCTTTTTAGTAAATAAAAACAAACCCTGGATCAGTGTCCTGGCAGTGCATCAAAGCATGGCAGAGAAAGAAAGTTAAAGGCTGGGATTAATGACAGATCTTGATTCCGATAGGCACAGAGGCCTGTGAAGAGATACGTGCCTTTCAAGTCGAACCATGCTTGGCAAATCACTAGTGAACTACTGACAACAAAAGCAGACTTTTATCCTTATTTAAAAGTATAGTTTGCCCAAAAATTACTTTCAATGTATGGAAAAAAAGACATTTTCAGAATATCTTCTTTTGTGTTACACAGAAGAAAGAAAACCATACAGATTTGTAATGGCATGAGGGTGAGTAAATGATTTGGATCCTTCTTTTTTTGCAAAAAAAAAAGAAAAAAAAGGTACATATAGGTTTGGAACGAAATGAGTTTGAGTAAATAACGACACAACTGTTCTTTTACAAATCATTTTTAACATAGGTTAAGGCCGGGTTACCAGGCTTCGTTTTTCGGTTTAATCTTCCGCACTGTTGGCCCTAGTCTGACGCCATCAGGTTTTTTGAGCCGATTCAGCATGTTGAATCGAGAGAGAGAGAACTCTGATTGGCTGTTGAGCTTAAAGAACGAGTCAGTGCACGAGAATAAAATTGAAAGTGATGAAAGCTAGCAAAGAATTCAAGACAGTACAGATAGAAGGTTGTTATAATTTACAACATCTTTCCTGGGCAATTGAATGCATTAATATTTTCATAATAACATGAGCCGACTAGAATGAAAAAAGTGATCAGTGTGATTGATATTTAAAATGGTAAGCAAGCGCTGCTTTGTTTGCGGTTTTGTATGCAGTCCTAGTTTTGGTTTCCCTTTTTGAATGACAAAAAATAGACTATTGATACCTGCTGATATAGACAGATGTTTCCTTGCACACAGACGCAGAGCGCACATGTTAGCTGACAGTCACCTGACCTTTAGTCCTTTAGGTGTGTTCAAGTGCAGCTTTTTGGCCGAGACGCAGCCAAGGAGAGCTGACAACACAGTCAGCTTTCATCACAGCTAGTTCTTTAATGTCGGCTTGGTGTGTCCCAGGCTTTACATGTACCTCTTGGTAACGTCACTTGCACAAAGCGGGTCATTTGGAGTCTAGCTGGCCCTTTGAAACTCTTGCTGGCCCTTTGAAACTCTCGCCTGCATTCAGATGTGTTCTGTGTCTGGCCCATCGACATTAAAAAGCAGAAACTCAGGCTATGAGCCCAGAGCTGCTCTCATGATGTCAGCGTAGGGTAAGTATGAGCCTAGAGATCTGAAGGAGGGTGATCGCTCTGAGTATTGTCCAGCACTATATACTGTGGTCTAAAGTTTCAAGCCCAATTGTGAGGAACAGACCTAAGAATAGTGTCTGAAATAGCGGGTGACTTTGCCAGAGTTTGCCTCATTGAAGACATTATTGGCGGGCGTGCTTCAGCAGACACCTGCCATTACATATCCTCAGAAGCATCCCTGTTCCACACTCTCATCCCTGGGCCTATACCAGCAACACTTCCCACTCACAGTTCCTCTCTCTTTCCAAAGGCTTAGTGTGTGGGCTGTGCGGTTGGGGAGTGGACAGGAACTCTTTTCAGGACTTGGGCCGGTTTCTCTCTCGCTTCTCCCAAGGAAGCATGACATGCTGTTGAAAAGTCAAGTGCCACTTGTGAATTTACATACTGACTCTGATCCAAAACCTAGTGAGATATCTATGTAGGGTCTATGTAGAGGCATTTTGAGGCATCATTGACATACTTCCGGCACAGAACCTGTTCCAAAAAGAAGATTTGTGTCGATTTTCAAAAACATAGACAATCCCATAAGTTATTGAGTGGGGGGAAAAAAACATCTTATTATGCTGGACAAAGTAAAATGCAAAAAAAAAAAAAAAAAAAAAAAAAATGCAATGGATTAAGTACCAAAAAAAAAAAAAAGGACGGACGGACCAACATTACATTTCTGGACCAATATTAATAACTAATAGTAAAACTTCCCTTGGCTCAAAATCTGTGAGAAAATGTGTGGTATTGGTTAGGCTGCATTTTTAAGACCTTGGAAACATTAAGACATTTTAATGCTAATAATTAGTAGAAATAACAGCATCAACATCATATACTAACATAACATTTCTGAACCGATATTAGTGACCAATATTTTACCCTTTAAACAGGAGCTAATTTAGTTTTAAAAAGCCCTTCACTTGACTCACGTTTCAAAACCTAGAATCCGAACTCAAATTAAATCTATTCATCATATAAAGCGATCGTGTCTCTTCTTGACAAGTAAAACCATTTAATTTAATATGAAATGTGATCATTTGAATCATGATAAAAATCTGTAAAAACATCATACAGATAGAATAATCATTACATATATCATCTAGTAGAAGGAAAACTGAAAAAAAAAAAACTCAAGGTCATTTCTGCTCTGGTTGTATGCAACCACCCATAATCAAACACTTGAAATCTTCTCTTTCACCACTGATTTGGTTTGACTTCTTTAATGACCTTAAATGGCAGGCTCTCTACAGGATTTATCGAAATGCAGAGGTCTGACGGCAGGATTATAACTGTAAATGTATTGGTTTACATTACACAATCTACTTATATATACAAACATGCACTCTGCGACATGAAGCTCTTGTAACCAGTAAGCTATGGTCAATTTGTGGATGAACTAAGGCCCACTGCATGCTGGGAAAACAACCCAAAGACACTGACATTGATTGAAACCTGTTCGCAGTTAACCCATCTGGTTAAACATTTACAGAAAATGCTCTTTCAACCCACACGGCTATGAAGAGGGAGTCGAGCAGCCATGTTGTTTTTCCAAACAGGCTGCAGTGAGCACGCTGGCTCTCAGAACGTCTGCATGAAAAAGTAATGCAAGAAAAACATAAGAAGCTGTGATGCTCGAGAAGCCGGCTTGTATTTGGCGCTTTTTCTTACTTGCATAACCATGTGGCCTTTTGTAAAGGTTGTAACCTCAAGGAGTCGCTGTACCACGGCGGCACGAAATAACAGTGTAGAATGTAATTTAATTTCCTTTCTTCTGTGGAACTACACGACTCACAGGAAAGCTATGCCAGTGTCCGGCAAAACAGGACCAGGTGTGGGAGAGTTTTGCAAAAACTAATTGTTGGTTTTGGTGGATGCAGAATGGCTTCCTTTGGGCATGTACAAGAGGTTTTTGGAGTTCAAATTTGATACAGGTTTTATTTGGCCTGGCACAGTGTACGATTACTTGCAATAGAGTTTAAAGTCCCCCTGAAATCAAAATTGAATCAAAGTTTTTTGGCTTTTAGCATGAATATGTTAGTCTTCCTGTAATCTATAAGCTAGTGTGCTCCAAAACAATGACAAAATTCACATTTAGAAGATATAAGCATTCAAAACTTCTCTCACTTCTGCCAATATGGATCAATGATTTTGACGGCATCATCACGCTGCACTTCAGCTTCTCATCAGATTTTCTGTCCAATCAAATGCTCTCTAGTATCTGAAGCATCCCGCTCCCTACACTATAAATAGACGCTGAAGCTGAAATCAGTCACTTGTTCACACATTTACTATTTTCTACATGGTGAATGGCGCACTGTGCACTATATATGGGGACAGGAAATGAGTAATAAATGACAGAATTTTCATTTTTGGGTAAACTATCCCTTTAAACTAAACTGAAAACTGATCATATAAATATAAAAGATCATACAAAATATGAATAAACTATAGGCCTATAAACAATACTAAAATAACATTGGAAGAGCGCTCAGGTTTGGTCCAAACAAAGTGTGAAAACAGCTGCAAGAGCTAATGCTTAATGCTTCCCCAATGCTTACCACTTCTTCTACTGTTCTGTCCTACAGGAACTTTCACTGGTGTCCTCTATCTGTCCTCTACATCATTGAAACATCTGTTCGGTGTCTTAGTATTTCGCACTCTCTCTGATTCCACTTAAGAAAATCGTTCTGAGAAGTAATTTGTCACCATCCTCTGGGAGCACTTCCCCGTTTTTTTACTCCCCCCATTTGATGAAAAAGCGTTTAAGATTTCATTCAACCTAAACTAGCCTCCCTGAGCCTCTTCTCAATATACAGTGGATCGTGCCAGCACATTTCTCTGTCTTTCTCTTCAACTCTCCCTCTCTCTCTTTTATCTTTTCTGTAATTGCATATGCAAAGACTAAACAGCAATGTTGTACAGTCATAAATCAGAGGCCTACTGAGGGCCTCGATGATTCAACAGCCACTGTGCACAAAGGAAATGTTCTCAGCAGACGAATGAGATTCAGTCCTCGATTCTGCTTTTGAGTGTATGTGCTTCTTCTGATCATTTCTAAATACTACAAGACAACAACTTCTTACAACATACTACTTTCAACAACAACAACAACAACAACAACAACAAAAATGTAGAATGAGATGCCGGTAAATGAAGGACTGCTATAGGTTTCTCACGAGTCATGCAGGTATTCAAAGGTGTTAACACGTAAATATGAACTCGTTCAGTTATGAACTAGATAACTGAAATCAATAAAAATATACCATCACAGCATTTAAATAAACATCAAATTGAAAAGTCCTGTATCCACTTTTTATAATAACAAACAACATATAATGTATATAACACAACATGCTCACATTATAAGAAAATATCAATATATTGTGATTAACAGTCATTTCAAATATAGTTCAAAAATGTTAAATAGTGAAAAATGTAAAAAAAAAAGGCTGTTCTCTTTCACTAATATGCATAAGCAAATTAAGGGTGCGTTTACGTGACAATGATGTACTGAAAACGGGAAAGTTTTTCCTTTGCTTTTTTCGCGCACAGGCGACAACATTGTCAAAATGATCCCCGATCACACGTATTGTATTGTATGCATTATGACTGTATTATGCTTCCAGGCCAATAGTTGGCAATGTTATTTTGTCAAGAAACACTACGCGCCTACAGACTAAACATGTAAAACACATATGCATGACGTCAGTTTTCACAAATTCGTGTTTTTGTATAGTTTACACAGATACGATGAGACACAGAGACACTTTAAAATCCGTTTTCAGAAGCTTGGGTTTTCATGCCTTCAAAACGCTGTTGTCGTGTAAATGAACGGCCAAACACATAAATTTTTTTCTATTTTTCTATTTCTAGTTGAAAACAGTGATGGGTTAATGTGTTATGTTATATGCATTAATATGAATGATTCTTGAAAATTCTGTTATCATTTACTCATCTTCATGTAATTTCAAATATATTTATATATATATTCATGTGTTCCTCAACAGCAAGCAATTTGATAATCAGTTAGAATTTGACAAATAGCATTAAAATTTTAGACTAAGGAAACAGCTTGAAGTCAAAGTTTTCCTCAGGAAATGCCTTGGATTCATTTTGTGAAGTAGTGTTGATCTTCTTTCTTCACTTGGCACCATAACTACAGAGCCTCCTGAGTGTCAAGAACTGCCTGAGCTTGAGCATTTGAGCAAGTGGTTGAGCAACAAACTTATAAAACTAAGCGCAGTGCTAAGCTCGGGTCTCATGAATATGCTTTGCTATGTAAGCTATTAGTTTACAGAAATAATGTCCTCCCTCCATGATGATCTCAAGCCCCCCTCCGATGATCTGGACGAGAGGTATGAATACAGCTTCACTGCTACTAGAATTTTTTTTTCAGTTATTTTAGAGTGAATATACCTGTTGCAGCCGATATTGACATTTTCAATTGCGTATCAGTCAGGCAGGCAGACAGATTTATAGCAAGTAGTGAAAGATAGCTGGATGTGTCAGACTGTGTATTTTGCTGACGCTTCATCTTCTCTCCAGTCTGTGGGGTGGGTTGTCTTGTATGGCCTGAGGTAAAAAGAGCCCAGGAGTTTTTTTGTTATTTAAATTGCTTGTTTGACACCCATGACACTCCAGATGCCCCAGGGTAAAAGTAAAGTCAAGGCGCCTGCATGGAGACTTTCTGGTGTCACAGGTCTCGACAAGCCGCCGCCACCCAAGGCACTGGAAAGGTGTTGAAGAGAGCGTGTCTCTGCATATCAGACCCCGGAGGGTTCCGGGGGGAAAACATGAGATGCAAGGAGAAATAAGAAAAGACTGAAAAACAAACATGAGATATAAATCGCTAGCTTGAATAAACTTGAGATATATTTTATTATGGTGGCGAGGAGGCTGGATATTCTAGAGGGAATTGGTGCAAAAGTTTACATTTGCATCTTTCTTGCTTTTATCTAATGACGCTGTCTTTGCAATCCCAGTGTCCATTTAATTTTAAAGTTTATTGATCAGTATAATTTCAGATTTATGTTTCCAGGTTTTGTGTCATTTTATTAGAAGCAACTTAAAGTACATTGACTGATGCCCGCAATGAGCAGTGTAAAAATAATTTCTAATTCAAAACATTAATACATAATATAATAGTATATAAATAATACTACAATAACACTATCTTGTAATAATACTACAATAACACTATCTTGTAATAATACTACAATAACACCATCTTGTAGCAACCCTGCTGTTAAAGCAATAGCTGACTCAAAGGTATTTATTAAGTCATTATTTACTCACCCTCATGTTTTACCAAACCATTATGATTTTCATTCTCCGTGAAGCACAATAGATGAAGTTAGGCTGAATGTTGACGCTGCTTTTTATGCCACACAAAGAAATTTTATCGCCAAGCCCCAAAAAGTATGATAAAACTAGTATATATATATATATATATAACTCATGCATAATTCATAATTTTCATAATTTTGTGTGAAGCACAGACTAAAAATTAAGGTGTCCACTGATTATCTAAGTTCACAAATATTCCAAGTCATCTGAAGCAATATTATTCAAATTTCCCTCTGCTATAGCTTTGAAATTTCATGTGTAGTTGAATGTTTTCAAACATTGTAAAAGGGCACATGACAGATAAGAACCAATGTCGGTTTCCATCTAATCTTGTGTGACACATAATTACGCCATTGTAATAAACACAAGCTAGACTAAAAAAAAATAACTTTGGTTGAGGGGTGGATTATTGAATAACAGCTTAAATTTGTTAAGCTGTCTGTTCTTCACAAACTGACGGACGGACGGGTGGATGGATGGATGGATGGAGCTCCTGGCCTCTCTTCCAGAAGAGGGCAGAGCCTTTACAGCTCGTGCTTCGAATACAACAACAAAACCGGCGAAAGTCACACAGCCTAAATGTCACAAATTGTCAGTATAGCGTTGTTCAGCCTTACATGTACGAACCGGAGTCGGACACAGATGGAGAGACCCAGGAAGAAGTTACAACTTTTAGAATGAAACTGGACGTTTCTGAATGGTTAGTGGATACATTTATATAGCTGTTGTGGAGATAAGTTGATTAAACTCATCTATCTACCATCATGTTAATATAAAAATCTTTCAGAAACAACCTCAAATCCAGACTTGATTTACAAATATATAACACTAACGAATTTCTTCGGGCATGTTTCCTTCATAAAAGAAATTTAACCACGGTGTCCTCAGTGGCTCAGATCCCAGGAGTCTATAGAGACTATTGTGTTCGTTGGTACTTCCAATAACAGAACAATTGTAATGTTTTTGGCACAGACATTGTATATCTCCAGCTGCTACAGCGAGGAAACAGAAATGGCGGACTGCTGTGGCTCACACAGGGCGGGATCTATGCTAATAAAGCAGATTGTCACCAGTCATGGGCGGAGCTTCCCCCTACTCTCTTAAGATTAGGAGAGAAATCTGGAACCGCTCGTTTGGAGGGACTATGAATTATGGGGATTATAAAAAGGAGTGGGTGGATTTTACCATTTTATGCTGGTTGTTTACACACACTGTGGACACACATCTGTGTTCAAACACCTTATAAAAGTGAATTTTGCATAACAGGCCCCTTTTAAGAGCCATGCTAAAGGTCACAATGATAGAGGTCCTCAGATGTGTACTAGGAATACATTAGATGAATAATGGTCATTCACACACATTACAAAATAGTCATTTTCCAAATCCATATTGACTAAACATATTCACGACTTTTTGTAGCAGATCCTAAGTTAAAGCCAAGGGAGCATTATACAAGTCAGTATCTGTGCACCGCTTAAGTGTCATTACTAAAGATGTTCCTCTTCAGGTCATCAGGTCCTACAGCACACTGGATCATGTCTGAGGCAGCCGCTCGACATATGAACAACGCTAACTACAGGTGGTGCAATATGCTCACAGTTGAGGCCATGCACAAATCTACACTCAGTGCAATGATGCCAGATGATTCTGAATCTAATTCAACAGACTCAGTGCAGAATGAGCTTTCTTTCAATATGCATTGTGCCAAATCAGCACAGTTAGTTAAAGCGACACTGATGAGTGCACACTAATGCAGTAACAACACAAAATGAATACCTCTCGGCATGTTGCGAACACAAAGATGAGGATCAGAGGTCCTGCATGTAGCACCTTGTAGTGAGCTTTCATAATTGCAGCATTCATTTAGAGTTCACTGCATTAATTAGCCTTAATAGACAACATAATTGCTATTCATTAGATCAGCATTAATTTGTGTTTTCTTTTCAGCAGAAACAGAAGTACTGGGCCAGAACAGGTCTAGCCTTTGCTAACAATATTTCCACGTGACTGTCAGTAATCATACTCACTCACAGGACTTACTGGTTTGATGCTGATTTTGAATGCTCCCCACAGAAAACAGTGAGAAAAGAAAGACAAATTACTGACCGTAACAAACGCGGGAACTGAAGATCGGATTTATGTTAGTTTTGAGGAGAAACATTTTTGTGGCCCAGTGTAAATGGACCAGTTTTAACAAATCAGATAGCTATCTAGTCAGTAAAAACACATGAAGTGAGCCAGTGTGAACTGGCTATTAGGTGATTATAGGCTGAATGTCCAAGTTGAAGGGTGATTTTTCCACACACAAAAAAAAGGTATCATAATAGTCATAAACGACTCATACACTATTCCATGTGTTCTGAATCTGAAGCCATACTGTAGCTTTTTGTGAGGAAAAGAACTTAACTCACTCCGTGATCTGCCAATTGGGGTTTTAACTAAATGTTAACCAAAAATGAACATTTTGCCTCCCAAAATTTCATTTGCAAACGTGTTTTTTAAAAGTGTCACAATCAGTCACGATACGTGACACAAACCTTTTGAATTTAAGCGCAAATGAGATTTGACTGCTCTGGATGAAGAAAATGTTACCAGTGAAGTTCTTTTCCTCACACAAAGCTACTGTATGGCTTCAGATTTAGAACACATGGAATATAGTGTATGAGTCGTATGGACTATTATGATATCTTTTTTTTTGTTTTTTTCAAAAATCACCCTTCAAATTGGACATTCAGCCTATAATCACCTAATCGCCAGTTCACACGGGTCACTTCATGTGTTTTTACTGACCAGATAGCTATAAATAGACAGCTACATAATCATAATATCCCAGGAGACAGCTACATAATAAAATGTGTGTCCGAAAAAAAGAATATGTATCCAATCTTCAGTTTCTGTGCTATATGCAAATTTAACGGAGTTCGCGTCAGTGAAAGCAACAGATATGAGCTGCATTTTATTTATCATCAGCTAGTTTCAAGATCAAGCGGAGAAACAAGACAGAAAAATCCATCTCAAATGCGTTTCGGAGGGCATTTACAACTGGTGTTTTCACAATCAGATAGCTATCCGATCAGTGAAAATGCATGAAGTGACCAGGTATAAACAGGCCCCAAAAAATAATACAGGGCCAGAAAAACATGAAGGGGAGTAAAGGTGAATTTAAATTTTGACTATCTTTAGAGCTGGCAGTACTTTCTCTTCATTAGAAACCTGCATTGGAAAGGGTTGGAAATGAGCAGATTAATTGTCGGTGCTGGGCAACCCTGTTGCTTTTGGTATCCCAAAATACACCATTCAGACAATGCTCGGACAGTATAGTGGGGCAGATTCACAATGGTGCTTGCAAAAGTCCAATTTGCGCAGGGCGACATTAGCCTTTCACCCCTGATTTCTTGGAAAATTCCACAACACTGCCAATTTGTTTCAAAGCAGAGGCATTTGGCACAGTTTAGACATCAGTAATTTGAAAATTCTTTATTTTATTAGAAATCTAGGTCACATATTTCAGTTGTATGGCAAAGGTTTGGAAGCGCTCATCCTGGCCTCTAGAGCAAAAGAGACAGCCTCTGATGATACCCAAATTAGATCTGACAAATTATATTACTGGGCAAAAGGCAGCATTGTGCAAGATACATTAGGACTATGTTCCTACAGCCATATTCAGAAAGGACTAGTTGTCCCAGAAAGTTTAAGTTTCAAAGAAATGTCTTTTTTTCCTCGTACAACCTTGTAAAACAAGGAGGGATGAAACTACTGTTTTCTGGCTAACTTATGTTGTTGGTCACTCAAAACCCTGGAAAAAATAGACAATTGATATAATTGCTTCTCTGTGGACCACTGGACTAAAAAAAAAACAGAGAGAGGCTGATACGAATAAAACGAGAAAGAATGGCAAAAACGCCACAGTGTCAACAGTTGAACAGGTGATTTGTTTGCTTACTGAGGAGATCAGTGGACCCATGGTCAACTGAATTTCAACACTGGTCATCCCGTTGCACCTTGGTTTCAAAAACTATGTTATATATCTCCAATTGCTTCTAAAGCAGGTACAAAAGAAGTAGACCTCAAAAGTATAATAAGGCTGCTGCAGCTTACTGATCTAATCTGACTGATTTAAACCCTAAGGACCATAACAATAAAAGCATGGATAAAGCACCATCTAACCTAGGTAAATATAACAGATTTCCCACAGATTTTTACAATGAATTTCAAGGTTTTCCAGTTGTTTGTGACTCAGATAAGCTTAACATAACGAGGAGAATTCGGGCCTGCAGTGATTTTTCCAGCCACATTCCCATCGGCAGCAACCTGCAGCAACGAAAGAACTGAACCCAGTACACACACACACACACATATATATATAAATATATATATATATAAATTATTGTATTTCTTCTAAGATACATAATTAGAGTACTTAAGAGTTAAATATTATTTATTTATTTATATTTACATTTAGGCGTATGGCTATGTTTTAAACGTTTATTTAATCAATTTCTAGAAAATGGAATATTTTAACAACTGTCCAAGAATTGTCCCTGACTTCTTAATATTGCATTAATTCCCATGACTTTCCCCAAAAAATCTAAAATTTGACAATGTCTGACATTACTATGTTTTCCATGACTGTGAGAACCCTGATATGAACTAAATCAAGCATGTATGAGCAGATGCACCAGAAGCAGTTCAGACAGAAGTTGGTGATCTAACAAAGGGGCTGTATAAACACTCAAACAAGATGGTGGAGAAAAGGGTGCCAGAACAAAGACCCTGCACTGATTTTAGACTCAGTGTTGATTCCCCAAGTCCTGACACATGGAGAAAAGAGGAGACATCAAAGTGCAACATCATCCGTGTGATATTCTTGTATGCTACATTTTGTCAGCGGCTGTGAATCATTACATGTTCACAAAGTCTTGAGACTCACCACTGTATCCTGACTCCTGGTTGGTCATGGTGGGCTCTAGGTCCACTTTGTTCTCGCATCGTCCTAGTCCCTGTATCAGCTGTTCCAGTGGTAACTCTGAATTCGCGCTCGGGTAACACCTTAAACCGCTCCCGCATCTCGGCGTATAGACGCCGCACAGCTCGCCCTTCTGCTGTGCGCAAACCGGACAGCAACCGCAACCCGGTTCCCTGACAATCTCGCAAGAGGTGGTGATCTTGGGACACGCCGCCTGGCGCTCCGCGGTGCAGCTCGGGCAGCGGAACACGATCTCCCCGACCGAGCCGTGCAGGAGCAACAAACTGCTGAGCAATGCACAAAACATGCCGTTATCTTTAAGACTGACAGATGTCGGGATTCTGCAGGCGACTTCAGGTGGAAAAGTAAAAGTGCGTTTGGGGACAGGTGAGGTTCGCCGGGGGAGCTCTGCTGGGTCCTATTTGCTGTCATGTTACTCCGATAGGACATCACGTCAAAACCAAGTCAAAGTCAAATGAAGAGTCGATATAGTCGGACTGCAGGCTGTTTCATCAGCGAAAGATACGCTGTTTTGGATTAGCCTAATGTTTCTTAAATTGAAATGTCTAGTTGCCTAACCATATGTCTGGGCTAGCCATGACAACAGCATTCGCCTTCTGTTTATTGTTATGTTAACAATAAGTATGACTTGATTGGAAGAGAATTGAATGGAAGCTTGTTCCCTCCACTGAATAAAAAATAAAAAAAGGTAATTGCGACTTTTTATCTCATAATTCTGACTTTTTTTCTCAGAATCGCATGATATAAACTTGCAATTGCGAGTTATAAAGTCAGAATTGTGAGATATAAACTTGCAGTTTTTCTCTCAATTGCAAGTTTACATCTCGCAATTCAGACGGGTTTTTTCTTAGAACTGCGTGATATAAACTCGCAATTGCAAGTTATAAGGTCAGAGTTCAAAGATATAAACTCACAATTAAGACTTTTTTCTCACAATTGCAAGTTTACATTCACAAGTTTAATTCTGACATGATTTTTCTCACAATTGCGGGATATAGCCTACTCGCAATTGCGAGATATAAACTTGCAATTGCAAGTTATAAAGTCAGAATTTTAAGATATAATCTCGCAATTCTGACTTTTTATCTCGCAATTCTGAATTTATAGCTATCTCGCAATTCTCACCTTTTTCTCAGAATTGAGTTATAAACTGGCAATTCTGACTTTATTACTCGCAATTGCGACTTTATATCATGTAATTCTAACTTTATAACTCGTAATCGAATATCATGCAATTCTAAAAATTAATTGTAAAAAAAAAAATCTGTGGCGGAAACGAGCTTCCATAATTTTCTGTGAGTGTGTGATTTATACATTTACTTGATTGAATGAGAATTTTATGGAAGCTTGTTTCCATAAAGGTTGTAAGGCAAACCAATCGAGCGGCCTACTGGTGCACATAAATTTATTGACGTGATATTTATGTGACGTTTTGTGGTTACTAAAACTGTGCTTGAAAACCATTCAAACTCATATTAGCTACTTATACATAATAATAAAAAAGATTAACTACTTCTTAGGAACTTTTTGGTTTTTTTTAAGGATGTTCAAGCCTTAAAGCAAATTAAGAAAATGACAGAATGACATTCTTTTTACACTCTCCCATTTTCATTAACAGTAACTCCCATAACAGTTTCTTTGGTATGTTGACGAAATCTAAATAGTCCACCTGTTTTATGTCCCCTTGTGGGTCTCTTTGGAAATATACTTGTATTCCAGAGTATTTGTTAGATTTTTTTTTTTTTTTTTTTGTGGTTGCTCGTTAAATTAGCCTATAAGAAAATAAGTGGATTCACAAAATGGTTAATTTTCTTTCTTGTCTATCAGATTATTTCAGATTTACATCACCCCTTTCATTTAGATCCAAACTTCATTGGGTTTGAGCTCAATCGTATTGAATGAGATGTTTACATAAAGGCTTTCAAGGTCTGATTGAGCCATCAATCCGATTATAAATGGATTATTTGGTTGCATGTAAATGTAGCTACTGTGAGACAGGTTATGCACAAAAGTTTAATACTTAAAGTTAGGCGTTTGTTCATGTTTCGTTCAAACTTAACCCTGAGCAGTAGTAGCAAAGCTTGTGTTAGCATAGGCCTACCAATAATTAATTATTAATAATATTTAAGCTCCTTTGCTGATGTGTTCCTTGTTAATTAGTTTTGGCTGCCAGGACTGTTATATTTCTGGACTTGGCAGAAAAGGCTGGACTTGACAATAACAGCTGTTGCTAATTTATTATTTAGTTTATTTCTTTCTGTTTCCAAACCACGCATCTCTCTGTATGTGAGTCAGGAGCTGTACAGCTAAACAGGCTTCTGTTACCCCATGTGTCTGTCTCTCATGGTTGCTGTAGAGACTGAATGTTGTTGATCACTGTTGATTTATGAGCACAGAAACGGCCGCTGACTGAGTAACTCTAGTCTGTAGTAACAAGCTGTCAGGCATAAGGATTCTTTGTTTAATGGATTGTCTATGATTCTATGGCTTATTCTGTGCGTCCCCGTGGCTTATGAAATAGACTTTTGGAGACTTAAGGCTGAAGTTTCGATTAGCCCTGAATATACAAATCACTGTATATCATCAGGAAAAAACACATGCAGTCAAATTTGCTTAACAAACCATTTGTCTCTCACTCAATCTATTTTCTAAATGCATGTTATAGGTTAATATGTGCATATTTAATTTTTTTAAATATTTTGACCTTATCATTTTTCACCAAAATGTCATAACTGAACCTTCCGGTGAAAACGACAAACTTCTCTCTAATGATGAATGAAGGACCAATAATTTAGTCCACTTAAACCCGCCCATGAAAGCTTACTTTCATCTGCCACGCCCACATCTCATCATCCAATCAACAACTGATTCATAGAACCAAATCCCCGCCCTATTTTTTTTTTCTTTTTCAATGATCTATTACACTCGGATGTACTTCAAAATATGTATTAAAAAGATTGGTCAGTACTTCCGTTTCATCGCAACTTTAAATTTCGGTCTGTTTCTCACACAAAGTTATCACACAAAGTTATCCTATAACTTCAGAACATTCCGAATATAGTGCAGAAGTTGTGTGGACTGCTCTTACAATTTTTTGTTCGTTTTGGAGTTTGTATGAAAAAGAGTTATATTACAAATCTTCAAAACTTCTCCTTGGAAAATAAAAAGCAACAAAATAGTTTAGACTAGAGTAAATAAATAATGAGAACATTTTTTATTTCCAGGAGAAATACAGTATTCCTTTAGGAGAAGAGAAGATGGAGAGATTGAAATGGAGGGAGGGAAAGAGGTGTCTCTTATTTTGGAAAAGCAAATAAATGGCATGAACCTGAGCAGCTGCCGTATTACACAATGTCTTTCCAAGGTCACCAACTAGAATATCAAAGAATTCCCACTGAGCAGCCAACGAACCTGGTCTATGTATAAACATCCTGAGAGTCCGTGTTCTTGTGCCACACTAAATATGACATTTATTCTCACTAAAAATAAATCTGTGTGTGGGAAAGTCTTAAGTGAAGTTTTCCATAATTAGACATTTTCTCAACCAAACATTAGGCACAAAGATCCAGGAAGACAGCTAAGGGTTGAGCAAACTGGCATCCAGGTGAATGGACACCTGTTTCATGCTACCAATAACATGACCATCAGGAAAAAATGCCTTTTACACTTTTCCACTGTTAACAAGCTTCCTGCATTTGACCCATGGGTAAATTCTGGGATTTCCAGGCGGATGTTGTACAACTTAGCAAAGGATGAAGTCTGAGCCACCTTGGACTGGTCTGTGAAGTAACGTCTGACAAGTTGGTCCCTCAACACCATCTCTGAACTTCCTTTCTCTTAACACACCAGAATCTGGCAAGGCTTTTTCCACAAGGAAGTGTATACGGAATCTATGGTGAATAAGAATTACAGATTTTATTTCTCACCACCGTTAGGTCCAGCTCTTCATGTCATGTTTTACTGCAGCTTGGGTTAGTTATTATTAGGCCCCGACGACTTTTATCTGGATTTTCAGTGTTAATTTTGAAAAATCATGCAGCGCAATTTTCCAAAATGGTTTTAACAATGTCAAATGTGTTAAACGGATCTTAAAGTAGTTCTCTCTTTGGGCGTTCTTTAGATTCCGTATGGGCCTAGTTATCCAGCTAGAATACAGTATATTCCATGAGTGAAACAATAAATAATAGTGTCTGTGTCCTCATTTTTGCTCTATTTTAGGAGATCTCCACAACTAACTTGCAGATTTAATTTTACACTTCATTTGTCCTCTGCAACTTTCCTCCCAGATCATGATATGTGGACATCATTCTCTCTCTGCATTCTCCATGTTTCATTAATTATCCGGCCCCCACCGCACAGTAATTTGTTTGGCACTGGTGAACTGCGGCCAGTCAACTGAAAGGGTTGAACCCTCGGCATTGCCAAGATACACAGTCTCTTCTTTGTGTCCAGATATAAATAATTGCATTGAGTGTGGAGAACTGCCTGGACATCCTCCCTTCGGTTTTCTAGGAAGAGTGGCAGCAAAGACCAATGAGATTTGTCTAGCTCATTTAAGGACTGGAGTCTGAGTGCCACCTGGAGGATTAAGCCAGGGAAGATCTAATGCAGGTCTAGAAGGTTTTGGGTTTAAAGGGTTAGTTCACCCAAAAATGAAGATTCTGTCATTAATTACTCTCCCTCATGTCGTTCCAAACCCGTAAGACAGGTCAGAGCGTCGGCTCACTATTGGCCGACGCTGGTTATGTGTGTGATGTGTGTCAATAACGTTCTGATGTAGAACCCAGAGGCACTGCACTGTTTAGACTACGTCAACAGCGTAGGAGAATGATGTGAAAGAGAAGAGATTGTTGAATAATGTTGTTATTTTGTTGTTGTTTTTTGCTCACAAAAAGTTTTCTCGTTGTTTCATAATATTAAGGTTGAACCACTGTTACATGGACTATTTTAACAATGTTTTTACTACCTTTCTGGGCCTTGAAAGTTGCAATGACGTTGGTGTCAATGGAGGGACAGAAAGCTCTCAAATTTCATCAAAATATTTTCATTTGTGTTCCGAAGATGAACGAAGAGCTTACGGGTTTGGAACGACATTAGGGTGGGTAATTAATGACAGAATTTTTGGGTGAACTAACCCTTTAAGGACTTTCCGTATAAAGTCTGTTCTACATTGCTGCTAATATTGGCCAAAAACTGCCCCACTTAGACAGAAATGTACGAAGTGTAGACTAAGTACAGATGATTTCAGGTGTGGTTGCAGATATCTAGTTTACCTACTAATTTGTGCTTCAAACTAATTAGTTTCTTACTGAGTATCTTTCAATGATTTGGGGGGACTAACCTGATAAACTTTTCTGTAGAAGCATTCATTCTATCAACCAAGTACACAGTTTTCCATGCAGATTGGGAATAACCTGTGTGCTCTTATCTTATTTTATTCCTGTGATGCAAAGCTGAATTTTCAGCATCATTACTCCAGTCTTCAGTGTCGAATGATACTTCATAAATCATTCTAATATGCTGATTTGGTGCTCAAGAAACATTTCTTATTCTAAATTCTTCTGTATCCTGCTATCTGTTGTGTTCACTAGGAGCTCAAAAGCAGAAGTCTTCTTGCTTATGACAACTATAATGTGTATAAATTTACTATATTTCCCAGTCTAGAATAGCTGTCACTTCCTGTCCTGTCACTTGTTCTTCTGACTGGGAATGTTTTATACAAATGTTTTGTCAACCAATTTTATCGGATTTTGGCCTATTCCTTTTAACTCCTTAAGGTGTCAACTTGTTTTCTTATCTTTGTACTTTGCACTCTTGACTATGTTCGTTTTAGTCGAGAGGCAATTGGTTAATTTTTAGTCGAAGTCAGAATGCATACCCACAATTCTTGTTTCCGGAGGGTGTCCATGTCAAACCGTCATTAAAACTCGTGGGAAACGTGGTTCCTGTTTTCCCTTGAGTCAGATTGATAGCTGGTCAATGGCTCCTATTATTATGTACGAGTATTTCCTCTCTTATGGTTTCTTGCACAGAAGATGTGTTTTCAATAGGAGACATATGGGGGTGGTTAATGATCTGGGTTCAAAATCCGGAAGGGAAGAATGACAGCTTTTTAGTTTCTTATCACCACTGTGCATTTGAGTAAGGAACAAGGCTGTCAGTCTAGTTGTCAAAAGCAGAAGACAGCCAGTTGGAGTCTTGTCTCTGTCAAATGAAACATGATCCATTGTTCACGCTAGGGAGCCAATCATCTTCGATTAATATTGAACAAGCCAATGGAAATGCCGTGCGTGACTCGAATCACACACTCCGCCCCCGCAGCGCGGGTATAAATACGGAAGTGGATGCACACACTAGTTGCCTTTCACTTCAGAGCCGATCGTTTGATGTCTCTGAAGATTGCTGTTGTTTACAACGAGCGAGTGTGTCGGTGTTCTTCTGGAAGACTCTCCTAGTGCTGGTGGTATCTACAGCACGAGTGCAGCAGTGATCGCGAGCTTTTGAGGTCTCAACTGCTGTTTTAACAGCAACACATTTCTGTTTGTTTGTGGTTGTTGACGGCTGGTTAGAGGGCTTAAAAGTGAGTGCTTTACTGTTTCAATTCTCTGTTCAGTGTTGCCGCGGTCATTCCCCTGTGTGCTCTGGCACTGGTGATGGGTCCTATTTCCTGAAAGAGCAACACGGGTGCGTTAGCGTCTTTTTCAAGATGTCATTCCACCCGTGCGTTTCTGGATGCGGTCGTTCCTGGTTCAGGAAGCCGATTGCAGCATCGGAGGGTGAGCTGGCCTCTGGAGATGATTCGACTGCGTTATCTCCCTCTGGGAGCATAACGTTGCCCGAGCTGGATCCAGAATTGTCAGCTATGCTGAAAGCCGAGGCTGTCAGGCTCGAGTGGAACTCTCCACCGTGTCCTGTTCAGTCTCGGTTGGATGATTGGTATCTCGAGCCGGGCCGTGCTGGTTGTCAGCCAGCCGCCCGAGTACCCTTCTTTTCCGAAATGCATGGAGAACTTACTAGGTTGTGGACGGCACCTTTTACTGCAGAAAACTGCCTGAGTGGTTCTTCCCCCCTCGCTACCCTTGAATGGAGGAGGGTGCTCTTGGAGTTGGAATCCCCTTGCGCCCCTCTTTATCCTCTTGGGCCTTATCTCTGGTGCTACTGCACTCAGAGACCGCCCCTGAGCCACTGCAGGCAATGAGTTTAAAATTCTGTTTTAAAGAAACGGTTCTCCTGCTCGCCTGATTTCTACTAGAAGGTAGGGACTAGCTCGCTTTCGGTCACTTTCGCTTTTTCGCTTTTCGCTTTCAGTTGTGCCTGGAATTCGGGCTGGCTAACTCTCACAAGCTGAGACCCCAGCCTGGATATGTGCCCAAGGTTCCTACCTCTCCCTAAAGGTGGGACCAGGTAGTGAGCCTGCAAGCGCTGCCCTGGAGTTGGCAGACCCAGCCCTGGCTTCTCTATCCGTTCGTTATTGTGGTATACATGCATAGAGCTTAATCTTAGGACCTCAGACCTGCTCTTGTCTGTTAAGGAAATCAGCGGACAAGGGAAGGCTGTTTCCAAGCGAGGTTGGCCCACTAAATTAGTGGTTGCCTTCATCTTGGTGAAAATTCCGAGATGCACGTGTCCACTTAGATGGTGAGCTCCTCTGAAGTGAGTGTGTGCTCCCGCCTAGGCGTTGACACAGTGTGCTTCGCTGTCAGATATTCTAGAGTTGGGGGCTGGGCGACACCTGCAGTCGAACCGCTGCTTCCCATGGTCTCCCTTCTGATGAAGCCAGTTTGTCCCATGCGCCTGGTTCGAAGTGTCGGCTTGCTGCGCCATTCCTCTCCTATGCACTGGATACGTGCGGAATTCTTGCTCTAGTAGAGTTCTCCTTATTAGCTGAACCCTGTCGAGTTCCTCCATACCCTTCGGCTACGGACGTGGCGGAACGTCCGAAGCTAGGCCTATCACTTGTATGAACTGGTGGAACCTGTGTTAGGCTGGGTCCATATGTTGTGATCCCTACGGCTACGTGTACGTGTATCCCTACGTGTATTCTTCCACGGTACGGCTCCCTGTGGCGAGCCCATGTCTTCCCTGGGCAGAGCCTGCTCTGCCATCAATGCCTGGTTGAGTCTCCCCCCTGTCATAGGCTGGAGCCACCACAGTGACATTCCATATGTTGTACTGCCTGGTCATCCATCCAGTTCATATGTGTATTTCCACATTTACCTCCTGTGGCAGGATGTGGCTTCCGCAACGTCCCTTCCTTCATGTACAGGGAATGCTTTCCCAGTGATCCTGCAGGAACAGCAGTGACTTCCCTGGCCTAAGCCCTGTCCCGTCTCCTTAAATCGGGGGGATCATGTGGCTCATAAATGAAAAACAAATCCGGCAATAGCGGGGAAGCATTGTCTCTTAAAGCAAATTCCGTCAATGGCGTGGAAGCATTGTCTCATAAATAAGGGGATAATTCTGTCAATGGCGGGGAAGTGTTGTCTCATTAATAAGGGGAAAATTCTGCCAATGGCAGGGAAGTGTTGTTTCATAAATAAGGGGAAATTCTGTCAATGGCAAGGACGCGTTGTTTCATAAATAAGGGGGAAATTCTGTCAATGGCGGGGAAGTGTTGTTTCATAAATGAGGGAATATTACATCAAGAAGTTGTCATAAAAAATATTGTCTTAAAGAAATCTTTGAATAACTTCAAACTTTTTGAAAAATATAATTTGGATAATTTCTTGAAGAACGATGATGGATGACAGATTGTTCAGGTGAAATCTGACATAAACAATGGACAATATAAGATTTCATGGATTTAACTCTTTTGTGGACAAAAAGTGTTGTTGGATGTTTTGGACATTTTGCCCAAGTGTGACAGTTTGGATTCATCTCACGATCACTATTTCATAACAAAGGTATAAATAACTGGTCACAATATTTCTGCCTCACCTTTGTTCGTTGTTTCTTCTTCGTTGTATCTGATGAAGTTCAGTGCACTTAACACAAAGTTGTAACTTGATTGAACTTAAAACTTAAAGGCAGCAATTAAACTTGAAGAGGGTTGACATGTTTTACAATGTGTGTATTATCAAATATACTTTGCTTCTGACACTTGTAGCAAAATGAACATGATGGCAGGGCAAGTAAAAATGGAAACTACAGGCATGACTGAGCCAGCAGAAAAAATCCTTATTGTTGAGACCTTCAACAAGGTCCTAATGTGGATCCAGCCTGTGTGTTTGTTCAGAGGCTAACGGGATTATGCCTGCATTTCACTAAAATGGGAATGTTTTCATATAACCACTCCTGGAAATTTTTCCCATCACAAATGGCTTGTGATTGTGGCATGTGTATGTTGCCTAGCAACTCCAAATGGATGTGCATTAGGTAAATCATGTTACGCCGTGTGAAAATTCAGAATGGCGCTGAAAGGTATTTTCACAGCATTTATAGGTGTCCATCTTTCAAGCGGTTGTCTCATTGAAGCAAATTTAACAGTGGAGCAGGAGAATGTTTCCATTGCTCACTCTGGACTGTAAGTGAAAGGAACAGAGAAAAGGATCATCTGGACTTGCTAACACCCAGGACGAAAACTTGGACTGATGAAATGAAAGAGGTGAGCAATGTTTTCCAGTTCCACTTTAATTGCATTTTAAAATTAAAAGAAACAATAAGGCCCCACTCTGTTCTGCTTTCCAAAGAAAGCACCGAACTGAACGTGGGGTAAATGTGGTCACCTTGGATGAGGAATGGACCTCGACTCAAGACAACGGAGTTGGTTGCAAATCACAAAAGCAGTTTGGCAGAAAGGACAAGGCTGGTGTCACTCTTCAACCCTGGAGAATCCAGAATATATTCCAGTACCTCAACAATTTAAGTGAGTCAAATCCGGATTAGGCAAACACAATTGTTTACGATGTTTTCACTGAGTTGTTAAGATACCAGAATAGACTTTTTCCGTGAGAACATTACTTCTTTGAAAACTTTAAACTTCAGGAGGGATAATTAAACAAACTAATAATAAAGAAAGGGATTAAAGTGTCATGCATCACTCACTAAAAATGTCCTAATTCATTATGAGCCTTTCATGTTGAGCTCTCATTAGTTTCAAGACATCACTCTGTCTCAGTCTGATTACTGACGGCCTGATGACTACTGCAAATGAAAACTGGAAAGCAAGAAAATGGCAAGCTCCAATTAGATTCCTCAACAGCAACACAACTTTTGGCAGTTTGTTACCATACAATTTTTTAATTTTTTCAATTTTTCATAGAGTGAATGCTTGTGAAGAAGAAATAATCACTGGATTTAATGTTTTGCATGAAATTGTGAAATGATCCATACTCGTGTATAGTTCTGCAGTGATGATTTATTTTTGTAGGGCAACCCAGAAGTTGGCATCTTCCCGGATCTCTGGACAAAAATAAGATTTTTCCGTTGACTTTTTTGATTGATTATTGCAGAAAATAAGCTCTCTGGCCAACAGATGTTTATGATTCTCTCACGTTTTGTTCATCAAGATAATATTCACAAATCAACACAACTTTTATGAAATTTGAGACCTCAAACAATCGCCTGAAGCAAAAAGCCAAAGTTATATAAGGCTATCAGGGAATACCATGGTCTCATCATTTTAGCAACACCAGGTTTAAGCTTAAGACAACTCTTTCAGTCTTATTATGAAAAACATTTTCCCCTGATAGTTCAGGTTAGAATAGTTTGCAAAGGTTTAATTATAAATACAACATGACTGTAAAAGTGACTATTGTCAAGTTTATGTTCTGTTTTATTTCATCGCGTTGTTTCTGAATTGTTTCTTAGGGGCTTATAGAAGTACATGTAGTTATAGAAACTCAGTTGTAGGAACTAAACTAATTCGCACCACCAGTACGAACTCTGAATTGACTTAATCAAGCCGTCACTTATATCCTGCCGTTCTGGTTGTTGTGTGGGACATTTATTTTGACAGCGCTGAGAACGCCAGAGCATGAGCACACATCGCTCTCATTCTCCTTCTTTATTAGTTTGCAATCTGTTTCACAGTCCTATCTAAAAGTTATTAGTAAGAAGATTTTTTTAAACAAAGAAAGTAAATGGTATACGAAAAAGCATTATAGCGTTTACCGTTTCTTTGAAGCCCAATGCAGCTAGCTGAGCAGAAATATAGAACCAGTATTCACTTGGTCCCTTCAAAGTAGCTTTGGATTTCCTCCTTATTGTAAAGGGTTGAGAAGTGCCTGGACTTCAGTGTTTGCCCATCTATCGTTGTTTTCCATGTTTGTGGAGTATATAGGCTATAAACTGTATGTTTACACAGCTTTTTCAAAATGGCGGGTGCCAGTGTTTTGCATGCGTTCGGCCAATCAACATACACTTATGTTACTGGTAGTTCCTATTGTGCTGGTTTATACCGTAATCTGAAGTAGGAGCTAATTTAGTTCCACCAAAAGGCGTTCCTAGAACTAAAATCGTTTCCAGTTTCTCTGGTGCAAACATAGCAAAAAGCGTGTATCCTCCGCCAATAGTTAAAAACTATAAAAAGGTTCCTCTGGTGCGAAACCTCCTGTTGAGTTTTCGTTCCGGTCTCATGAGTTCCATTGGATTCTGATTGTCTTGTAAGCTTCCATAGTGACTGATTATGTCACCTGTTTCTTGTTTAGTTGCTTGTGTATATATAGAGCTGTGTTAGCCTGTGTTCGTGACACTGCAGTCCAATTTAGCTACTTGGCAGCAACTGTCTTTTTCAAGAAAATTTAAAGGGATAGTTCAACCAAAAATGAAAATTCTTTAATTTACTCACCCTCAAGTTGTTCCAAACTTGTATGAAATTCTTTCTTCTGCTGAACAATATGGGTAACCAAACAGTTAGTATCTTTTAAAAAATGAAAATTATTTACGAATCATAAGGGGGCATTACTGATGTATTTTATGTTGTAGAATAAAACGTGGAAATATATATTGAGCTTGTGATTTAACTACAAACCTTATTTCAGGCATTTAACCAAAAGCCAATTCAAAACATGCATTGATGTAACCGGAAATGCTACAATGCAAACTCGTTTCTGGATTTTAGCCTACAAAAATACATAATCTATCCAGCACTCTATTTTGCACATATTTCCAGTCATTTATTTTGTTTTCTGTATTATATGCTGAGATTTCTGTGCCTTTGATTATGGTATAATCACTTTCAGATTTCCCTGCCATTAAACAGCATGTAAAAACAAAACTTAATGATCAGAATATTGTGCGAAGTAGACCAGAGACTTGTTTCAAGTCAAAACTCTGGATACTATGCCTTAAATAATGTAATTTCCAAATATGAACTAAAGACATCCATCCCGACATATGTCAGACTCCAGCAGGCTTGACATTTCAATAGTGCATTTAGGTTTCAGCATGCTGTCTAAGTCATGGATACGGCACCTACATTTATTCTGCACTATGGGAGGCCCTGTATATGTTCCAATGTTGACATAACAGTATGTGGGAAATCTGCTGATGGTGTTAACATTGATCTAGTGTTCCTGGGGGTGATGCATTTATATAAGAGTGAGGTCCAAAAGTCTGATACCAATACTAGAAATGCTTCTACTTTGCATTTACATCCATTTTCGCTGCAAATTATATTATGAGCATAGCAAGTTGACTGAAAATTTGAATTGTGACAACAGAGATTCAAGTGGCATTCCTTGATGCTGTAGCAGACTGTTTTAAGTGACGGTTTTCCACAAAACTCCCAAGCACATATGGCTATATTTAGCAGAGTAGCATGACGGTTTCTCATGCAATGCTTTCTGAGGGCTCAAAGGTCACACACATTCAACAGAGTGTTGCCTTGCCTTGCCCTACACACACTGTGATTTCTCTGAATTACCTGAATCTTATATCAATATTATGTATAGATGGTGAAAGACCTAAATGCTTTGCAATCTTGCATTGAGAAATATGATTTTTGAACGATTTGACAATTTTCTCATGATATTTGGCACAAAGTGATGAGCAATGACCCATATTTTCATGCAAAGACTAAGATGTTCGTTTTACACTTAATCCCTATAAACCCAATTCACTTACTTATTGTGGACTGTTTCAAAAGAGTTTAACTTGGATATTATATAAGCTTTTCACTTTTATTTTGCCTTTCTTTTTTTGGAGTGTGTAACCATCAAAATCTAAATGTGTTTAAATTTGCAAAAAACAATTCAGTGAACACATTGGAAATATTTTCTTTGTACTTTTGTCAGTTAAATAAAGTTGAAAGAGAATTAACAAATCAAAGGTTCTTGATTTTATTGCATTTTACAAACTTTCCCGACTTTTCTGGATTTGGGGTTGTATATCTGGGAACCACTAGCAAAACTGTTGTCATGGCCAAGACAAATGTGTGCATCAAAAATATTGCATTGAATATGAAATGTCTGTTTTAGCCAATGTACATTGTAGTTCTTAACCGAACAGTGAAAGATAAGATTTTGTAACCAAGCGTGTAAAATAAGCTCTTTGAGTTATTAAATTCTGCCCTTTTTGAAAATATGTGCAATTTATTTTGTTTATTAAAGGCGACGGAGTGCCAACTCCACTCTCGTTCTTCTGTTGTACAAACCCAAACCTCAACTTTGGAGAAGCATTAAAACTCAAACAAAACGCAGGAGTTATTAATGCTTTTTGGCTGGGCTTCAGACAGCCGTCTTGTTTTATGGTTAGAATTCGGGGAAATGATTTAATGGAAAAGGTTCATGGCACTACCCGGCTGATTCAGCTTTCCTTTTTCCTCTGCTGTTTCACTTGCATACCTAATTCATGTTTACAAATGTTTCCCCTCCACAAGCACACACACACACACACACACACACACACACACACAAATAGATCCCCACTTTCCTTTTAGAGGTCACAGAAAGGTCTGCCCTGCAGGAACTGATTTATGAAATGTGCATATGCTGCAAAATGGCACGGATGGGAAATGTGCTGTTATGAATCCCTGATATTTTTTTCTTCTTATCCTTCTTTTTTGTTGTGTGCCTGGGACCATTTTGTCATCATCTCTAGGATTATGCAGACCAACATGCACTATGACAGAACTCGTAAATTTGATCTGCATGATTATTCATAAAGATAACTTGCTTCATGGCATGTATATGTGGCCGGTTAAGGGGATTGTGGGGTATATGTGCATGACACACAACTCTTAAAGTCAGCAGGACTTTCTTAACTTTCCAAATCACTTTCCTGGTCTTATTTCGAATGATAGTTGCATGATATTAATTATATTTTTGTCCCATGCAGCTCCTGGGATTTTTTATCAGATAAAATCAAGTCATATCCTACAAATATCCTGTTTCACTTAGAAAAACAACACTTTATGGAAGTAAAATGGTTGGAAAGACATTTTAAGTTTAGTTTAAAGTAGAGAGAGAAAAAAGATTCAGTAGCAAAAACTATTTTCTATTTATTTATTAGTGTTGTATGTGCTTATTTTATTATCTCTACCTTTCTTTAATAATTTCCCCCCTTTGTAAAGCGTAAGCAGTCCTAAAATTTATTTTTTTAATTCTGACCTTAAAGTGGCTTGTTCAGTTTTTTTTTACAACAATTTTATTTTATTTTATCCACTTGCAGTAGCAATTCTTTAACAATATGTAAAGTATGTAATGTCAAAAATGCTTTTTAATATTGACTTCAAAGTGATTTATCAATATTTTATCATTTTTTATTATTTTTTACACAAAAACTATTTTATTTTATCCACCTGCAATGCTTTAGCGATATATATTAAATTATATCATGCCAAAAAATGCCATTTAAAATTGACTTTAGAGTGATTTATCCATAGTTTATATAATTTTGGGGTTTTTTTAATACCAAAATTATTTTATTTGCATGCAATGCTTTAGCAATATGCATTAAAGTATGCCATGCCAAAAAATGCTGTTTCATATTGACTTTAAAATAAATTTTATTTCCCCTGATGATATAGCAATATGTACTATGAAGCAAAATTAATTTTAAATGAATAGCCAGACCTGGTGTGAATGTTCATTGACATCAGGTCTGGGACACACTGGAATCTGGGTCACATGCCTGAGAACGAAAGGGAAGGATACACAGCAGCCTGGGAAAGGAAACAGACGTCCGGCTTATTGGCTGTCATTGCGAAAGCAAATTCCCTGTCTAATTAACATCAAGAGTTTTAGTGACTGCGTACATGCACTCTGTTTCTCTCTCTCTCTCTCTCCATTAGTGTGGATCACAGCAAAGGCTCTGAAGATACTTGAATTTATCCTCCAGCATACAGTAAGTAGGTGATGTAATCTGAGAGGCTGCTCCGAAGGCGAGGTAAGTGCAGATTTTAAAAGCTGGATTTGTATTGAAAAAAAAATATATATATATATATATATATAGTTATAAATATAAATATTTAAACAATAGTGGGTGGTGCTAAAGATCATGCCGAAAATGTCCACCTGTTAGTGATGTGGGAATGGCAAAGCGTTGGTTTTAAGATTCTGACTAGTATCCATGTTGTGCAGATGGCTTTACACATCTCAACCATTTAGCAATGAGATTACATAGAGCGCGAATGTTCTCCTACTTCTCAGATGTTTCTCTGAAAAAAAGGACTTTAGTATTTTCAAATGTCTTCTCTAAAGTCTCAGAAGAGATCTTGATGTCTCACATTTGCACAAAAATAAAACTAAGTCTGCAATCAAAAAGATCAAAGAATCAAAGATATCATTATAAACAAATTATTCTCATCAAATTCATCCAATACCAAATTGTATAGCTCTTTCCCAGCTAACAAAAATATGTTCTAAGAATGTTTTGTTAACGTTCTCATTAAGTTATAAAAGCATTATTTCTAAATGATCTCTGAACGTTGAAAACGTCCAGATCTCCATGTAGTTTCCCATTTTATTCCTAAATGTCCACCTTTGAAACATATGTAACACTAATGAATCATAACTGTATGTGTTCTCCATTAAGTCTCATAAGTTATGAACAAGAAGTCTCTGAGCAATATTTTCCTTTGGGTTCGAGACAAACTTTCCAAAAGGCATTGGATATATTTGACTGTAATCTGAACCCTTGTTTTTGTAAATAAAAGGTCTTTCACACATGTTTCATAATGAAGGATGGTGGGTGTAAAACAAATGTGCAAAAGCTAACAAGTGCTTGCGGGAATAATGAGCCTTTTTGGAATATTTTGACACTGTTTGAGCCCAGCTGAGACACATGCTGGTGGAAAGATTGCTCCATTAAATCAGAGCCAAGAGAAAATGTGCATCTTGCCCATGTCAGTAAAAGTCAAGCATACTTAGAAGATATAAATCACCAAATGTGGGAGACTCATCAGAGGGGAACTCTAAACAAGAGCTCTGGAAACATGATAAAGTGAGCAAATGGACCGCAGCCATAACGATGTCAGCCCGAACAAAGAGACCACTTAAATATTGTGCTTTATGAGACCACCTCCTCAGCCTGCCGTGGCTTATATTTCTCATCAAGATAAAGAATATCCTTTGGGCCAGTTTCACGGATCTGTTTGAAAGGCATCACACCATTAATACAGCCATTGTTTGGACTGTTTGACGAAAACTCACAGGTTCTCTGCTTTTCCCAGAATTCTTCAGAGATGGAGAGAAGCGAGGCCTCTGTGATTTCTGCCCGTTTCATCATGTGTTTAGCGTTCGCAGGTAATCACAACTGCCCTCTATGCCTTTGTGAGAGATTCAACAGACCCTCCCTCTTCTGTCTGTATAGCAAGCAAATGCAATTAGTTCAAAGGAAATGGCCATTTGCAGATGTGACATCATCCTTTGTGTAAATGATACGTCTTTTAGTGGCTGTAGAAATGGCTATTGTATCTTTTCTAATGCATCTTCTTTTAATTTATCCCAGGCTTGTTGGAGGGAGCAGAAAGCGTCTGGACGCTGCCAAACAGGTGCAGGGGTCTGCCATGTGACAAAGTAACCTTTGATGCCACTGTTCATGAAAATTGTGTTCTGCCGTTCTCTCAGACTATGGCAACAACTGACTACCAACTCATTTGTCCCTGGCCAACCACTAGAAGGTGAGATAGTTGATTTTAATATTGGCTTGACACAAGCAGCTGTAACTTCTCCTAGAGCAGGGGTCCTAAAGGGCCACAGCCCTGCAGAGTTTAGTTCCAAACCTGCTTCAACACATACCTGGGCTCCATCCGAATTTGCATACTTTCCTACTATATAGTAGGTGAAAAACAGTATGTGACAAAAGAAGCATGTTCGAATTCACAGTACTGAATTTAAAAAAGTACACGGATGACCTACTACTTGCGGTGAGATTCTGAAGTGTGCATACTATGGATGGACACTTTACTATGCCATGAGGCTACGGTAGAGGATTTGTGAATGGCAGTAAAGCAATATAATTGAATCTTATATGATAATGACAACATGGCGAATGTAGCCAAGTTACATTCATGCTACACACACTCATACCATTTAGAAACATCATTTTTTAGCGGTTATTAAGTAATAACTTATTCGAAATAAGCCCCTACTCAAGAGAGAATGCAATTTCGGACACAGCCCTGTAGTTTTCAAATGAGCCTGAAGGACTTGATTAGCTTGATCAGGTGTGTTTAATTAGGGCTGAAGCTAAACTCTGCGTGGCTGTGGCCCTCCAGGAACTGAGGGGCCGTTTACACGACACCGTTTTCAACTAAAGACGCTAAACTTTTTATGCGTTTTTGTCCTTCATTAATATTTGGGGGCCTGGAAACACAAACTTTTGAAAATAGGATTCAAAGTGCAAGTTTTTGAAAACGATAAAGTTTTCAAACGATAACGATAACGATATCGTCTCTGTGTAAACTACAAAATCACAAATTGGTGAAAATGGGGCCGTCATGCGTATTATGTGATCAGTATGTAGGTGTGTAGTGTTTCTTTACAAAGTAACATTGCCACCTACTGGCCTGGCAGCAGAATACATCATCTTTAGTCACTTTCGGGGATCCATATGAATGGGGATCTTTTTGACAACATTGTCATACACTGTAAAAACGAACAAGTTCATTCAACTTAAAATAATTTGTAACCTGGCTGCCTTAAAATGTTGTGTTAAGTAAGCTAAGAAACCTCAGTTGTTTGTACATGTATTGCAATTCCTTAATCCTATAATTAATCGTTGGGGTAACAAAGGTGAAGCCGACAAAATAGTCTGATCAACTTTTTAATTTAAGTTCAATTAATTTGTTTTTTAGTTACTCCAACGAGACATTAAAAGTTGTGTAAACCTAAATCCCAGTTGAGACAACATAAAATTAGTGACGCCAACAAACATTTCTGTTCATTTGAGTTGTTTACACTAAGCATCTTGTTAAATCGACTTATAATTATTAGTTGTCCAAACAACATAAAAATTGGCTGAACTATTCATTTAGTTAAATTAACTTATTTTTTTAAGGCAGCCAGGTTACTTTTTCAAGAATAGTTCATTTTAGTTGGAATGTTAAGTTCATTCAACAGAGTGAACTGCATAATTTGTCCACACAACTTGAGTTTGTTTTCTAACAGTACTACATAAAAATGATTCATTGGCATAGCAGAATGCATTTTTTTTATTATTTCAAAACAGAAAATCATGCTTACCATTAATGTACTTAATATTAAAACACCTTAACATTAATTACAAGCGTTTCAGTACCAGCTGAACAATTGACATCTCATAACATGTTACATGAACATTTATCTAAAAAAAAATCATGCAAACTCTGGTACATAAAACTGTTGATATAGAAATAAAATGTGAAATACAAACGCTTACTGGCTTAAGTACCGTAGTTAATTGCAAGCATTTGGTGAAATTGAAATTTCATAATATGTTACATGAACATTTATCTAAAAAATGTATGCAAACGAGCTCTAGCACACAACAATAGAAATATTAAAATCTGAAATATAAAGCTAAGTGGCTTAAGTGCTGTATTTAAATTGCACAAACATCTTGGTAGTTATCTCTGAGCAGATTAACAAGTCATTTTACTAACATTATTAGTACCTCTGAATTAAACTGTTCTGTAACTTATACAGGCCTCTTTTTGTTTAGTTTTCGAATTGAACCATGTAATAGATATGGTGGTGTGAAGTCTTTAGTGAACACTGCTGTTGCTATTACTTGGTCACTAAAATACTAAACTTTGCCTTGAAGTAACTTGTTGCGGAGTCCGTGAACTTTTGCAGAACAATTGCCACTGCCGATGCCCATGACAACTTTTTGAATAATCTCAAATGTGTACTTCAGTCCCTTGGGATAGTCTATGTCAAGACAGTAAAGAAGACCCATAAGTGAGGAAAAAGCATTAGCAACATCTCCTAGCTCACGTATGATGATGTTGTCTTCCAGCACAACTGCGATATCAACTATCTCCTTTGCCAGTAGTGCTTGGCTGCTTCCGCCTTCCTCAGTCACAATGAGAAGACCAACGTCAACTCCTTTTGTAGCCTCTTGTTCAGAGCTGGTAGTCTAAAAGAACATAATTAAGTATTTAGTAATTAAGCATGTACTGTTACAATACCAAACTTGAAAGGGTTAGTTAAAATTCTGTCATTAATTCCTCACCCTCTTTGCAACAAAAATTAAGATATTTTTGATGAAATACAAGAGCTTTCTTGTAGCTTTGTAGCTTTCTTGGACCGTTGACCCCTCCATATACAGAAACGTTATTAGTATGTTTAAAAAAAAAAGTCCTCCACGACGGGTTCAGTCAAGAGTGAGTGAGCGAACGCCCCCGCGAGTGAGCGATAGTGTGTGTGTGTGAGAGAGAGAGAGAGAGAGAGAGAGAGAGAGAGAGAGAGAGAGAGAGAGAGAGAGAGAGAGAGAGAGAGAGAGAGAGAGAGAGAGAGAGCTATTTATTCGTGTGAAGTGTAATGCCTGGAACACACCAAGCCGACGATCGGCTTAATTAGGTCCTCGTCGGCTTTGTAACGGCCGATTCGACATGTTGAATCGGCGTCGGGCCGTCGGTGAAATAGGGAACTCTTAGCTAATGTTATTGAACAAGTCAGTGCACGAGAATAGCAAAACAGCGAGCGAATACAATCTTACTTCATCTAACCTGACTGTTTCTTGGCGAATATTTCAATATTAACACGAGCAGAGTGAAATAAAGTTTTTAGAGCAGGATTGATATTCAAAATGGTAACAGTTAAGTTTAGCACGCACTAACTTACTTTGTTTACGGAATCTGCAGCGTCGGTGTTCCCTTTTTAAATGACGAATATATCTGCAGAAATAGACAGTACTCTCATTTACAAGCAGGTGCTGAACAAGCATTCTAGCTAACAGTCGCTGTAAGTTAACTAATTATCTTTGTGTGTTTAAGTGCAGCTTTTTTTACCCCGACGCGAGGCGACAACACCGTTGGCTTTTATCAGCGCTAGTTTGTCGGCTTGGTGTGTTTTAAGACTCACTTCAGAAATACGAATTCCTTCGTCAGAGCAAAAACCAAACCCAGTGAGCTGCGCGGGAAGTCCACTCTTCAACATTGTGCGCGCGCACGTGCATAACGCGCTGCATTTCACTCACTACCCAGACAGCAAACTGACATTGAATCAACGTGGAAACGACGTCTCTCATGACATCGAAACAATGTTGATCTGGCATTGTTTTACTCATCGAATTAACGTTGAACCAGCGTCAGACGCGGCATTCTTCAAAGCTAAATGAAAATCGATAACTGGTTTGCTTTCATAACGAAAAATTTTTGAAAGAAAGACGCGTCTGACGTTGGTTCAACGTTAATTCCATGAGCAAAACAATGTCTGATCAACGTTGTTTCAATGTCATGTTTCCACGTTAATTCAATGTCAGTTTGCTATCTGGGTACACTACACTAAGAATATAATAGTAAGTTATAGAGACAGAGCAAATTATAATCATCTGCTTGGTAAAATAAAAATGTATCTTAAGGGAAACTTCATTATTGTATCTGACGTTTAATTACCGTTACACATTTTAAATAGCATGCTGCGATAAGAACGTGTAGTTGTAGCAGTAAATTATGGTAATGAAACGACGCACATAACGTTACTTTGCCAAAAATACTTAACGAAATGACCAAAACAATATGAATAGATCTGATCTGACAACGTTGTGATTTGGTAATTTGATGGTAATTACGGGCATGCGACGTCCCAGCAAACACAGAACGTTCCCCTAACGTTCCCGAATGGTCCCATGCGGTTATTTTTTTGGGAACCAAACAAGAACGTTATAGGAACGTTCCGTGTAGGTTATTTGTAGGTTCCATTTTTATAACTTAAGGAGAATGTTCCGAGAACGTTCCCTTAACCTTAAGGGAAAGTTCTAGGAACGTTCTGGGAACCAAAAGCTAAAGTTCCCAGAACGTTCCTAGAACCTAAATTTGTTTGCTGGGGTCATAGTTATGTTGTCAGTTAGGAAGCCATGAAATCAATCAAAAAAATACGAATACATTACGTAACGTTGTGTTTTAGTTGGGATAAAAGTATTATGAAAATGCAAAAGTGGTCACGATTAGGATACGATATAATTTTATGACCGCGTGTCATCTGCAGGTGCAGCAGCAGTTTTACGGACACATGTGGACAAAACTATATTTATCGTGGCCACTGACCACCCTGTGATATATATATATATATATATATATATATCTAGTTTACACTTAATTTAACAATCATTTTCATAAAAACGAGGAAGATAGAAGTTTAAGCTTACCTCAGGAACTCTTGATCCAAAATGGAAGTTTCTCGAAGATGCAGGCGTTGTAAGGGCGTGGTCCGTGGGGTTCCCTACGTATTTATGCAGGGGCCGCTCATACAACTAAGAATTCTATGTTGCCTGAACTACTTTGAATAAATGGAGTAGTTGGGCACAAGTAAACTTGATATCTTAAGTACGCTCAACACTTTAGTTGAGCTAACTTAGGAAAATGAGTTGAGGTAGCAAAAATCTCAAATCCTTTTTTACAGTGTATGTACGCGAAAAAGCAAAGCAAAAGCATTTCCGTTTTTATTACATCGCTATCGTGTAAACATACCCCGAGTTTTGTACCCGTGATCTAGAGCTTTCAAACAGGATAATTATAGTTAACTAAAAGTAAAACTAGTAAAAACATTTTTGTTGATTGAAATAAAATAAAATCACAAATATTCAATGAAAAACTAAACATAAATTAGAAAAGTTGCCTTGGCTACTAACTGAAATAAGTTTAAGCACTAAAATTATAGTGATATTTAAAAACAACAACAACAACAAAATTAATCCATCCTTATCTATCTATCTAATGGGGAAAACATTTTCCCGCAGTAGAGATTTGAATGACTTCTCTTTAAAGAGAGTCCGCAGTCTAGAGTCATGGGAAAGTCAAGTCTTTCTGCTTCCCTGGGGTCTTTGTAACATCAGATTTTTATGAACAGTAACGCCAAACCCAGAGGATGACTCTACACTCTTCAATCTTCACGACGGCCAGCCCATGTGGGTTGTCTTAAGTCAGTCCAAGTAATTGCGTATCTCGATGAGCCAACAAATTACACCGTACCTTCAACTTGACTTCCCTGTAGTGCCAGGGCTGTCAATACAATTCAGGGGGCGCAGGACAATATTTCTATGGTTTGACCCCTACTTTCTGCTAATAAAAAGGTTATATGAGTGGTTCTCAAAATGGTGGGTCATGACCTAAAAAAATGGGCACAGTTCTATACTGAGAAAACAATGATTAAAGCAAGCAATACAAAATGCAACTTATATAATGATATATAATATCATATTGTACATATTATCTTCTCTATACGTAGTCATATATCAGTTTGTGAAAGGGAGTAGAAAACTTTTCCCATAAGTTTTACTGTTGACATTAAATTAATTAACAGTGTATAGGTCATGCACTTCTTGGTACTATTAATACATTGTTAAATGAACATTGAATAATGTTTTAAGGGCATTTTTGTATGGAAGTTTCAGAGTAAAAAAAAAAGTTAGTTTCTCTCTAATTCACCTGCTGTTTCTTTTGGTCTCTCAGATACTACGTCAACCTGATGATGTGCCTTGAGAATCTGTCTAACAACACGTGCTGTATGCAAGCTTCCTACAGACACCACATGCTGATGGAAGTCCATAAGGAGTATTTTTCTCTGTGCTTTTATATAAAGGATCCAGGTGTGCCCATCCTGCTGCTGCTCATCGTCCCCTGCTCCATCGTCCCGCTCATAATACCGATCCTCTGCCAGTGTTTCAAGAGTTCTCCATGAGTATAGACTGCCAAACGACAACCAATGATCAGATTTAGAATGGATAATGTGAATAAATCAAAGTATTCTCAGATGTTTTGAAAGGCCTGACACTCACAATATATCTGCAATGATATTTAATGCACCATTTAATTGGCTATTAAGTTTCCTAAAGACCATATTAGATTACATTTATGCATTTTGCAGATGCTTTTATCTCTGAATCCATGACCTTGCTCTCCTACTCTACTGTTCATGAGCTGCAGGAATGTTTTACTATCTATACTGTCGTTCAAACTTTTAGGCAAAAACACAAAATTACAAATGAATTTGTGAAAGCGGTGACGGCATGCGCATTCATGTTACGTGTTCAGTCTATAGCTGTGTAGTGTTTCTTTACAAAGTGCTACTGGCCTGGCAGCAGAATACAGCATTTTTAGTTCCTTTCACGGATCTGTGTGAACGTGGATCGTTTTGACAAAGTAGTTGTCTCTGCGCGAAAAAAGTAAAGGAAAAATCTTTCCGTTTTTAATGCATTATTTTCATGTAAATGTACACTTATTATCACCAAGAGTTCCTTTATTTAACGTAAAAAAACTGTGTTATTGTAAAAAATATTATTACAATTTTAAGCTCCCTTTCGAGGGAACTCGAACTGCGTCATCTTTATGACACTTTGGGGAATGCCCCCAGCGTAGTGTATCTGAAGAATGAAGGAAATCTGTCCAATCCTGATTGGAGCTGCGTCACAACGAAGTAGATGACGGCATACCCGAAAGATACAAAGGGACGTCGGCACATACACACATCAGCTTTTTTGCTCTTCAGCGAAGCGCTCTATGTGAACTGTGAGTCCTGTTTACTGTTGTTTGTCACTTGTTAAAAAAGCATCATGTCTAGCCAGCAGTTTACACAGTGTGTGCATCCGTGTCCGCGCTACATTACGGGCACGGACACACACCAGCTATGTGTGTACTGTCTTGGCGTGCAGCACGCTAGAGCGGCTCTCGAGGGAGCCGCTTGCAGCGAGTGTGAGAAGCTGCCGCTCAGAGTGCTGCGCTCGCGGCTGGCCGTGTTTGGTGAGTCAAGCGGCCAAGCTCGCGAGCCTCGCGGTTCTGGGCCCGCGGTTGCTGAGGCAACGCGACGCCGCAGATCGTGGGGCTCACAGAGGGATCTATCAGCGGGACACGGGACTGCTTCGGCATCTTCCCGATCCTCGTCTGAAGATTCAGATGTTCTCCCGCCCCGTGTGGAAGCCCGCAAAGCGGCTTCTTCCCGAGAGGTGGAGGACACAATGCTGCATTTGTCTGGCTCTGAGGAGTCGGATAATTCTAGCATCGAGGTGGGTGATGTGGAACTTGATCAGCCACTTACCGCACCTGCTCAAGACGAGCTGGTGGAGGTCTTGACCCGTGCTGTGGCCAAACTGAAAATTGATTGGCCACAGGAAGAATTAAAAATCCAGCCACCAAGCAGGCTGGATGAGAAATTTTTCAAGCGCAAGTCTCAACCTCCACGCCGGGGCCTTCCCTTTTTTCCTGACTTGCATAACGAGTTATGCAGGTCATGGGTGAAACCATATTCAGCCAGGCTCTCAAACCCCCCAGTGCTTGATTTTTCGAATGTGCTGGGGGCGGCTGAGTGTGGTTATGGGACGTTGCCTCGGGTAGAGGAGGCTCTCGCGAGTTATCTTACTCCCGAGGCCGCATCGTCCCTTAAGGCCCCGGTGCTGCCCACCAAGCCTTGCCGCGATACATCTGCGTTGGTGGGCAGGGCTTACATGGCGGCTGGGCGGGCTGGTAGCTGCCTGCATACTATGGGGGTGTTGCAGGACTATCAGGCCGACCTCCTCAAGGAGCTTGATGAGGGTGAAGGTCCTTCTCCAAGTGACATCACGGAGTTAAGGAAGGCCACCGACCTGTCTCTCCGCATCACCAAGGAGACGGCCCGTGCCATCGGCCGCTCCATGGCTGGTTTGGTGTGTGTGGAGAGACATTTATGGCTTAATTTGTCGGGGATGAAGGAGAGAGAAAAACATTTTCTCCTGGACTCCCCGATTTCGCCTTCTGGCCTCTTCGGCGGCGCGGTTGGTACCGTCGTCGAGAGGTTTCAGGAGGTGAAAAAACAGTCGGCGGCCTTCCAGCAATACCTTCCTCGCCGTTCTGGCTCCTCGGGGAAGGCTGCATCTAAAGGGCAGCCTAAGCCGCCTGCCAGCTCCTCGCACCGGTACGTGCAAAAGGAGAGTGTCGCCTCCCGCGCCCCTCCCGAGGGAACCTGGCAAAGGAGACGGCGCTCTCGTGGTAAGCCCTCTGAGCCTAAGGTCGATTTGAGAACCGTCCTAAAGGCAAAGAAGGCTTCCACCAAGCGGTCCTAGTTGCGGCCGGACAGCTGAGAGCTGTCCCCCCCGGGGCGGAGCGATCGAGGTTGCCTTCCCCCTGGGGCTCTCAGGAAATCAGTGTTATGTACCCGCCGTCCAGTACGCTTCGGGCCACACTGATTTCCTGCGTACGCACGCAGCTCCAGCTGCCTCTATTAAGACCTGCGGCTGGGCAGCGAACGCGTCCGCCCACCGTAAACCGTTGTCGACCGGTCCCTGCCGGCGAGCCGTCTCAGGGGGTCGGGAACCAGTCTCGAATAACACCCGAGGCCAGCCTCGAGAGGCTGGTTCCCTTAGTAGATTATATCGGCGCATGGTCATGCCCTCCGAATATGTCTGCGTGGGCCCTGCGTACTGTAGAGCTGGGTTACAGGCTGCAGTTCAGTTCTCCTCCCCCGAGGTTCAACGGGGTGGTCTGGACTGTGGTCGGCCCAGAGCAGGTTCGGGTTATGGAACAGGAAGTTCTATCCCTGTTGGTCAAGGAGGCCATAGAACGTGTTCTTCTGCGCTTGGAAAGGTCTGGTCTGAGGTCGCGCCCTCTATGCAGACTGGCACACCAGATCCTTCTGTGGTCCCAGGGAAAACTGTCGTCTCTCAAGGCGATGTATGTCCCCGGGGATCAAAATCAGGGAGCAGACGGCCTGTCGAGGCAGGGGCTGAGGCCCGGGGAGTGGCGACTCCACCCCGAGGTGGTGGAGGCCATGTGCGTGAGATTCGGCCCAGTGGAAGTGGATCTTTTCGCGTCTCAAGAGACGTCCCACTGTCCACTGTGGTTCTCTCTCAGATATCCAGCTCCGTTGGGGCTGGACGCTATGACACAGACGCGGCCGAGGCTGCGTCTGTACGCATTTCCCCCGATCCCTCTGCTCCCGGGAGTCTTGGAGCGGGTCCGCCGGGAAGGTATCAGCTTACTTTTAGTAGCACCCCGCTGGCCGACCCGGATATGGTTCTCGGACATTGTAGCACTGCTAGACGGCCCCCCGTGGCAGGTCCCTCTGAGGAGGGATCTGCTGTCTCAGGCAATGGGTACAATATTTCACCCCCGGCCAGAACTGTGGAGCCTCTGGGTCTGGCCCCTGAGCGGGCTCGGTACTTAGAGGCTGGCCTGTCAGCAGGTGTTGTCGAGACCCTACTTAGCTCCAGGGCTCCTTCCACTAGGAGACTGTACAGCCTAAAGTGGAATGTGTTTTCCACTTGGTGTAGAGAGCGTGAGGTGGACCCATTTAACTGCCCAGTGGCTTCAGTACTGGAGTTCCTCCAAGATCGTTTCTCCGCCGGTCTTTCCCCATCCACACTTAAGGTGTATGTGGCTGCCATTGCGGTTTTCCAATCACCTATAGGTACTGGGCCTTTGGGAAGGCACCATATGGTTGTACGTTTCCTCCGTGGGGCTCGGAGGATTAGGCCTGCGGCTCGCTCCAGAGTCCCAATCTGGGACCTGGCAGTGGTTCTTGAAGGGTTGGCTGAGGCCCCCTTTGAACCACTGGAGTCGGCTGAGGTAAAGAACATGGCCTTTTTCCTTGCCATCACTTCTCTGAGGAGAGTGGGGGATCTCCAGGCCTTGGCTATATCGCCAACTTGCCTGGAGTTTGCTCCTGGCGGAGTTAGGAGTTAATCTTACAAGTTAATCTTGTAAGTTAATCTTACATCCTAGACCGGGCTATGTGCCCAAGGTGCCGTCCAGTGCGGCATGGTCAGTGGTTCTTCAGGCCTTCCATCCTCCACCTCATATGACGGCGGAAGAGGGAAGACTTCACCTGCTCTGCCCAGTCAGAGCCCTAAGGGTTTATTTGGAGAGGTCTTCTCAGTGGAGGAAGTCAGACCAGTTGTTGGTGTGCTTTGGTTCACCCAGGAAAGGGCTGCCTGCATCCAAACAGACAATCAGCAATTGGATTGTCCAGGCTATAGCCACGGCTTATCAGGTGTTCAATTTGCCTTCACCTATGGCCGTGAGGGCACATTCCACCAGGAGCATGGCCTCCTCGGTGGCCCTCCTTTCTGGCGTCTCGCTTCAAGAGATCTGTGAGGCGGCCGGGTGGCCCACCCCGCACACCTTCATACGCTTTTATAGTCTGCAACTCCCCGTGACGTCTGGCGCCAGAGTGCTCGCGTCCTAAGTGTGCCTGGTCCTCCAGCTTCACACTAGGGCGGGCGTTATTACGGTGTGGCATAGTGGGTATTTCGTTCCCCAAAGTGTCATAACGATGACTCAGTTCGAGTTCCCTCGAAGGGGAACGTCTCGGGTTACGACTGTAACCCTTGTTCCCCGAGAAGGGAACGAGACACTGCGTCTCGTCGCCACACCTATCACGGGCAGAGCGCTTGCTTCATCGCAAAAGAGCTGATGTGTGTATGTGCCGGCGTCCCTTTGTATCTTCCGGGTATGCCGTCATCTACTACGTTGTGACGCAGCACCAATCAGGATTGGACAGATTTCATTCATTCTTCAGATACGCTACGCTGGGGGCATTCCCCAAAGTGTCATAACGATGACGCAGTTCGAGTTCCCTTCTCGGGGAACAAGGGTTACAGTCGTAACCCGAGACGTTTTCTATAGTCCTATGATAGGACAATATATAGTATACACAAGTTACATATTAAAATAATACAGAATATACATACATATACTCAATGAACTGCAAATTATACATTATACACTTAAGATACAAATGCACAGAATATATATATATATATATATATATATATATATCCCCGCACAAATATATCATGTAAAATACTATATAATGTAATACTGTCGCAGCGAGTACACAAGTGATTATGAACAGTGGGTCGATCAGTCAGTTTAGTTCAAGTCAGTTGAATTAACATTCAGACTATCGTGTCAGCCAGTGAATTAAGATAACTATATCTAAAGAGCAGCATATAAGGGTCCAGTGTGAGACTGTAAAAGGCTGAGTGTGAGAGTTTAAGAGTTCAGAAGTCTGATCACTTGGGGTAAGAAGCTGTCACGTAGTCGTCTGGGACCTGACGCAGCAATACCGCCTGCCCGATGATAGCAGCGAGAAGAGCCCATGGCTCAGGTGGCTGGAGTCTCTGATGATTCCACAAGCCTTCCTCACACACCGTCTGGTGTAGATGTCCAGGAGGGAGGGTAGCTCACCTCCAACGATGTGTCCGGCTGTCCGCAACACCCTTTGCAGGGCTTTCCTGTTAAGGGCAGTGCTGTTGCCGGACCAGGTAATGACATAGCCAGTCAAGATGCTCTCCACGGTGCTGGTGTAGAATGGCTTGGGGATGCGGAGGTTCAGGACAAACTTCCTCAGCCGTCTCAGGAAGAAGAGGAGCTACTACTGCCTCTGTGTGGACAGACTACGTGACGTGGACACTGAGGAACTTGAAGCTGACCCTGTACTCTGGTGTTCCATTGACGGTGACGCGGCTGTGTTCTCTATCTTGTCTCCTGAAGTTCATCACAATCTCCTTGGTCTTACTGATGTTGAGGGAAAGGTTATACTCTTGGCACCAGAGCACACACTGTTACATCGTTCTTCAGTTATCAGTCCTACCACTGTTGTGTCATCAGCAAACTTTATGATGGCGTTTAAAAAAAAAACTTTACCAACCTGAGACTTTCAAACATTAATATATATATATATGCAGATGCAAAAAAAGTCTGTCTGATATCTTTCATTTAAATTAGGATTTTTATCAGGCTCCTTTGTTGAGGTTGAATAATTTGAATGAAAATTTTATTAGAAATATTTATTAAAAACATAGAAATGCTCATTTGAAAGAAAAATGTCAGACAGACTTAAAGGTATACACAGAGATATACATACACACACACACACACAGAGAGAGAGAGAGAGAGAGAGAGAGAGAGAGAGAGAGAGAGAGATAAAGATAGATACCGTAGTTTAAACAGTCAATGCAAAGCCATTTGAAACACATAATAAATATTTATTTTGAGACAAAAAAATAACAATTTGTTTTACAGTGCTCTGAAAACAGTGTTTTCTTTTTACAGAATAGCATTTGGAACTGCTATTAAATATACACATAACATCATAGTATTTTCAGTATTGCTAATGCTAAAGTAATACATTATTTTCACCATATGAACTCAAAATGTTTGTCTTATTTTCTGACAGACAAACTACACGTCTTAATTATGACCAGGCAACACTTTGAGATCTACTAGAGGTCTTTCTCACATGGTCTAAAATGCTGCAAACTCAAAAACCACTACATAAAATAAAGGATTTGCCATGACTCTTTTTTTTTTTTTTTTTCGTGTGTTATCTAGAGGTTGTCTCATCTGGATCTAAAATTAGCACTGTTTGAATTAGCATGTAACAGAGGTAATTAGTCTCAGTATCTTCAGCTTGTAGTCTTAACTGTTTACAACTGAGTAAAATGCTTTGTTAGAACCAAAACACTGGCTTTTGTGTGGTCTGTGTGAACTGCTAAAATGTGGTGTGAATGAGATTAATATAATCTGACTGCAAATATTTCTGATTGTCATCCATTTCATCACAACAGGAAGAAGAATGGTGTACATTTAATATTCACAACATGAAACAAAATGCAAGCAAGTGTAAAAGGCATCAGACATGAAGTTAAACACATCTTTCATAGCATCGGGTGGGTGGTCTGCACATACAGGGTGGCAACATCCACCTAAACCGCACTCATTCAGACACACATTTTGCGGTTGCACAATTCATACTGTTTCCTTTTCATCCTAAATACCACAAACAGGAAATGGCAGTGCTTTTTATTATCTCACATAATAACCAAATCCACACAAAGTGTTTTTCCTTTTTCAACTTCTCATATGACCCTAAAATAAGCGAGGTACCGACATCTTTGAGCTCCCCGCAAACCCGCACAAGTGGTCTTCTACAGAGAGCTTCTGGACTTCCACATCAGGTGAAAGTCTCTGAGATGCTTGGTTAGTTGGGTGAGTAACCTGTCTATAACAACTGTAACAGTTCTGTGGGTGCAAGAAATCTACGCTACTCCATGTATATTCACTGCATCACATCTGTGGCTCAAAGAATTCAATATTAAAACACATTTTTGTGATTAAAGGAATGATCTGATATTTCCTAACCTGAAGGGGAATTCCTTGTCAAACATATTGGTTGCAGCAATTATGAGGCAAAACACTAAAGAAATATGATTGACATTTGCAAAACTAGGTTAGTCATTGAAAACAGTTTGAAACAACACCCTTCTGATCTAGAATAAATCTTTTGCTGCTGAACCAGACTGCCACGACTGATAGTAAAAAGCAGAAAATGCTGTTGCTGCTACAGGAAAGAGGTTTTGAAAACAGAACATTCATTTAATAGCTTTTTTCCAACATGTTCTGAAAATAATCAGAGCCAATTTAAGAGAGAACTGAATTCAATGTAAATGAATAGCAGCAAACTTGGTGATCACTATAGGTTTTGGCCCAAAATGATATTTACCATAGTTTAGTATTTCCATTCTTTCATTTTCAAGGTAAGTTTTGTTTTGGTATCAGAATGGTAGATAGGCTAACTCCAGGAATCAGGAGGCCAAATGGTTTAACTTTAAGTCAAATTGCTATACATATACATTTTTGACAAGTCACCTGTCACCAAACCATTCAGTCTGTTTTCCTTAAAGACATAGTTCACCCAAAATTGAAAAATCATTTAGGCCTACTCAGCCTCATGTGACTTTTTTCTTCTGCAGATCACAAAAGATGATATTTTGAAGAACTTTGTGAACCAAACAAAGCTGGAGCCCATTGACTTCCACTGTATCTCAAAATATTTATGTTTATGGTCCACAGTCATACATGTTTGGAACCACATGAGGGTGATGAATGATGACAGAATATTGATTTTTGGGTGAACTGTCCCTTTAACTTAATCTGAAGATCTTTGGAGAAAAGATTGGAGAAAATTCGTTAGAGGTGCAGCACAATTTATCATCAAATATCGGATAAGATGGAGGCCGATCTACTAGGTGCTAAATACTCCGACAAGCTCGATGTTGGTTTAAAGGCTGCCATAGACCAACAAATAATAGTATGAAAACCAACAAATACGATGCATCCAAATCTTCACTGCTTACCTTAACTAGTCTTAGAGGTGAAAGCACACAAAGTTGGGCCTATTTGCTCACAATCCATGAATCAAGCCGATCCTGTAAGTAAATACTGCAATGGACAGATCTGTGACACTTAGCGTTCCTGCTTACAGTGCTAATTCACAGTGGGAGATAAAGATTGAAAAGCCCCTGGAAAACATGTCTCTGTTTCTTTCCCTTTCCTTTGTTGCTTGGATCACACTAACTCAGAAAACCAAAAGCAAGCCTCAGTGAGCATCACTGGCAGTGCAATACATTACAGACTCTCCATAAAGCTTCTTCAAGATATACAGGAAACTAATAACCCCAAGCAAATATCAGCTCTGAGAGCAACCAAGGAGCTTTGTTTCAACCCAACTGGAAAGAAAAATTACACAGAACATATCTTGAATATCTCCATATAGTTTAAGTATTATGCAAATGCTCCACGTTTTTCATCAATTTGTTTTCGAGACCAGATTATCTGAGCTGCTTTCCACATTAACTTTATAGCAACAACATACACAATCATCTAATTTTATTTAACTTCTAAGTAATTTTTGAAAAAATATCTGAGACCAAGTCAACATGGAGACAAAATGTATCCAACTTGCTTCATTAATACATGTTCCTGGCCTCGGTGCACATTATTCCAAAGGAAACAATGTTTGTCCTCATTAAAAGTGTAACAACTCACTCTTCCTCTGAAACGACTTTCCGGTTTGCTGACATCACCAAGCACTCTAATATTTGAGCCCACCACATGTCTCCATTTTGCCAATTAATGCTCACTTTTCACAATCCAATATATTCTTAATTTATAAAATCATGTCCCACATTATATTTTGGCAAATTAAAAAATCCTTTTTCATCAGAAATGTGACATTACAGAACTAAAAAAAGGAATGTGAATGCCATTTCCCTTACATAATACCTCACTCAGAACTTCAATAAATCTCCTGAGCTACAAAAAGAGCCATTTTTGAGCAATTACATTTGCCTTTGGTCAGCTAACATACGTAGCTAAAACTAAGAGCTGTAGCTTACCATCCGATGAGCCTGCCAAAGACTTCACACACTGGGAATCCGATTCTCAAGCAATTACAGCTGGCTTGTCCTCATCTAATTTCATCACTCAGCTACATCCCTAATAAATGCTGAGGGCAAAAAAATTAAAACCAACATTTTACCATCAGTTTACTCTTTTGGCTTCTGGACAGAGCTATCCGATGGCTCAACTCAGAATACACGGCAAAACACCTCAGATGTGTGGCTTCGTATTAAGTGCTTCAAAGACCTGCCATTCACAACCACAGATCTCCCCTTACCGCTCTCGGGCTCGAAAGCAGCACTTAGCTTTGTGCTTTCCAAGGAACTAAACATCTATTCAGAGAAGCATAGCACTGCATGATAGATATTCCTATATTGCACAATTTCCCCTTGTTTTCACACTAAAAAAACGGGGAAACGCAGAGCAAAAAGAAACACATTTGGAATATGTGTTTGTGATGAAATGAGCTAGTGTAGCGTGACTAGACCAAGAAGTCTGTATTACGCACAAACAAATTCAATACACGCATGGACGGCACGCTATTTACAGTCCAAAAGGGCGGCTTTATCTAAAGGCAATTGTCCAAACTCAAAACATGACTGTAATGGAACGATTCTTCCTGTTTTCAGGTCCGTCTGAGCCTTATGTATGAGACTGTTTTGATCAGAGGAAATTTCTTTATCAAAACACAAAGAAAGAGATGAAGATGTAAAGGTTTAAAAATAATAATAATAATTCCAAATGGAATTGCAAACAGGTGACTCGAACGTCAAACTGCTAGTCCCGCTCTGAACTAAACTCGTTGGCTGATTGTGTCGGGCTGGTTGGGATGCTCAAACAAACAGAGCAATGTTTTCAATATGTTGCTGCATATTAAGTTAGGTTGGGAGAAAGTATTTTAACACAGAAAATGCACACATCACCTTTAAAGGCTTTATCAAGGAAAGGGAAACATGGATTTGTTGGCTTAACAAGGATTTTAAAAGGTCATGCACATTGTAGCTATTCTCCATGAGCCTGACTAACAATTTGGCAGTACGTTTCATCGAAGCCTCCAGTCTAAACTGTAGCAATAATAAGTGCATCCATACACACTGGCAGTTGACAGCCTTTGGAATCGTATTGATTCAAAAAGTTCGCATTTATGCAATCAACGAAATCCAGGTTTCTATGGCTTTAACCTATTTCAGCTGAACTGTTCCCGAATACACTGCAGTATAACAGCATAAGGAATGGAATTAGTTCTCTGAAAAGATCTACATTGAAAACACACAGACTTGAATGAACTAATATTTATAATAATAACAGATTTGGGCAATAAACCCTATAAATTCTAAATGCTAAATTTGTATATAGCAAAACAAAGCTATAAGAGTTGGTCAAAGAAAAATAAACATATCAATCACTCTAGGAAACTTCAAGACTAATAAATAAATAAAAAAACATAAATAAATAAAACAAAATAAAATAAAATACACTTTTAGCAGTGAATCTGTTTGGAAGGGAAATCATGCTCGAAAGTTCGTTTCGCTGACTCCCAAAATCAACTTAATTCAAAATGACTGACAGACTGAGAGTGATATCTGTCAGGAAGCAGGGACATTTTCTGCATGCTATTCCATATAGCACCTTTAAATATATTGTAACTACTGCATACATCAATCAAAGTAATCTCACTACTGCATAAAGTACGTCTAAAGGGACTGCACTACTGTTTTCAAGCAACGGGACTGCACAGCAAAGGGATTGACCACTCTAAAGGGCACTGAGAGGTCATGCTACTGTAATATTCAGACCCTGTGGTCAATGCCTAAAGTACAGTACAAGGCAACAAAGATCTACAGGCGCAACTTAATGGATTTGTCTCACCATCATTGCACTTTGGGAGGTCTAAGGTGCACGGGCCATATCTATATATTATATAATATTATATTCAAAGGTCACTGGGCAGCAGCAGTCAAACATGTAGGCCACGTTTTTGGGAGGAAAAAAAAAACAAAGAGAAAAAATATAAATAATAATAAGTATCCAAAATATGATTTCAAAGTACACATGAAATAATTCTGACGGCAGTACATCAGAGTTCTTCAGATTCCGTACACCTTTCCCATTATGCATAGACCTGCGATCGATCGGTCAGTGACGAGGTGAGCCATGTGACCTGCATCTAGACAAGCATGTGGATCTCGTTGTACTCATCGCGTCCATCTTCATCAAAATTGGGCGAATCCTCATCAGCATCCAACTGCAAGAACAAAAAAATGTGTTAAAATGAAATCAAAACCAGGTTTTGATCGGATCATCAGGTGTAAAGGAGAGCATGGACAAACATGAATACAACATGAATTAGCGGACTCACCGCTGCAAGCTCTCTCTCCTCAAAGATCCTGGTCAGGATGAGTCTGCGCAGAGGTACGGTCATGATTAGGATGAAGGGAAAGGCCAGAGAGGCTATGGTCGACTTCACCACCCACAGCAGGACGATACACAACAACTGAATGATGGTGAACATGTTCATACGCCAAGTCTTCACCTGAATGTCAAACAAGTTACGCCTAGAATTACAACAAGGTCTGAAAACTCTAGTGAAAATGATTCTATTTTGCATTTTTCTATTATAGTATAATAGATCATATTGTTGCATAAATTATATTGTCAGACACAAATGAGCTTATTTCATAAGCAAAAGAAATAGAGCAGAATATGAAATATTTCTTATTAATTTTTTTACATTTAAAAGCTCAATTTTCAAGCCTAGATTTCCAATGTGGTCTCAGACTTCTGGACCCTTACTGTGCATGTAAATAGCCTATACAGTATTCATATTTATTAAAAGTGGTTTGTCATTTTAATTTTGGTGGTTCTGTGAAAAAGTGCAAAATGCAATGGTGATTTGTGCGCCACCTTGTGGGTGCTTAAACTTTCAAACAGAATCCAGATGTCAATTTAGTACAAACTTGTAGCATATACCAAAATCAAACACAAACACAGATGATCATCATTGCATTTGTAAATAACATCACCACTAGCTCAAACTCTTGCGAAGAACTGATTACCTTGGTAACATAGATGTGGTCAGGGTGATGTTTAGCGGGCGTGACCATGAGTGTGATTCGCTCATAAAGCTGGATACCAGTAAGAGAAGTGATGCCCATGTACAGAAATATCCCAAACAGCACAGCCAGAGGAATATGACGCAGCACATCTGTCATCACTATAGACAACCCTGCACAGAAGAGATAGGATTGATAACAATTGATAATATAATACAGGACACCAGAGTTCAATGCATATTTCAATTTAATATATTGATAATCAGATCAAACCATTCTTCTACAAAGTAACAGTTCATTATTCTAAATGCAGGATGTTCATGGTTGCCAATCAACACAGCATCTTGGCGCATTTCTGGGGTTCATTTTCATTCACTTTGAAGTAGTAAAAACTTATAATTGCAACTGCAAGCTCTGACTTCTTCCTTTTGGCTGTTGGGATGTCATATAAATACAAATAAAATGGCAGCAGCCTTAGCAGTTAAAGGTAGTTACTTAAACTTACCATTTGGTGTTTGTTTTTTTTTTACCAATTTTATTATTTTATTGCATTTATCACTTCTTCAACCTAACATGGAGGGGAATTAATGTACTGATGAAATACTTCACTGTTATCAATAACAAAGCCACACATTAAACCTCTTAACTCTAACAAATAATGTCATAGTAACAGGCAGAAACTTCTTATTATAGTAACATGGCTGAACATGAATGCACCAACACTACTGCAGGTTTGGACTCCGACATTTTAATTTTAACATCTTAGCAAGGATGTATTGTATTGATCAAAAGTTACAGTAAGGCATAATGTTACATAATGTTATAAAAGATTTCTATTTCAAATAAATGCTGTTCTTTTGAATTTTCTATTCATCAATGAATACTAAAAAATATATATATAATGGTTTCCACAAAAATATAAAGCAGAACAACTATTGTCAACATAGATAACATACGATACTGAAGACTGGTGTAATGATGCTAAAAATTCAGCTTTGCATGCATAAATTATTATTTTGTAATGTTTTAAATAAGACAGCAATTATTTTAAATTGTAATGATATTTCACAGCATTACTGATATTGCTGCATTTTTTTTATCAAATAACTGCAGCATTGGGGAGCAAAAGAGACATATTTTCAAAAACATTGAAAAATCTTAGCGACCCCAAACTTTTGAACAGTAGTTTATATTGAATGTGTGGTCACAGGTGTGATAATAATATGCTCATCCAATCAGAATGTTACGGAGCCCCTAAAGGGACCTTTGCAAAAATAAAAATATACAGACTTTCTTGTGCGTACGCAAAACTTTCTCTTGAGCACGAGACACGTTTCTCTTAGTACGTGTATTTTATTATTTTTGCAAAGGTCCCTTTAGGGGCTCTGTAGAGTCAGTCATCTATCAATATCTGTTATGTATTTCATTTTTAGAGTTTCTTACCCACTAGGATAGCCACACACATCCCTGTCACCCTCTGCTCTTTAACTTCTTGGATCATGGGCTTTTCTCCAGGGGCAGTGGCTTTGCTCATGACTGTCAGAGCATTCACGTGAGTCACCGAGCGCACAGTGGCGGCAGTCAGCCAGGGCAGGCCGAAGAGTGGGCAGATAGCTCCCAAAGTCACTATCAGAAGCAGGTCCAGATGAAAGCCAGAACCCTTGACCAAACGCCTCTCCTTCTTGCTCACTATCAAGCTGCAGACAGGATGAAATTGTTGGAATGAATACAATGAGCCCCAAATATGATTGCATTTCCATCTGATGTTAAATGTAATATCTCAAGATGTGTTGCAAAGGACTGTACATGTAATGTTAGCTTACTCACGTGGTGATTTGAGTCTCCATAAATATGAGGATAAAAACAAGCAGGGCCGGGATCACTGAGGCCCCCATCATCCAAACCGGAAAAGGCTGTTTATCTCCTAACGGACTGATAAACCAGCTCCGTTTGTCCGGAGATGTGACCGAAAAACCAGAGGGGACGTTCAGCTTCTGTAACCACAAAAACACAAGCGCTCGTATCCCAGAGATCTCAGGCTTCATTGGTTATAGCGCTCTGCCAAACCAACCACACTGTAATAAAGACTCGGAAGAAACCTGGTTCCAATTACAGGCCAGTTCTTAATAAGAAGAGTACGGTGGGAGAGGAGTTTCTTTGCGGTAGTATATAGTGCACGTGAGAGTTTAAGAGTGTGGTTACCTGTGTGTATGTATCAGGGATGGTGCAGTCCACCAGCACAGAGATCAGTATAGAGATAGGAATCCCGAAATCACCAATGATTCGTCTGGCCTTTGATGATAAGAGATGATACATAAACACACACACACAAAGAGAGGATGGCAAACTTTTTTTCAGCGCAAAACGTTTTGCAGCAGGAATCATAACTGAAAAAAAAATCATGTTTGCAATCAGCATTTTTGTTGCTTTCCAGTAAAAACATCATTAAAATGAAATGTATTTATTTGAAAAGCAAAGTTGTAGAATATATGAAGAATTGCTTTCAAGGAATATCTTAATTTTTTAGATAGATAGATAGACAGACAGACAGACAGACAGACAGACAGATAGATAGATAGATAGATAGATAGATAGATAGATAGATAGATAGATAGATAGATAGATAGATAGATAGATAGATAGATAGATAGATAGATAGATAGATAGATAGATAGATAGATAGATAGATAGATAGAGTATATATACACGCACATAGATACTAGCTTTGTGTGAGAAATAGATTGAAATTTAAGATGTTATTCACAGAAAATCTTCAAATGGAACTCACAATACATATAATGATGAAAAATTAGCTTGCTTCTCTTGATTATTTTGCTTCCGATAAATATATTTCTTAAAACAATTATATTTTGCTTTATATTTACCTTTCCTCCAAGGAATCTGCTGTTACGAAATTTTCGCAGAAAGAAGGCCACAAAAAAGGTTCCTATCATAAGTACTAAGGATAGCAGGGCTGTGTTGGGCTGGTTGAGGATGGGTTCCCCAATCACACCTTTGTCTATGGGTTTGAAGACAGACAGGACAGGAGCTGTAGGGTAGCTCTTCATCAGAGGGTGCTCTTGAAACACCTGAGGGAGAATATCACATTTATTTATTCAACAATCATTTGGATTCTAGCATTTAATAAACTAATAAATGTAAATAAATATACACGTTTCTTTACACTTTACAAGTAACAGCAAACTACCCAATAGCATTCAATAACATCAGTTTGTATTCATAATGAACATTTCTCTTATTCCTCTTGGAAGAAGTTTTGTTGCAGAGTATTATGGGATTCTAAGCACATGCAAAGATGCCCTTGATTTTTGCAAAAAGAAGACACCTTCCTTTTAAAACAGTCTACACATCTGAAGCACACCTACGATGGCTTTGCACATGCTGGTATTGGTGGCGTTAAATCTGTACCTTAATTAGCTTAGAGAAGGTTTCAAAGATGAAAATGAGAGAGATGAGAAACGCAAAGATCTCTTGGGTGAAAGGGGAGATGTAGCGCACGAGGAAGCTGCCTTCAGCCGCCACAATCACCAGGACAATGAAGATGAGCCAGAACCCGATCCACACCCGGCCTGTGAGATATTCGAAGCCCTGCGCCTGGCAGAACTGATAATGAAGAAGAACAAAGAAGGAGCAATAGGAAAGATAGCAGAGGAAAAAGAGAGAAATAGGAAGATAGAAAGGCAGACCAATGTTAATGAAATGGAACTACCTCTTTTTTCTCGTAATGTTTGAACCATAAAGACAAAAAAGTACCTTATAAAAAGCCTCCTCAAAGACCAAAAGTGGTCCAGAGAAACCAATTATGAGCAAGGGCTGTCCTGCTAGCAGGGAGAACAGCACACCCACTGTCGCCGTGGAGATGATGAGCTCAGAGACTCCCATCATGCCTTGTGTCTTCTCACCTAAATATATGAGAATATAAAGTATCAAATCATACTATGGAAACTCATTACCGCCACACTAGAAAAAGAAATCATGCTCTGATAAATCATAATTATGACAGAAATAGCTGAATTTTCTTCTCAGACACAAAATTTCTCTAAATTTTCTCGAAAATTGAAATTCTGACATAAAATGTCATAGTTATGAGATAAAAAATGGAATTTCAAATGAAATCAAAATGAAGAGAGTCATACCATAAAAAGTCAATTATGATGAAATTATAAAGGTCAAAATTATGAGATGCTAATCATAACTGAGATGAAGTCAGAATTATGAGAAAAAAGTCATTGCTGACTTACAAGCTCATTATGATTTTTTATCTCATAATTATGACAAAATGTCAGAATTATGACACACTATGCCATATTTATAAAACAAAGTTTAAATTATGACAAAAAGTCAGATATGAGATAAAAAGTCATATATATGACACTCATATCTCATATTCATGACTTTTTCATGTCATCATTATGATTTATCAAAGCGTGTTTTTTTCCCTTATGTGGTGGAATGGGCTTCTATATTATACAGACTCCACTATCAACTATCACTATACGTCACTGTCTCACTTGCCTAATAAACCTCCAAAGGTGATAGTGGGCGAAAGAGCAGCAAAATAAATAAAAATGACAGCAGCAAAACATTGTGTGTCCACGGCGTCCTTCAGGTCGCTTAGGTAGCGTGGATAACGGCGGCGAATATCATGGATCACACCTCCAAAGGGAATACCAGAGCGCTTGAGAGGGTCAACATCAAACTGATCTTCCTCCTCCTGTTCATCCGTACTGACGTCTATAACACAAAGAGTACAGGTCAACATTAACAGAACAGACAAACTGGAAAATGTGAATCTCAAATGCAATAAGTATTTCACCTTTTGTCTCCAGCTCAGCTCCTGTAACAGTGCTGCCGCATTTTTTGTGCTCCCTCTCTTTGCGCTTGCGTAGCATCTGTTTCTGGAAGGAGGCCACAGTCTTCAGCAGGTCTTTCCCCTCGACGTCCGATGGTGGAATTACAATACTGCAGTCTAAGAACTCATTGATTCCATTAAGCAGGTCCTGGCGGTCATCAGCAAAGTATGCTACCTCGTGGAAGAGCTGTGGAAGGTCATGAAAAACAGTGAAACTGAGTGATTTAAAAGTTAAGAGTATCGTTTAGCAACTTTTGACCAGTCGGTTGCAGTCCTGAAACTTCTCATCCGGCCATGGTCTTAATGAAACAAGCAAAGTTTGATGTAAAAAATTAAAAAAAAAAGATTGGCGTTGTTGTTACATTTATTTGCGATTTACTGTAGAAAGGGTTGAAAATCAAACATCTCTATGGTTATTTTGGTGAGGCTTGGTCTAAAGATCATCTGAACCAATTTTGTCCAATCTTCTCAAAAATATACAGCAAACAACAGTTTTCAATAAAATTCAATACTGCGGACGGGTCATAATTTGAAAGTTGACAAATGGGGTGTCATATAACAGAATGAAGTAATAAGAGTTAACCAGAATCAGAATTTTGGGTCAAGGCATTCTTAAGTTATGATTAGATTTATATGCCATAAAACTGATTAAGCACTCTTAGGACATGATGCCAATGATAACCATAAAGTTTTGTTTCAGTTTGCCAAAGTATTGGTGAAATATAGGCACATCTTCTGTTTAAAGGCTTTGCCATCAAATTTGTTAGAGATTTATTGGAGCATGGGAAAGAATATCGAAAGTCTGATTTTTGTGTGGTTTAGTCCGAATATTATCTTACCAAATTCTGGAGAAGATTGGACAAAATTTGCAGCAAAAAAACATAACATTTTAAATGGCGGCCAAGTAATAAGGTGAAACTTGACAAATATGGTATCTTTTGACTTACTTAAGGAGTATGAGTGAACCAGAAGCGTAATTTTAGGCCAAGGAATTTGGATTTCATTTTTATGTCATGAAACTGTTTAAGCCCTCTTAAGACATGAGGGCATTGGTACCCTAGTTTTTCCCCCTCGCAATTTGCCTAAGCTCAGGGTGCTAATTACTGTTCCTGGAGATATTCATTTGCTGGTTCAGGTGTGTCTGATAAACCTTGAAGGAAGGTGGATCTCCAGGAACAGGAATGAGCACCTCTGGCCAAAGCATTGCATAGATATATGCTCCATTCCTGTTTGGCAGATCCACCACAAAATTACAGGTTTATACAAGTATAGGAGAAAAAAATCCATTCTCGGATTGTGTGGCTGGATCTTAAGATCATCAGACACAATTCTGGAAAAGATTAATCAAACTTTATAGGTGTTAGTTTAAAAAAAAGTATTTGTTAAAATCCAAAATGGCAAAAAATCTAGCTAGAAATATCTGAACTGAACTGACCCAAGAATCGTAAAACACAAAAATGCAACTTTAATGGCGCTATGCAGTGGTTCTCAACCAGGGGGCCTATCTAGTAGATAAAATATTTAAAATAAGAAAAAGCACGCATTAAACAACTAAAAATCTAGATATTTCTTATCAAACCATGATTCATGTTGTATGATTCTGAAGATGAACCTTATCAGACATTAGGGTTGAGAAGGAGCGCCCAATCTCATGATAGTCCACGTTGGTCTGCGTGGGGCCCAGCAGCACAAAGATGAACCGAACCGGGACGGGGACTTCCAGAACGGACTCCAGAAGGACAGCCTCGTTCAGCCGGACAAAGGCCATCGCAGGCTTCTCTAGGAACTCCACACACCCTACAAACACATATATTGCAGTTAAAATCAAAAACCACACAAACGGATTCAGAGACAGAAATCAAACACTACAGAAAGCATTAATCTTCGCTTAGCTGACTGAGGCTTTATTGGAAAACTCTGGTGCGATGACTCAACATCATCTCTGGACCTGAAAACAACAAACGCTGGAACGAAACACTCCTTAGCTTACCCACTAAGACCACTGTGGCCTCGGCATCCTTGGGAATCTTTGCCAAAAGTTTCATAGATCTGGCGGCAGCATGTCCCTCAGCTGAGACAGGGTGGAGGTTTTTCTTTTGTTGACAGAAGAAAATAGTTAGTGCCATTTGAACGCCACACATCAGCCTCAAGCTGTGGCAGAAAAGAATTGGCAGATAGCGCATGCATAGCTGCCCTCACTCTGATTGTTTATTGTTCCATATGACTGTTTCGTTCATATGTTCGGGTGACGGGGTGAATTTTAATGAACCATTGTGCCTGTTTTGCATCACCGAGCACAAATCTAAACCTACAGATCCAGGTGACAAAGTGGAAAAGCAAATGGTAAATCACTTCAAATCATTTTAACACAATACGTCTTCACTTTTTATATGGGCTGTTTTGAATGTGCCAACATTTTTAGCCATGGGGAACATTCATAGTTTCACAGCTAATGTATCAAGAGTTTAACTGGAAGCACCTGTAAACTCACTATTACGCTTAATCCTGCACATGTGGCAGAGCAACTTACATGATCCATGCATTAGCAGTGCTGCTAACCAGACCCAGACTGAATGTGCAGATGCATTTTCACTGCAAATATATATTCTTGCTTAGTATTTTGTCTTGTTTTCCAGTGCAAATAACGAAACAATAGCTATGTTTCCATCCAAAGTTGCAAATTTAACCTATGTGCAAAATTGGAATATCGCATAAACATTTGCAAATAAAGCACAGTTTCCATCCAGTGAGTCGAAGAGAACAAAATTGTCACTTCATGATAAACTGTCGCTAAATATCACTAAGAAAAATGGAAGTTCTTGCAGCAGTAGAAGCCAGTGTATATAATAATTTTGTATACAATATAATAAATTAATTTATCTTTAGGTTATCTTGCTTTCAGAGGTGGATGCCTGCTGTTTGGCAATGCAGTCGTGTAAGACCGTTCCGGGAGGTAAATATACCGAATCATGACATGACAGACATTGCTCGGGCATTTCAGAACGACGAAGACAGCATTTCAGATGCTGTGCAATGAGATCGGTCCACTGGTTGGTCCAATTATGCTGTCCCATCACAAAGTCACATGACTTTTTTGAAGTGCATTGAGAAATTTATTCTGTAAATGTGTTTCCATCGTTTCACATCATTTTAGAATGTATGAGCATTTTGGCATTTCCAACCAGCGTTTTTTTTTTATGCGAATGATGAAAATGCAGATAAAAAATAGGTGGGTGGGAACATAGCTATTGTTACATTAAGATATATTTACTTGGGAAGCAGAATTACTTCATATATTATTTCTTGTTTTCTGAAAAATTTATCAACATTAAAGTAAGTTTTTGTCTAAAACAATAAAATATCTGACAATGAAAAGTCTTATTTTATGACAATGTGGTAAAAAATATATTTTTTAAAAATTACCCCAGTGTCATAAAACGAGACTTTTCATTCAAGAATGTTGAAGTATTTGTACTAGAAAACAAGACGAAAATACTGAGTAAGAAATTCATTTTTGCAGTGTTCTGCACTGATTTTAAAAATATGTGTGATTCTGTGAAGTGTATTTACACATTGTAAATGCATTAAATGCAGTGCTACACTTTTATTGGTAGCTGAAAGCTAAACGTAATGCAAATGTAATGAGTAGAGTTTTGGAAATTATGGATGTTCCCATTCTTTCTGCAGAGTTGGTTAAAGCTAGTTTAGCCGGTTTATCAAGCTGATGTTTAGATGGTTCTGTTGGTCGACCCAGCCTAACCAGCTGACAACTATCCAAACACGTCTAAAACATTTCAAACAAACCAGCCTGGTCAGAATCGTGGTCAACTAAGACCGGCAAACCACCATAGGCTAGTTTCAGGAATTTTTTCTCAGTAGATCTGGTTTTAACTAACAAAACATGTGCATTACATCGCTTGGGTGTAGGCCTTCAGAGCAATGCATACTGAATGGACCAAGCACTACCACATGGAGGTCAAAGATGGTGGAGGTAAACACATCACTGGCCCAATAAATTTGGCAGCAATTTTCCAGAAGCCTGGATGCTCACTAAGACATGCACACAAATGGAAGCAAGCAACTCACAAACAATGCCACAAACACCTCTTTTTCATGTTCTGCCGCTTTGCTGTCATGCATCTCCTCGTGGTCCTGGGACACCAGAGGTAAGCTGGTGTCGTGAACGTGATTGTGGTTGTGACGGAAGCTGCCCAGGCTGTTGACGGAGTGGTTCCGATGGAAAAGGCCCTCTTTCTCATCATTGGGGTGACTGGACAAGAGAAAGTGATTTGTGAAGTCTAGAGATTCTCACGTGAGAATGTTAAATGCATCCTGAAGTTATAAAATCATTTTCTTGATTGTTTATTTTGTTCTGTAAACATCTGTAAACATTCTTAAAACAAGATAAATGTAAAACAGCATAATATAATATGATATAATATAATACAGTAGTCAACATTTAAAGTGGATCAAAACCTTTCATCAAAGTTTTACATGAATTTTGAACAATACCCATTCTTATCTTAGGACAACTTTGATTAACTTTTTTGATCCACTTCAAATGTTGACTACTGTATAACATAACATTACATAACATAACATAACATAACAGATTTCTTTCTTCTCAAGTAAACTCTATTCTATAAACATCAGACATTAAAGGGATAGCTCACACAAAAATGAAAATTCTCATTATTTATTCATCCTCATTGTGTGTTTTTTTTGGTGCCATTTATCTTTATGAAACAAAAAAACAACATCCATGAAAGTAAAAGTCATATGGGTCATATGACAAGAGGGTGAATAAATGACAGTATTTTCACTTTCTTTTTGGGTGAAATATGTCTTTAATAGTGGAAATGTTATGACTTCTTTAATCTGTCAAGCTACTCGAGTCCATTTGTTCTCCTCCGTGAGACAAATATCCCTGCTCTTGTGTTTATTTAACTCCACGGGTACAGCAATTTCCTTGCTTATCAATGTCCAAAAAGGCAATTTTCCATATTCGCTTGCAATATTTGCAAAGAAAACACAAAACCCAACATGTCAGGATAACAGAATCCAAACTGCAAAACCAAACCACATTCCCTGTTCGCTCGAAAAAACACGTGCCAAAGCAATCAGTAAAAAATGCTAAAGACAACAGAAAAGCAACATGCGGCTAGATGATATCAGGGAATATTTAAACAGAATTCAAACTCTAAAAAAATCGACTGCAGAGGTAGTCCAATGAATTAATAAATGCCTTTATTGTTTTTCGCAAAAAGACTAATCTTGGTTTGCTCTTGGTGCTCTACGTGTACTGAAAGTAAAGAGTTAGACTAAAGAGTGGCTGCCCAGCTTTGTTACACACGTCACTGTGACCGCGTCCAGCTTTTGACATCGGTACACTCATTAAGCTTAATTTGAGATCTTGTTGCGCTCCAGCCAAACTGGTTACCCAAAGGTTCCCAAACACAAGGTGTGACATTGAATTGTGTTTGAAAACATTCCCAAAACTTAAGAAACTAATGACCTAACTTATAGAGCACCTTGATGTATATTTTTCCACTTTATGAAGACATTTTTTGGTCACTAATTTGACACGTATTCCCATGGAAAGCTGCATCTGAGTTGATGGGAAATGCTGTAGAGAGGTTAAATCAAGTTTTTGACTTCATCATGTGTTAGTGTGTGTTTGTTTTAAAGCCTGGCAGAGTGAAATACGCATCTCTGAGAAGTTCCAATTTCCTTTAACAGATATAAAAAGACAACAAGAAGAAGTATTAGTATTGAACTAGTATTGTACTTTTGTGGCACTCACTTAAAGTTACCAAAAGAGATTCCAATTAAAAGAGATGTCAACATTTGTTATCCTTAACATGTATTGGTTACAAATTAAAGTGATTTTTAATTAATGATTAATCACAAAAAGATAATTTTTTTATCAAACATATACAGTCGCCCAAAAAATTATTTGGACATTATAAATGTAATATAAATGTCTTTGCATTATACACTAATGTTCAAAAGTTTGAGTTAAGGTTTTTTAATGTTTTCGAACATTTAAATGTGCCTTGAGTGCCCAAAACTTTTTGGAGCCACTTTATGAATATCTTTTGTCATATTAATGCAAAGGGTTTTAAAAAGGTACATCTTCAAACCATTAATGCAACCCACATTTCTGGCCATGCAATATTAATTCTGTTAGCAGTAGCACTCAGGTAGAGTACCATTCTGACCTCAGAGTGTGATCCTGTGGCTGAGCAGAGATTAACAAAGAAAACGTCTCGACTGTAACCCTTGTTCCCCGAGAAGGGAACGAGACACTGCGTTATCATTATGACACTTTGGGGAATGCCCCCAGCGTAGCGTATCTGAAGAATGAAATCTGTCCAATCCTGATTGGTGCTGCGTCACAACGTAGTAGATGACGGCATACCCGGAAGATACAAAGGGACGCCGGCACATTCACACATCAGCTCTTTTGCGGTGAAGCAAGCGCTCTGGCCGTGATAGGTGTGGCGATGAGACGCAGTGTCTCGTTCCCTTCTCGGGGAACAAGGGTTACAGTCGTAACCCGAGACGTTCCCCTTCGAGGGAACTCGAATTGCGTCATCGTTATGACACTTTGGGGAACGAAATACCCACTATGCCACACCGTAATCGCGCCCGCCCTAGTGTGAAGCTGGAGAACCAGGCACACTTAGGACGCGAGCACTCTGGCGCCAGGTGTCACGGGGAGTTGCAGACTATAAAAGCGTATGAAGGTGTGCGGGGTGGGCCACCCGGCCGCCTCGCAGATCTCTTGAAGCGAGACGGCAGAAAGGAGGGCCACCGAGGAGGCCATGCTCCTGGTGGAATGTGCCCTCACGGCCATAGGTGAAGGCAAATTGCGCACCTGATAAGTCGTGGCTGATAAGCCGTGGCACTGGACGGCACCTTGGGCACATAGCCCGGTCTAGGATGTAAGATGGCCTTAACTCCGCCAGGAGCAAACTCCAGGCAAGTTGGCGATATAGCCAAGGCCTGGAGATCCCCCACTCTCCTCAGAGAAGTGATGGCAAGGTGAAAGGCCACCTTGAAGGTCAGGTTCTTTGCCTCAGCCGACTCCAGTGGTTCAAAGGGGGCCTCAGCCAACCCTTCAAGAACCACTGCCAGGTCACAGGTTGGGACTCTGGAGCGAGCCAAAGGCCTAATCCTCCGAGCCCCACGGAGGAAACGTACAACCATATGGTGCCTTCCCAAAGGCCCAGCACCTATAAGTGAGTGGAAAACCGTAATGGCAGCCACATACACCTTAAGTGTGGATGGGGAAAGACCGGCGGAGAAACGATCTTGGAGGAACTCCAGTACTGAAGCCACTAGGCAGTTAACTGGGTCCACCTCACGCTCTCTACACCAAGTGGAAAACACATTCCACTTTAGGCTGTACAGTCTCCTAGTGGAAGGAGCCCTGGAGCTAAGTAGGGTCTCGACAACACCTGCTGACAGGCCAGCCTCTAAGTACCGAGCCCCCTCAGGGGCCAGACCCAGAGGCTCCACAGCTCTGGCCGGGGGTGAAATATTGTACCCCCTGCCTGAGACAGCAAATCCCTCCTCAGAGGGACCTGCCACTGGGGGCCATCTAGCAGTGCTACAATGTCCGAGAACCATATCCGGGTCGGCCAGCGGGGTGCTACTAAAAGTAAGCTGATACCTTCCCTGCGGACCTGCTCCAAGACTCCCGGGAGCAGAGCGATAGGGGGAAATGCGTACAGACGCAGCCTCGGCCACGTCTGTGTCATAGCGTCCAGTCCCAACGGAGCTGGATACCCGAGAGAGAACCACAGTGGACAGTGGGACGTCTCTTGAGACGCGAAAAGATCCACTTCCACTGGGCCGAATCTCACGCACATGGCCTCCACCACCTCGGGGTGGAGTCGCCACTCCCCGGGCCTCAGCCCCTGCCTCGACAGGACGTCTGCTCCCTGATTTTGATCCCCGGGGACATACATCGCCCTGAGAGACGACAGTTTTCCCTGGGACCACAGAAGGATCTGGTGTGCCAGTCTGCAGAGAGGGCGCGACCTCAGACCCCCCCAGGTGATTCAGATACGCGACTACGGACATGTTGTCCGAGCATATCAGGACATGGTGGCCGCGGAGGTCCGGGAAAAAACTCCTCAGAGCTTTGTAGACCGCCAGCATTTCCAGGCAATTGATGTGCCAGGAAGAATGCCGAGTCTCCCACAGACCTCTCGCAAAGCGGCCGTCCATGACCGCGTCCCAACCAGTGAGGGAGGCATCTGTTGAAACGTTTTTCCGGCAACATGATGCTCCCTGCACCGGTCCCTGGGACAGGAACCAAGGTTTCCTCCATATGACGAGAGAACGAAGGTTACTCTGATCATACGGAACGGATTTCCCCTCGGGGAAAAACCTTTGGCTCTCAACCACCACTGTAGGGGTCTCATGTATAGCAGGCTAAAAGGTATGACACTGGACGCTGCTGCCATGAGCCCCAGCAGTCTCTGAAACTGCTTCACAGTGAGGTTGTGGCCTAGCTTTGCTCTGGAGACCATCGCCCGTATGGACTCCACGCATGCGGGAGACATTTGTGCCCGCATCGTCGTGGAGTCCCATATAACCCCCAGGAATGTAGTCCTCCGGGAGGGCATCAACACACTCTTCTTTGCTGGTAGGCCTGCAACACCCCCATAGTATGCAGGCAGCTACCAGACCGCCCAGCCGCCATGTAAGCCCTGCCCACTAACCCAGATGTATCGCGGCAAGGCTTTGTCGGGCAGCCTTGGGGCCTTAAGGGACGATGCGGCCTCCGGAGAAAGATAACTCGCGAGAGCCTCCTCTACCCGAGGCAACGTCCCATAACCACACTCAGCCGCCCCCAGCACATTCGAAAATGTAAGCACTGGGGGGTTTGAGAGCCTGGCTGAATATGGTTTCACCCATGACCCTTATAACTCGTTATGCAAGTCAGGAAAAAAGGGAAGGCCCCGGCGTGGAGGTTGAGACTTGCGCTTGAAAAATCTTTCATCCAGCCTGCTTGGTGGCTGGATTTTTAATTCTTCCTGTGGCCAATCAATTTTCAGTTTGGCCACAGCACGGGTCAAGACCTCCACCAGCTCCTCTTGAGCAGGTGCGGGAAGTGGCTGATCAAGCTCCACATCACCCACCTCGATGCTAGAATTATCCGACTCCTCAGAGCCAGACAAATGCAGCATTGTGTCCTCCACCTCGCGGGAAGAAGCCGCTTCGCGGGCTTCCACATGGGCCGGGAGAACATCTGAATCTTCAGACGAGGATCGGGAAGATGCCGAAGCAGTCCCGTGTCCCGCTGATAGATCCCTCTGTGAGCCCCACGATCTGCGGCGTCGCGTTGCCTCAGCAACCGCGGGCCCAGACCCGCGAGGCTCGCGAGCTTGGCCGCTTGACTCACCAAACACGGCCAGCCGCGAGCGCAGCACTCTGAGCAGCAGCTTCTCACACTCGCTGCAAGCGGCTCCCTCGAGAGCCGCTCTAGCGTGCTGCACGCCCAGACAGTACACACATAGCTGGTGTGTGTCCGTGCCCGTAATATAGCGCGGACACGGATGCACACACTGTGTAAACTGCTGGCTAGACATGATGCTTTTTAACAAGTGACAAACAACAGTAAATAGGACTCACAGTTCACATAGAGCGCTTCGCTGAAGAGCAAAAAAGCTGATGTGTGTATGTGCCGGTGTCCCTTTGTATCTTCCGGGTATGCCGTCATCTACTACGTTGTGACGCAGCACCAATCAGGATTGGACAGATTTCATTCATTCTTCAGATACGCTACGCTGGGGGCATTCCCCAAAGTGTCATAACGATGACGCAGTTCGAGTTCCCTCGAAGGGGAACAAACAACACTTTACAATCCTTCCAGAAATGAGACCTGTCTGAGCCATACTAAATACTGCATTTAAACAGCACTAACTTGAAATGGTCCAGAAATAAAGTAAGGAAGGTAACAAAAACACAGGGAATTGGGTTACAGGAAAAATTCACCCAAAATCCAAAACTGAGCCTCATGTCATTTTGACCCTCTATTATTTTTGAAAATAATAAATGTGTGAGCTAAAAAGTGCATGATGATTTATATGGCCAATCTCCCAAAACAAGCACCTTAAAAGCATCACACAAATAGTCTGTTACTTGTGCGTTATACTTCCAAGTCTTCTGAAATCATATGATAGCTCTATACAGACAATAAAATGTTCTGATAATTTACTCACCCCCATGTCATCCAAGATGTTTATGTCTTTCTTTCTTCAGTCGAAAGGAAAATAAGTTTTTGGAGGAAAAAACATTCCAGGATTTTTCTCCATTTCAACTTCAATTGCAACCAATGGGTTGAAGGTCCAAATTGCAGTTTCAATGCAGCTTCAAAGGGCTCTATATGATCCCAGCCGTGTATAAGGGATCTAGAGAAACGATTGGCCATTTTCTAAAAAATATAAAAATGTATATACTTTTTAACCACAAATCCTCGTCTTTCAGTAAATCTGCGAAGCGCCACGCATTACGCAATCATGGTGGAAAGGTCACGCATAATGTAGGCAGAAATTCCGCGGTATGGCGACGCCTACGGCGCGATTGACCTTTCCAACATGATTACGTAATGTGTGGCGCATTGCAGAGCTCTGCAAGATGAGCATTTGTGTTTTTTTTTTTTTTTTAAATGACCGATTGTTTCGCTAGATTAAGACCCTTATTCCTCGGCTCTGATCGTGTAGAGCCCTTTGAAGCTGCACTGAAACTGCAATTTGGACCTTCAACCCATTGATAACTGTTGAAGTCCAATATGTGGACAAAAATCCTGGAATGTTTTCCTAAAAAAAAAAAATCTTTTTGACTGAAGAAAGAAAGACAAAGATCTTGGATGACATGGGGGTGAGTAAATTATCATGAAATTATAATTCTGAAGTGAACTAATCCTTTAAGACTGAAGTTTTTAATCTCTTTCGCACTAGGGTTGAAACTGAAACCATAAAAAAGACATTTCTGTTACTTAAAATAAAATAAAAATGTCAATTGGAATAAATAAAATATAAAAAGCATTAAAAATAAGAATGTTTCATGAGATGCAAAACTTAGACAGCATATTAGATTTGAGAGATATGGGATAAACTGTAGCTATGGACATTTAAAATAAGTAATTTGGACTGGTTTTATGGATTTCTTTGGAGCTTAAATCACTTTTGCTGCTCCAAAGGAAAGACAACAAATATTTCAAGGTTGAAATGAGATGAGGATGAGTAAACATCTATTCCTTTAAACACTCTTTGTTGATGTAATCAATGTCTGATGTCTCTGCAGCTGCAATAGCAAAATCCCATTAAAAACTCTATTGGCCATCGGCCTGGCGCACTGTCATACGAAGTATATTTGTTATGTAATAACGCCTCTTCATTTAGCAGGAAACCAATAGAGGCAGCTGTGACAAAGGACATTGGCATCAAGGCCCACCGCAGAGAAGATCAATATGAGCTTTGTTTGGAGTATTGATGTCTGACCTCCACTGACCTGTGTTTGAGCAGAAGCGCTCGCAGCACGTTGGCTCGGTCTTCAGCTCTGATCTGGTCCGAGATGATCATGGTTTCCACCAGCAAGTGGACGATGCCAGGCAGTGTGGTTTGATCCAGATCTAGCATTATGGCACCTGGGTAACGAAACACAGTGTTTGTAACATCGCTCCATTTATCACACACCTCTGTCAGCTTATTTAATGAAATAATGTAAAATTGTGGGATAATTCTCAAGACTAAAGACATATTCTCACTTCTAATGTCACAAATCAATTAACATGTCTAATGTGGAAAAATCTCGTTTTATATATATCTTGCATATATACTGTATATATATATATATATTTTTTTTTTTTTTTTTTTTCACTGGATTATCCAAAAATAGGCACTGCACCACATTTCAATCAAATGTTCAGCATAAACAAATAAATCACGACATATGCTCTTACTGTGATATTAAATTTCTCATATTCTGATCACACCGCCTAACTACACAACCACAGTATTTTTTGTTGTTTTTGCAAACCCTCATGTAAGTTCATCACTGCCGTCCATTAAATATGTTTTTTGTCAGGGTTGTCATGTTGGTTCCATAACCACAAGAACTGAAACTTACCAAAACCTTCTCATTGATAGACATGTGTTTGGATTTGGAGTTTGGAGTCATGCTTTTTCAAAAGCATTTTTCATAACTAAAACTCCATTCATTACCTTGAATGGAAAATGATCAGTTTTTCATGGTCAAAAAGTGGATATGCCCAAGAGGGCTTAATTTATTTAATCCTAATTTAGTGTTCATTTGGATTCTGTCAGTCACATGACAGCACTGGTTTGTCAACTAGAAACAGCGGATGGATGTTAGGATTGGACCAGGATCGAAGGGTTGAGTGGGCTGGAGCGTGAGTGGGCTGCGACTCTTACCATGTGTGATGGTCCTGCGGAGCTCCAGCAGGCTACGGAAGGACAGCGAGGCCACATGCGGTTTACCCCAGCGATCCGTCTCCTCCTCCACATCTTCCTCAAACTTGATCCAACGTGCCGTCTCTTTCCAGCGCATCTCCTGGTTCTTATCCACTATCAGCTCGTTGAGCTCCACAAACACCTACGGTGATCACAATGTCAAAGTCACATCATAAAGCCCTTTTAAAGAATCATAACCACATTTGCTTCAAGACCATTCCCTGGGCAGCTCATAGGAAACAGGCAAACAAGTACAGCTCTAGTTGGAAGGGGAGCAAAACTGAAATATATGACAGCAATATCATAAATCTTCTTTTGTTTTAGTATTTTTGTCTGAAGGGACTGTTTGGTAGGCAGGCCCTGAGGCATGGTGAAAAAATGCAGTGTCTCATTCCCTGTTCTCAGGGAACTGAGCTTACAGTCGTAAGCTAGACGTTCCCTATCTAAAGGGAACTCGCACTCCATTGATTGACGCTAAGGGGAACGATATACCAACGCCCCATGCGAAGGGGAGTACATACCCATTGGCAGTGACAACTGTCAAAACCAGCAAATTCAAATGAAATGCCAGAACCAATCACCCTCAGGTCACACTGGGCTGTCAGTGACAGCATTCCCTACGGTCAAAGCCCCAGCTATACGTTCCACAGGAAAACCCCCATAAACATTGTTTAATGAAAGGCCTACCTGGGCCTGCTCAAGGGCCTAGGACCACAGCTTCAAATTTAGAAGGGGTCCCTTCTAAGGAATGTGGCTAAGGAACCCAAAGGAGCCCCAGCCAATTACTATTCAGGGGAACATACTCACTAGAAATGCCACCAGAAAGGCCTGGCATCACTTACATTGGACACTTTAGTCTGGCCAACTTCCTGTCTGTCCGAAGGCAGAGCCTCTGGACAGCTGAATTTACGTAAGGCATCCAACCCGAGGGACTGCGAAGCTGACAGTGCCCACTCGGCCAAGATCTCAGAGACGGGGTATCCCGGAGAATATGAATATATCATGTTTGCAAGGCACCTTTATATACTTCCAGGTCGCACGGTAATGATTCATGGGCACCGGTCAATAGGATTGCTATGATTTGATTGTGATTTCAGACACCTGTCACGCCTGAGGCGTTCCCCTTAGCGTCAATCGACGCAGTGCGAGTTCCCTTTCGAAAGGGAATTAGAAATGTTGCCGTGGCAAATAACAGAATTAAAATTTGAAATTGAAACTGAAGTATTACTACTTTTTTTAAACTAAAACTGAAATAAAGATGAACTACAGCTAAAAACATCCAAAAACGAATAAAAAATAACAAAAGTACATAACTATTCAAATTACAATGAAACCTGAAAAATTAAAAAATTAAACCTAATTCAAAATTTAGTACAATAATAGAATATATATAATAGTAAAATAAGACTATAAGAAGTAAAAAAATAACAAGTAAATGACTATAAGTAAATTATGTTATATTGTACTGTAAATTCAGATTCGATTGCTTATTGCAAAGAGATTAATAGTTTATTTCCTTTAAAAAACACTAAGCACTGTCTTTTTTTTTTCAGATTTCCAAACAGCTTTTGCTTTGGATCAATCCAATGTAATGTTTATTAATCTCTGATGATGTCTTTGGCTGAAGAACAATTTACTGAATAAACTGTTAAAATGGCTAAAAAGAAAAGCAAAAAAGCAAAAATGCTTCTGGAACTGAGGTGCTTAAAAAGATGTGAATTCACTGTTGCATTCTATGGATGACTTTTATGCATGTAGATGAATCCTGTACTCCAGTGAGAAAACGATTCTCCTCCACTGGTTGATTCAGAGCGTATAGATCAGCAGATAAAGTCACATGAATAGCACATACTCCAGTGTTGATTGACTAAGTGCCTTATGTAGTTAATCCAACTGATTTAGAGACACAGATCTCGCTCGTTTAGTGAATCCCACAGGATGAAACTGATCAATGGGTATCAGAAGACTAGAGGACAGATCTCTGAATCAAGGGTCTCTCCTGCTCCTCTAGATTGATCATCTCTATTAACACCTCCTCATTCTCTAGGGAAAATGTTTTACTTTACTTTACTTTGAGCTACCTCTTGAGGAACAACACTGAAATTCAGATCTCAAAATCAATACGCATATTTGGCTAGTTTTTCAGTGTTTACTATACAATTGTGAGAGCCTGCGGTGCTATTATTTTATTTTTGTCCATGCTGTTCTATTATTGATCAATCTGCTCATAAACGAAACCTAAACTGTGTTTGGTCACTTTGCATTTTAGTTAGTTTCTGTCTAAGAATAAGTTATAATGTGGAGCAAACTGTTTGTCTGGATGAACAAAACTAGGTTTCATTTTTCTTTTCTCCATGCGGTCAGGAAGCTCAGCTCTCACCTCATGAGTTTTCTTGTCCATCCTCTTTCTCCTCTTCAGACTGGACAGAGGAGGTGAGCTATTGCTGGATCGTGGTATTTGACAGCGTGATGATTTCTTGACGAGGTGACGTCTAACCCCAGGATTGTCCTCGAAACGGTGACCTTAAAGTGAAAGAAAGGGGAAGATGTTAGGCAAATAAAATAAATGAAACTGTCAGTTTTGCAAAGGCAGAATAAGTGAACCAAAAATAAACGAACACAGTCTGCTTTCACATATAACATACACAAAAAATGATACATCATCATGTCTTTATTGAATACACTGTGTAAACATTCAAAGCAGGTTAATTACAACTAACTAAAATTAGTAATCCTTAGATGAATGATCTGAGTTAATCGGAGTCAGCTAACCTGGAGTCCAAACAACAGGCCTGTCCCAATACAGCGAGAGCCACTGGAAATAAGAGCGCAAGACTGTCCCAGGTCCGACAGATGTCAAAGTCTTGACTTTGGAGTGGTATTTGAGGTTAAGCGTATCCCAGGAACTCATGTGTGCCCGGAATCGCAAGACTTCGAGGAAAACTGTCCATTGCGAGTTAAATTAATTAGATATTACATGTAATTTGGTAGTAAATGTAAAGTGTTGCATGTTGTATTGGTGCAGAACATGTTTGTTGTCATCACTTAATTGGAAGCATCACACAAAATGTTTTGGTCTCTTAAATAGGGAATACTGTACAGACATGTAGGAGTTTATTTTAAAGTGCATAGTTTTAAAAATCAATATATATATATATATGTATATATTATGACCTGTAAAAACTTTACTTGCATTTTTACAACACTATGCCCTGGTCTCACAGATTAAAATGCATTATTTAGCTGTTTTAACTGAAAGCAACTTGCATTGATATAGTTTAAAATGATGCACTCAAGATGCACACCAGTAATGTTTGTTTCTAAGGCACGTTTATGAACGCCACTTAAATGCCTTAATTGAACTAAGGCTTAATCCTGGCTTAATCTAACCCCTGTCTGTGAAACCGGGCCTATATGTTGTAAGTGTGTTCCATCAGGTAATCAAATGTTCTACCCACTTGAACATGTAGGCCAAATACAGAAAGAATGTCATGTAAGTGGTCAAGACTGCAAATGTTGGTATTGGGACAAGTCCAGCAAAGCCAGACTGGAAGCGTTGGTCAGAGCTGTACTGCCCTATAACAAAGACTCACAGATTTCGATTTTTTCTATTTGCATCAAGCATTTCCTGATCCATGCCTTGAAAAGGAGATCTCAGAAGACATAATATTGAGAATCGTTAACTTGCATAAAGCTGAAAAGGGTTAAAAACACCCACAAGCCTTGATATTCATGTCCATGGCAAAACAAATTGTCTAAATGACCAATTTATTCAAAAGTACATGGCAAATCCAAGGGTTTACGTACCTCTCACTTAACTGTAGCAAAAAAAAATTGCATACATTTGTGTGATTGAGAGTAAAAACGGGCCTAGAGAAACAAGAGAATCCCAGGCCTTCTCAGCTGAGTGCAACTAAGAGGCGTACTTTGGATGCTAGGCCTTTCCAAAAAAATTGCTGTGATTTAATATTGTATCATTTTAGCCCACAAACCGAGGTTTTTATTGAATTTGGGATAATTGAAGGGGTGTATTATGAGAAACCCTCTCTCTCTCCAGCTGTTCTGAGTGCCAAGTAAAAGGCCGGGGCTCTCCAAGGGTTGAGGCCTGCTAGGACGCCCAAGGCCTCAGCTGGTTTGTGTTGTCCTAGTAGCCCAGGGATGTTCGGTAAACAAAGTAATTGTTTTACCCTTTCCCTCCTAGCCTTGCACATGACTCTAACCCCCGCATCCCCCTTTTAAAAACAAAAACAAAAAAAGTCCACGCACTGGGGATGGGCATTTACCCAGGGGAAGAGCGCTAACAATAAGGTGGCCATGCCTTTTGGCTGTACTCTGGTTGTGCTTTTCATGGCAGCAGAGCAAAAATCCTAGAGGAGACCAAAACAGCCAAGTTTTCATCAAAATACCACAGGACGAAACCAACTCAGGCCGCAAATGTGTGTTTGACGCACAAAAGTGCTGATTTGAAATCTCAATTCAAATATTTGAACTGTACTCCCTTATTTTGTTAGCATTACCTATTTACCACCTTCAAACACACTCTCAAAATGGTTCAATGGCACAGGCTCACTTTTTGACAAGATCTATAAATGCATTTCATGCAGACAATAAATCGAATACACCTCTGAAACTCTAGAAAAAAACTCGAAATAAATGTATAAATATTATGTAATGTCATCATATTTAATGTATGTTATAATACATAATTATAACGTAATACAATATTATTAATATTTGAAAAACTATCCACACACACACACACACACACGTTGGGTTTCTTTCCATAGACACAAATAAATCTTTCTCACTTTCAACACAAGTAAATATTTTCCATTTGCCATTGACCCAAAAGCAGGCAAATTGCAGTTATAAAAGTTTACCCTAACCTAACCCTAAACAGCAAGACAGAGAGATAAGATGGAAATTGATCTCTGCTAGACTCTCTGTCTGCTCTATACACAGACATTTTCCCGAGGGACTGCAGAGAATCACAGACAAGGAAAGGCCTAGTAAACTAGTAAACACAAAGACAAAACCAAAAGCCTGAGGGTTTTACTGTTTATCAAAATACAAGTAGGCTGTTAGTGTAAAGCAGTGTTTGAACACGGATTGATAACTGGAATGTTTCAGACCCATCTCTTTTTATATAATGAATACAGTAACATTTGTTAATATTTACTCAGGTTGTTGCAGTATGCCTGACTTTCTTCAACAAAAAAAAAGAGAAAGGATAATGCACTGGTTGCTTTTTCCGCGCAATTATTGTGAATGGGGTGCATTCAAGCTTGAAAAACAAACGCAAGCCATAAACTTAATTTGGATTTTTTTTGGAATTTGGAAATATGAAAGTTAGTCAGTATTAACTTGGTTTACTTGATTATTGATTTTGCTTATGGCTGAAAGATGACAGATTCATATGCAAATTTAACAAAGAAATCTTCAGTTGGTGGCACATCAGATTCATCGAACAATCACTGTTCAGTGGCTATAAATGGCTAAAAACATGCAGGAAAGACAAGAGCATTCACAATTAAGTATCCAAATAGATGTAAGAACGAAGACCAATCATAATTTTGTATACATATACAGTAATGATGCCACTTGTGTCAATCAATGTACACTTTGGTAAGACTTTTTAAATGTTTTTGGAAATAAGTTCAATCTGCTCTCCAAGGCTGGATTTATTTGGTCAAAAACACAGTAAAGTATTATTGTGAAATATTAAGATAACTTTAAGTATCATGACTGCAGTCTTCAGTGTCACATGATCCTTCAGAAATTATGATGCTGATTTGGTGCTCAACAAACATAAAAGTTGGACTGTCAAAAGTCGTGAAACATTTTTCAGGATTCTTTTATTAAAAGAAAGTTGAAAAGAACAGCATTTAGTTGAAACAGATTTTTTTTGTAACAATGTTAAAAACTTTAATGTCACTTCTGATCTATCAAATGCATCCTTGCTGAATAAACCTAATAATTGAACAACTGCCCCAAAATTTTGAGTGCTAGTGTAGGTCAAAAAGGTTCAGTCTAAATTAATTACAGACGAACAAACCCCTAACCATAATGCATGAGGAATATCAATAGAAATCACTATACTTTATGTCTGAATCAAGTTACTGCGTAATATGACTCTGGCCTGAGATGATTTGTCCGTGTGGAGGCTTGGCTGCACATGTACTGTATGTGTCAACAGGAGTGGATATGGAACTTCATAAGCCATCCACTCAAACTTGCCACATCACACCAGAGGCCATAATGTTTCATGTAAGCAAATTGTTTGAATGGAGTCGGCTTGACATTAATTATCTTGTATTTCCCTACACGATCAATAAAACAACTCAGTTCGAAATCCCCAGCAATCAATTTCCAAAGCGAGCAAGATCTATAGAGGGTGGAGTGCATTTTTACAATGTCACAACCGCAGTCATGTGAACGGAAAATCCTATGGGATTTAATCAAGAGCTGTCTGTTACACATTCAAGTGCAAATGCGTACTTCAAGGCTTTTGCCATTCATTAACCTAAACTACAATTGTCAAAGACAATGGCAAAATTCCGTCGAAAATGATGTAAGTGTGAAGCAAAGTGGAGGTCGCTGTGACATTTGCAAAAACTGAGGTGGCTGGAAAATATTACCCTTCATCACACTTCCAACTTTTTAACAGTAAACACACTTACGGATCGGTTCGATTGGGGAGCCAAGGTGTGAGTGGATGGACTCTAGAAGGTCATAATCATCAAAATCCAGCACAAACTCCTCAAAGTCCTCAAAGCCGACCAATGCAAAGCTTCCCAGAGGGTTTTCCTGATCCACACAATGCCCCTTTCCAGCATTTTCATCAGGGCATTCCTCCCCTGAGCCGCCGCTGCTGTCCTTCTCCTTCTCCACGTCTGTCATCTCCACACCTGGTGCCTCCGGATCATCCAGGATGCCACCCTCTTCCGCGACGCTATTTTGTACTTTCTACAAAGTAGAACTCAAAAAACTCTGTCTAATCCCGAGTATATCCTGGAAGCACAAATTTCTAGAACTATGGAATGACCAGAAATTTGGTTTGCTATCAAATTTTGTCCAAGAATGGCAAGTTGAAGAAGAAAAGAAGGAAAAAGGATAATCTCTCAGCTAGGCCCTCATTCCAAAGAGAGTTTGTAAGATCCACCTGGCTGCCTGATAAGAAAATGGTGTCCGGCCTCAGGGTTTCCAAGCAGTAGTTCTGCGAGACGTGTCCGCATGTACGCAAGCGAACAGCAGGGATCACTGGAATTGGCTGATGATCCAGAGGAAATGTTGATACAACTGAACTACTTTTGAGGTCTCGCATTAATCTATTGGCTGCCTCTGTGCTTTCCATGACGTTGTCGATTGATCCCTCGGCTGCATGAGGGACAGAGATGCGGTCCTCCGTCCGGATTTCCCCCCATCAGGTACAGAGCTGGTTACAGCACCCTATCAGAAAGCACAGGTGAAAACCTCCATCCGAAACAACATCGGTGCAGATGAAGTGCACAACATGGTGCCACACATTACACAGCACTGTCTCTACATGACCGATCTCCATGGAAACCATGGCTGCTTCTAGAGCTCAACCCTGTCTCGTTTTTAAGTGGTTACCTGCACAGGGATTAGCCAATCACAGTAATCACAGTTCAGATGCGTCCAATAGCCCATATAGCTGGACATTTACAAGATTTGCATGCATATCAGAGGGACATTTAATTGCTCAGAGGTTGCTCTTTCATAGCTCATCATGAGATATAAGGGAGATCTCAATTATGTTTAATTTAGATGTGAACTTTCTCATTTTAATTATTTAGAAGAAACAAATATAGACTCAAATGTGTCTATTATGTAGATACGATAAAAGAGAGCTAAGATCATTTGATTTTTTGGGAGAATTTAATGAGAACAATTTTGAAAAAAAAAAAGCTATTTTTTTCTCAGGAGAATGCAAGAAACTTAAGAAAAAGTTTCCATTTGCTCTCCATTTAAATCCTTTTTACAACATAGATTATATTGTATGTCATGTTCACTGTAATTGCATTGTAATTGCTGACTAGGAAAAAACTATGGGATATTGAGACTTTTTCGAGGTTATAAACTCATAAAATAAGTTTTAAAAAAATAATTTAAAAATGTTTGTATTAAATTTTTTTTTTTTTTTAAATAATAAATAAAAATATCCCTGTAATCACACTATAATCACATTGTTGAGAGATACAATTGGAATAGTGAGACAATATTTGTGATTATTCAATAAAATTAACTAAATGAATACAATAAATATTCCAAAAAAATCTAAATAAAATAAAATAATAAAATAGAATCTCCCTGTAATAGTACTGTAATCACATTGCTGTAGGAGAAACGACTGATATATGAAAAAGATGCCATTTGAGATTATTCAACAAGCAATTACAAACTATTCTAAAAATAATTTAAAAAAAAAACAATGGGGTCATTCAAAAAATAAGTAAGAAAATCAATTATGTGGTTTACAAAAGTGAGCATTCGGACTGTTATGGTATCTAAATGCCCTATAAAGGTGTCACGCATATGAAAACAGTGGCATGGAGCGGGACAGACTTAGACATGAGCAGTTTATAGCAAGCTAGTGTGATGCAAGGCTTAAATTCAATGGCCTGTTCCAGTGTGGCGGCCTCATTTGTAATTTGCTGCGGTAGAGCAGTCAATGCTTCCTCTTTTCTAAAAGCAGGAAAGGCTGCGGGCGGGTCTTTGGGAGGGATAATCAATTGGAACAGTGAAGTTAATTATAGCTGGAGGGGACTCATCCACAGAGCCGTTGCAGCCCTCACCTAAAAGCACTCTGCTGGACTCTGGCCTTCATTCACAGGGACTAATTTAGCCATATTAGCTGCACTGTACGTCACGTAGAGTAAACAGTATCATTCATGAAATTAGCCTGTATCGGTGCACCAGATGGACACATCTATATGCTTCCTTCAAAACCCAAACAGCTGCAGGCATGATTGCATTAAAGTATTTATTAATAAAAAGCTAAAAATATATAAGCAGCAGTATTGAACAATTTAACTATATAGTAACTTATTAATATATCAATATAAAAAACAATATTAGCAATGATATAATATAAGATATATTAAAATAATATACAATGATGTAAACAATACTGAAACAATTGAACTAATAATGATAGCAACTTGTTAAAATTACTCCTGTTTATCCACTGTATTGTATACACACACTATATTGTATACACACACACCCCTATCATATAATTAATAATATACATTATGTATATCCTTTTTTTTAAAGGGATACATTCAGTACATTTCATCTAGTAAGATCACAAGAACCACATTTCATTCATCATGCAACATGCCACAGGGTAAGCAACATTCATGAGCAAACATTATGGATTCAAATATTCTGGATGGGACTTTATATCTAAGATGTACAAGGTACTAAATTTAGGCTCTGTGAAAATCATCTGGCTCAATAAAAGAGTGTGTGTCTAGCCATTCCCACGGCTTGAAAAATCACCACTTGACACGGAGGAACAGCTGGGAGGCCAACTTGAGCATGGGAGCCCATTTCAAACAAACCCCTCGTGTCAGGAAGAACTTTACAATGCTGCATCTAAGAAAACATAGTCATGTGGAGCACATCTTTAGCGATCCTCCCAGACACTGTACGGGAATGACTTCGGTGACGTTCCCCAAGATAAAAACACTAAAGAAATAAAATACTAATTGCACTTTCCACAAATAGGGTGCCAAAGAGATCCTTAAACTTATTTTTAAAAGACTAATTGAAAAAATATTTTAGAGAAATGTAAAATCTTGTTTATCTTTTATCAAAGGTTAGTGACATGAGGTGCCAAACCTTCATAAACTGATCCACAGGTCAAACTAAATATTATCAGTGGTGGACGAAGCACATAAATCAAGTAATAGAGTAAAAGTACAGATACCCCATTAAAATATTACTCCAGTAAAAGTATTGACTTCTCCTTTTCAGTTTTATGTATTAAGAGTAAGATGTAGTGACTGACTGATGTATTTTGCCATTTTATATAATGGGGGGTATAATAGCTTTAATAGGTTGCTCAGTCTGACATTGTTATGAATTATTGGAAATGAAACTGTTTTTTGTTGTTGTTTTTTTTTTACTTTTTCTCTTATAATAACTTTGGTAAACAATGACCACAAGCAATTGTGGTCAACACTTCTATCGAAAGACATTTGATATTTTATAACTATTCTTCATGTTATGTTAATTTGATCTTAAAGTCCCCCTGTGGTTAAAATCAAGTTTTTAATGTTGTTTATATGTCTATGTGTTTTTCCCCATATGCTTTAAGACAAACCATGTGCAAATTCACATGTCAACACCATTGCTGAGTATTTTCTCCTTAAAACTGCAGTGATCTAATGACAGTCTCAAAAATGCGGTTAGAAATATCTGGTGTTTCTGATGTCACAACCTACCTGTAACCAACAGGTTAGCATATCATTAACAGCAAACTAGCAGGGGAGTCTCCAGAGAAGCAAGGTTACTCTGGTGTATTTTTCAGTTATGATATGAAAAATTGGGTAGATTTAGCAATATAGCGGGTGTGAGATATATATTACGATGTTATGATGAATTATGCCTTTCTCCACTGGTGTTCTAAAGTTGTTCATTAGTGTTTCTGATGATTGTTAGAAGGCAGCTGTCTGACTCTGAAATGGCGAATGGGAACATGGTTTGTGTAACATTTGCAACACATTATTAGCAGTTTGATAACATAGTCGAGAAAAAGGCTAATCATATTAATTGCCGTTATGTGTCCGACGTTGCAAAGAGTGATATCATTGTGCAGCGTTTACCTCAGTAGGTTGACCGAGGGAATCTCTGATCGTATACTAATCTCTGAATCTCCACGTATACTAAATGAAGCAAGGGAGTAGAGTTACATTCAAGCCATTTTAAGGCATGAAGAAACATTTTTCACAGGGAAAAACTTTTAAATATGGCATTTTGGTGACTTAAGGTGAGTTTTAAGGGATAAAATTATTGACTACAGGGCGACTTTAAATAACAGTTTATTTAACATTTCGCCCAACCAAAAATAAAAACAAAAAAAAACATTTGTCTTTATAATATATATATATATATATATATATTTTTTTTTTTTTTTTTAAGTAATGGGACATTCTATTTGTGGAAAGTGCCAATTATTCTCTTGCAAGGGTTTTTAAAGGAGTAGTAGTATTCTTGGACTGTCATACCCTGTAATCAGTTGAGCTTACTTTATTAAGGATAATCATTAATGTAAAAACAACGGGAAGCACTCTGGTGCATGGCGTAGATCCAGTGACCCTGACCACATCTGAACATCTCGAAGGCTTGTTTACAACCGCGGGAAAGGGAGGAGAGGGCCGGCCAAGTGCGGACCATGGCCAGCCAATGATCCTGTTGCTCTGCTTTCCACCAAAACACATTTATGAGTATGGACACGAATACCCCAGCGCCCCGAAACTTACCAGAAAGCTTGCCAATGTGAATGTCTAAGTCCACTATACAAACACTCCCTGTCATCACTCCCCTCCTCTAGAGTGAGATTTTAATGAGCATTTGGAGGGACTACAGGCTTTGGCTTGTCAAGATCAAGTTAAACCATCGGCCTGAGACTCGGCCGTTGGTGTGGTTCCAATGACACAGGAAATCAAACACGCCTATCTAATTTTGTTTGAATTACTGCACTGATTTCAATTAAGATCGAACGACCGCAACAACATGCAAGTTGTCTGTATTAATCCTTGTTTTAATCATCATGACTACACATGCTGAAAACTTAAATCAGTAAGTGCACTGATTCTCAAGACAAAGGGCTAAAGTTGCATGTTGTGCTCATAAATTTACACACCCCTTGCAGAATCCAGGAAAAAAAAGTATTGATGAAACCTTAAATAAGATCATAAAAATGATGTCCTTTCATAATTAAGCACTGAAGAAGACATTTGTAAGTAGTCATATAGTCAACCAGTCGTTATCAGAAAATAAACCCTGAAATAAAGCTTCCTGTCTGGGTTTTCCCAGGCTAGTCAAGATGACTCTCTGGTGCTGTGCACTTGCCGTGAGACTCCGCCCACACGCTGTTCTGATTGGTTGTGGGTTTTGATTGATTTTGGCACATCTCGCAGTCGCGTGGACAGACAAATGAAAGATGTATGCCTGAAATAATGCTTTCTTGATTTAACTAGTCATCAACAAAAGATTTATGCTTACTACATTAAACAAAATGACTATACGTGCATTGTTTTCCAGGTAAAATACTGAAAAAATTCAGTTTACTTGAGAAGCAGCACTGCATAAGATATTAATACTTGTTATCAGAGAGAGTATAATTTCTGTATTAAGTTTTAGATTTTTATCACTTGAAAAAGTCTCCCAGTGCAGTCATAAAAATGCACTCATATTAAAGCTATATTAATTTAAAAAATAAGTCTTAACATCTCATGCAGTGTTGCTTCTCAAGTATCTCAAATATATCTTATTTTTACTTGAAGACAAAAAAAAAGACAAAATATTTCAGATAAAATTCACAAAAAAATTCAATTTTTAAGGCCCCAATATTATGACGATAAATGATTGGCATCCTCCAAATTCTGAAAGGGCAAATGCAAAATAAAGATAATGTATGTACAAAATTGAATTATTTATTGTATTTTTTTGTACTGAGAAAAAAAAGGAAGAAATATGAAAGTGTGCATTAGAATATTCTAGTGATAATATCTGGTATCTGTAGAAATGTCAAAACTAATAGCAGGTTGATTAATGATTATTTACATGTCTCAAAAATCAATGCGTCCCGCCATTTTCACGACTCCTTCAGAATTGATTTTGCTTACTTTTCATGTCATCCAGATCAGCGCTGGCAAGCATCTGCGCCTCTGCTTCGTCTGTAGGGACTTTCTGGTAGACCGCAGTCTCCATGGCTGTCATGCTGCCTATGCAGATGCGTTCTCGTAGGTCGTAGCTGTTCCGCTGGGCTCCAGCCAGCCGGTGGACGGGCTTCCTGCGAAACCAGCCTCGTGTTGTCATACTGGCAGGTTCTGGAGAAGGGCTAAACCTGTTAAAAAGAAACCTAAAATTGTACACTGCCTTAAAAACTGTTTTTTTTGTTGTTGTTTTTTTACCTATGGTTATTAGCAGGAAGAAATGAACTGGACTGCATTGCTATATCATCCACTATATCATCAATTTGATTTAATGATGGCCATATATCCCAATCAGTGTGTTGTTCAGAAATTATACACCGAATGAAATTAGCCAAAAAATGAAAAATATACATAAAAAAAATGACCCAAGTTCAATTAACCTCACTAAAGTATCATTGCGCATCACTTGGAGCATTTTCATTCATTTAATCAAAGTTGGAGGCCCAGACAAAATATACAATCAAAAGTATATTATTCAATACAATCATTATTCAAAGCAACGGCACTGCAAATAAAAAAAATATATTAAATAAGACAGGCAATGCAATAAATACATGCCTAATGATGATTTATTTGTACATGTTCCTTAAAGCAACACTATGGGACATTTTTTACCTTAAAATAATGTTTCCAAAATCTTATCAGTGGTTCATCAAGTTTTAACAGGGTGAAAGACACTTCTGCCTTTATCTGCCTTTAACCTTTTACTTCCTATATCTGCTATAACCACACTATGTAAGTTTGCCAGATCCGAATGAGACATAAGAAAACTACAAATTTAACTTGCTTTACGTCAAGCGTAACAATAGTCATTATTTAGTTTTTATTCGTTTCTGATGTTGCAATTATCATTCTTTCATGAAATCATGTAACATACTCTACCTTGTCTGTGGACATCGTTCATTCTAAAGCCAGTGCTGGATAAACAGTGAGCGTGCGTGCGACGGTAGGCTAAATTATTTACAACAGCGGTAATGGACAATTTTGTTTCCAACCAGTAGGGCGACTGAAGAGGAAAAGTTCCATGGTGTTACTTTAACCAAATATGCATATATATGCTGCAAGAAGCAGGATAGCCAGCAGAGGGCAATCAAATACAACTTTTCCAGCTCACTCTTAAGCAGTCATCTCCTTTTCACAGCATCACATTGTATAAAAAAGTTGTATGATGCCCTTTCCATTGAAAGCACATCCAAAAGTAACTTTTGTGAATACACCATTCAAATGAACCACTTAAGAAATGAGTGAACTTACACTAATGTCTGGAATGTATTGTGTATTGTTCGTTACTCTAATAAAACCTGGAAGCTCTGCATATGACCTAAATAAAATGCACGCAATTGATTGCTAACAATGATTATTTCTGACATAGCTAGAGACATCATTGAATAAATTTGACGGCTACACATCTTGGAATGACATGAGTGTGAGTAAATGATGACTGTATTTCAACTCATAAGTTGTAGACTCATTCAGGTGTAGATCTATCATTCATTAGTGAAATACCTGTTTGAAATCTCTTCCTCCTCTTCTCCATCTGGTCGTTCTTGTGTTTCCTGCCGCTCCATTCCGGCAGGGATGGGTGGGGTCTCCTCACCGCTCGGGGGTCTCTCGCTCTCCAGATGAAAAGAGGTGAGAGAGAGGTCGGCTGCCAGGTCCTCCTCACTTCCCAAACTGAGCTGTAAGATCACAACATCTGTCAGCATCTCCCTATTATCCTGAAATCTCTCACACATATATCCATACATATCCAACAGCGCAGAGAGAAACTGTGCTAAAAGTATATACTGTATACAGCACAGTATTTTTTTAATAGTATGTGCAACTGAATGCAATGGTACTCTACATTGTTGTCACATGACCTCATTCTAATATATTGCATGCTTATTTTAGCAAGTGCTGTCCAGGTGGTTCTTTTTTTAATCTTCAAATCAAGATGCATTGACTAGACAAGTAAAATGGCAACAAAAAAAATGCAAAAAAATCTGCCAATGGGTAAGAAAAATAATATTGTTTCTGTTTGAATTAAGATAATTTTTCTTACACCATTTGCGGATAATTTTGCTTGTTTTCAGCAAAAAATCACTTTTTTTTTAAGTCATAACATCTTATGGCATTTGACTCATCTAGTAAATCTTGATTTAAGAGTTTTTAGATATTTGGACTGGAAACAAGACAAAAATACTACGTAATAAAAAGCATTTTTAACCACCTTTTTTCACATACTTTTTAATTGCACATAGCCTTCATAGATATATTAACTTTTTCTTTTCATTTCATTCAAATTAGTTTGGAGGACAACATCTAGCAGAATGTGTAATAAGAATTCTGTAAAAAAAAAAAAAAAAAAAAAAAAAATATATATATATATATATATATATAAATTATTTTTGGATTATTCAAAGAAATAATCAAAAGATTAATCGATTATCAAAATAATCGTCAGTTGCCCCCGTCAAAAAAATTCTTAACTTCTGATGGTCCAATCACAACAGTCAAGTAAGAGACATTATTTCCATTTCATATTAAAGGGAAGGTCTAGTCAAGTGCATTGCATTGTTTGATACAGTATACCGATAGGTCATCCAGGTACATCAGTACTATATATGAATGCATACTACATACTTCAATCTACAAGAATAATAGAACTGTAAGTTGAAGTAACCTGTGGCATTTCTTCAGAGGGTTCAGTGGGCGTGGCTGCTTGGCACTGGCCCTCCGTCTCAGACTCCGCCTCCTCCTCGTCCACCTCATGAATAGTGGGCGTGACATCTGACGGGGGCATGGACGTCTTCTTTTTCTTCCTCTTTTTCTTTCGCCGGCGGTCCATACTGAGAACCCTCTTGCGGAAACGCTGCGGTGGGAGGTGGGTGGACAGGGGGTGGTGGGTGTGGTGGAAGGTGTGCCGGTGATCTGTGCATAAAGAGAAAGAGAAAGAGAGATTAAGTAAAGGATGATGTTCAGACTGCAAACGGCTGATAGATGCAACTGCGGAGTGATACGAGAGACTAGCACAGGTCAATGATTCAGTTTATTGTCACTATCTAAACACAACTGACCAAAGAATGCCACCATTGATCAAACCATCAATCAGAATCAAGTATTCCAGAGAACCACGTAGTAAACAATTACAAGGTATTTTAAAAGGTCACAGATAATTAAGCTGATATTGCAACACCTCCATTAGTTGGTTCCTCTTGCTCAAATTTCTCTGTTGCCATGTATATCTTATTTCACAGGCTTAAATCTTGCATGTTACATTTAAAATGTACATAAAATTAACAAGCTACACAGCAATTAATGAATATGTTGTGCAGACTTATTTCAGAATTATACACGACAGTTCAAAAGATTGGGGTAAGTCATTTTTTAAGTCAAGTCAAGTCAAGTCAAGTCAAGTGTATTTATATAGCGCTTTTCACAATATAAATTGCATCAAAGCAGCTTCACAATATCAAATCAAATAACATAACAATGTTTGTTTCTTAGTGAAAAAACATCCACGTTTGGTAGGGCTGATCAATGGTATTAATGCTTGGTTAATTATTTTGAATATCCCCAAAATAAAGTAAAAGTAATACTTGTATGTTTAAAAGTGACAGTAAAGACATTTACATTGTTACAAAAGATTTCTATTTCAAATAAATGCTGTTAATTTGCTGTTCACAAGTATCCTGAAAAATATATACATTACGGTTTCCACAAAAATATGAAGCAGCACAGCTCTTTTCAACATTGATAATAAGAAGAAAAGTTTCTTGAGCAGCAAATCATATTTCTGAAGGATCATGTGACGCTGAAGACTGGAGTAGGCTAATGATGCTGAAAAATCAGCTTTGATCACAAGAATAAATAACATTTTAAAATATATTATAATAGAAAACAGTTATTTTGTATTGTAATAATATTTCATAATATCAGTTTACTCTTTTTTTGTAAATAAATGCAGTCTTGGAGAGCATAAGTGACATCAAAAACATGAAGTGTGAGTGTTCTAGATATCTTTTTTAACTGACCTGTAATTTGAAAATGGGGAATTACATGAATGTGTGGTTGGAGGAGAGGGAGGGGTTGAAAAGAATGATGGATTTGTGACATCAGCTGAAAAGGAAAGTTGCTTCAGAAGTAGAGCATGTTTTTGATGAACGGTCACAAAGACACATTTTTTTTCTTTGGGACAACTGATGAATCGTGCACAATAACGATCAGGAACGTGTACTAGGGCAAAAGGAATATGATTTGTGTTTGTGAATATCACGTTGACTGTATGAGTAGTTAAAATAACAATGAGCGCAAAATTTCGTAAATTGTATAAAGAATTGAACAAAACAGCATCATGTATTTATGTAAAGTTGAATCCAAAATGCCAAAGCGCCGATCACACAGAGTACTTTTTTTTGCGAGATGCAGTGGAATGTGAAAAAAAACTAAGTCTCTAAGTCTCTTGAGAAATGTTTTTTAAAAGTTAAACTCCTTTTAACTTTACATGGCTTCATAAACGGCTCTCTAAACATGCATCAAAGATGTCCGTAGTGCATGTTTACATAGATGTTTACTTGTTTCCGCCACAGCATAACAAATTAAAAAGGCAATTGCAAGTTTATGTCACGCAATTCTGAGAAATAAGTCAGAACTGCAAGTTTATATCTCATAATTCTGACTTTGTAACTCGCAATTCCGAGTTTATATCTTGCAATTCTGATTTTTATTTTACAGTCTACGAATGTTCGAATTCTAATTGTAATTTGACATCCCTTACAGAGCGGTTACCATGTGATTTTTCCTGTGTTCAGGGTGCCTCTGGGCTCTGTTGTGAATGCATCACAGGCTAGTTTACACCTCCCACTACTGCCGTGACATGTAGAAGGAAATGTAGGTTCTGATTTATCCGGGTCTGGAAAGCGACTGGCACAGACGCAGCTCCACAGGAGGCCAGGGAGTGTGAGAGAGCCATTAAAAAGTCTTCTCTATACACAGATCCCTGAAAACGACTAATGACGCTGTATTCTGCTGCCAGGCCAGTAGTTCGTGATGTTACTTTGCAAATAAACACTTTGTGCCAATAGACTGAACACGTAACACGCATGCCCATGACATCACCGTTTTCACAAATTCACGTTCTTGTAGTTTTCGAGGAGATGATAAACGGTATCATTTTCAAAAACTTCCACTTTGCAAACTTTTGAAAAACAGATTCATTCTCAGGCCCCCAAAATGCTGTTGTCGTGTAAATGAACAGCCAAAAGGCACACAAAGTTGTTATTTTTAGTTGAAAATGGTGTAAACAGTCCCTAAAGTTTGAAAAAATCAATCTTTGACCTTATTCACAGCTCGTATTAACATCCGTCTCTGAGAATCCGGTCACAAGTGGTCAGCACTAAATGCAGCTCTTAACACTGCCATGCAAAAAGCCAAAATGCATCTCTTTGAAACTGATTGGGATTCTTAGAGAGTGATCTCTCGTGTAACAGAGAGGTTTTGTAGTGTGTGGTGTTTGTAAAAAATGTAGGGTGAAAATTTATATGAGATCAATAAGAATTCAATCAAAACACTTTGAAGCCAATTTCCCTCAGAGTTTTAAACGTAAAAAATGTATGCATGAAAAATAACCATCATTTGAAAAAGAGACTTGAATAACAATAAGCATTATACTTGAAATGTTTGTAGTAGAGTGTCCTTTAAGTATTATTTATAGTATTACTATTATAGTATTTTTTATATTTTGAAATAGCTTCTGTTTTTATATTTTCAGTTTTTGAAAAAGAAAAAGAAATTCGTCTTTTATCAACAAGCAGGAATACACCTGATGTAGTCTATTAAATTAAAATCTTTCTCGGCAGACCACTACACTTGTGATCGGATCATCCTGGTCAGATTTCAAACCTTTGCTAAACAACATGGCTTGAAGATTATTTAAAATGGAGAGCACATATAATTATGGTTATACGTCAGACAGTACTTACACTCAAAGTCTTTCTCATTGTAGCTGCGGCCCATTTTGTCTGCGCCATTGATGGCAGACTCAGTAATGATGTCCCCGAACCTCTCCACAGACAAGGCCTTCTCCCATTCCTCATCTTCTTGTCCTGCTGTGGAGTCCTTCTCTTCTTCTGACAAAACCTGCAGATGAGATCATTTGAAACCACACAGTAAGTGCCAGACAGATGCTCCAGATGCTAAAATACATTTGAGGAAGTATGGGAAGTAAACTTGAGGCCAAATGATTCCTTCTGGTATGCTCTGAAGAGTTTGAGCAGTTACGGCCAGATGTTTAATGTTCTCCGAGATTGAACCACAACCACACGTCCATTAGCGCTCACCCAGTGCACCGCAATTCTGGATGGCTTATCATCCATGAAGAACAGGGCATCATGGTGTTTTTTTCTAGGTGGTTTGTTGTTGTCTCAATAGTTGTGTCATCAGGTTCTGCACTACTATTGGAAAAGTCACAATGCAGGACTGTGCCTCAAATCTTCCGACACTGTCAGAATTTTGTCTGAGGTCAAATTTTATCACAAGGGTCATTAATCAGCTGTCGCCGAACATGTCAAACTATAGCGATACTTCAGATTTTGGCCTAGGATCAGAAGAATTTTTCAGGATTCTCAAAACTTGTCTCAGACGGCAAAATTATGGCCAAAATCGCACAGTGTGAACCCAGCTTAAACAGAAAAATGTTATATATAAATTGTGTTCATATATAAATTGCGTGAGCTTATTTCATCCATTAGATCCTTAAAAAGCCAATACATTTACCCACACATAGACCCTCCCCTTGAAGAAATCAGGACAGAAGTGGTTGAAAGTGGACAAAAGAGACGAATTAAAACACCAGATGAAAATGTGAATGTGTCTCCCTCATCTACTTGTGATCCAATCTACGAAAACGCTTAATACCAGGTGTAAACAGGGTATGTCTTCGTAAATTGATCTCATTACCATTGCCTAGCAGCAATGCCTAGCAGGTGTTCCACCTACCTGTACATTTCACTCTTATTACCATCATGATCAAAATAAAACAAAACTCTTCGTCAAGGAATGTTGTATGGGACACTGGAAGTGCCAATCATATTTTTGCTGCCCACCTATGGGAGGCATCTAGGATTTGGCTCGTGAGAAGAAGGCTTTGAAGAGCGCAGGTGGGATAAAGCATGCTGATAGGCTACAAGGCTCACAGATCAGTCAGAGTAAATGTCACGGTGTCAGCGTGAAGTCGACAGCAGCCCTGCAGCGCCAAACTCGACTGCATTCTCTGTCATGTCCAACAAGCACCAAGATTCAGAATGGCCAACTGAACTCGGCAAGCACAAAAGCCAACAAATCATTTACCAAGTCTCCTGTCCTATCATAGCCAGCAGTTTATCAGTTTGAGACACTGGAAAAGTCCATTCTGCTGTATCACACGATTTCTGCACTTTCATGGTGCTTTTCCAACCTCTTAAAGGGGTATTTTACTGCTGGCTAGGGTGAAATTGGGGTGAAACCTGGTCATGTTTTCATGAGCAGCAATGTAATATTATCCCTTTTCTCTACCTCTCTGTACAGTCACCTCTCCCTCACTCATTCGGTTTCTCTTCTGTAATTGCCCCTTCTTAATTACCATAATATATCAAAAGAACAAAACAAACAAACAGCAGTGTTTTTAGAATAGTACTTTTTGAAAGCATTTCCCACTGTTTCTCTACTCAATGTAAAACAAAGGACCCAAACAGCATTTGCTCTTGCAGTTCTCTGATTGTGCAAATGTTAATGGCTTGAGCGAGACTGAGTGCATGCGCTCCCAATAAAGGTTACAGGTTATTTCAACTGTAAGGTGAACAGAATGCCAATTGGAATTCAGTGAGGACTGGCAGATGTGTTTGCTTGCTGTTAGCAAGTGCTCTGGGTAAACGGTAGATAGAGTTACATACGTCATAGGTGGCTGCCCGCTCTGCCGAGATACTACGGGTTTCTCATGATACCAACATTTCAGTAGTCGATTCCAATGCAGTGACATTTCATGATTCTGTTCATTATATGTATATATATATATAAATTAAAGAAAAAAGTAAATGAATGGTGTGTATTTTCCTCTCTCTTTTTAGAGGCAGCGTTCCTGTTGCATCTTGTGAATTTGAGTTAAGGACTTAAAAACCTGTGTGAGCTGCAAAAATTAGAAGAAAGTTCTTTCTATTAAGTTGTCTCAATAGAATTGCCGCGGGCTGTGAACAAAAATAAACACACAACGTTAGCACTGAATTATGATTCACAAACAAATGACTTTAGTCAGTTCTTTTTAGTGATTCAAACTATGGTAACTGATTCGATTCATAAACAAATGACTCTTAAGGAACAGGTTATTTTTTCGGGAATCAAACACATACAGTGCGGTGCAGTCTGATTCCCAAACAAATTACTCTAATGATCCGGTTCTCCGTAGCGAATCAAAAACATATCGTGTGACTAGTCTAGTTCAATGCACAAAAAAATACTTTGAACAGAGAATCGAAAGCGCATCGAAAACATACAGTGTCGCCAGTGTACGTTTGACATCTGAATGGGTACTGACTCTAATTAAACGGTTCTTTTAACGAATAGTTCCCACATGAGCTCACAGAAATAACAAGCCACAATAATCCAACGGTCCAATCAATTCTCCATGGAAAAAATCAAGTCCCGCCCAACATTTGTTTCTTGTTTGAGAAGCCGTTTCACTTTAAAAAAAATAATTGTAATAGTAATTTGGTCAGTTTGTTAAACATTAAGTAAGTGATAATGTACATCCAGCCGGTTGTTTTTACAGAATAAACCCTGACAGGGTGATCAGGACACTGACGCAAAACTTTTTACATGGCTACATAAGTAAATAATTAGACACAAAATATTGACTTCAGTTGAAATATTTTGTAAGGTCTTTAAACGCCAAGCTTCCATGAAGAAAGCAGTTGCTAGCAAGCAATAAATTCAAACTAGACAGACACTTTCAGGGATACATACGGTACAGTCATACCACTTATTAGGCTATACAGCATTTCACCACATAAATTATTATGGGGATAAGAGATATTGATTTGAGATTAAACTGTTTTAAAAAATTACCTGTTTGTTATCTTATAATGCAGTACAGAGTACAAAACAATCGTCGCAATGATCCCTGTGTTACCAGTTTTTATCGTTTGTTATCTGGGAATAACATACCACTGGATGGCTCCATTGACCAATCAGAATCAAGTATTCCACAGAGCCATGTAAAAAGTATTAAAGAACACATTGCGTGGTTTTCTCTTTTTCCTCGAGGCCCAAAAAAGCACACAAATATGCAGTCAGCCCTCAAGTATCAAATTGAGTCTGTATTAAGTATAGGCTACTTCTGACAATGCAGAAAATGTGGTTTCATTACATTTTTTAACTTTAGTATCAACTTGAAAGATACCCATGCTATTGATATATCATGCATGAAATGTGTGCCTCAGCTAAGAGAGAGTGAACTGCATCTTCTCTAGGCCAGCTAGTGAGAGCTGTGGGAGTAAACCTCACTCCCCTGTCCTCAAGAGGCGTACTAGCGACTGACGCTAGACGCTGTGGTCTCCAGCCTCCTTGTTAGTGTGCCCGCCTCCCATGCTGGAAATGCTTGTTTAAATCCCACTCGGAGCAGTGCAAAACTTATTCTTTGTCTGGAGGCTGCTCAAGGAGCTATTCTGGTGCTCGAAGTGCCATCTAAAGCTGCAGGTATGCCTGCTAAGTATGGCCTGGGTGTCAGGTGACTGTGGAGGCCAACCTGAGCTCTTTGTGTAAGCACAGGATACTCATTCATTCTCACAGTCCCACTATTTCCCAAAAGTACTGACCTTTTCAGTCAGCCAAGAACAGAGAGAACAATCCCTGACTAATACTAACACCAGGGTTATCCGCCATTCAGAATCAGAACTGAACTGGAATTAAATTAAAATTATTTTTAAATATATATAATCTTTCATTTGTATTATATTTAAATAAATAATTAATATATATGGTATTTTCTGTGAGTGTAATAATATATTATATTGATAAATATTATTTAGTATTTGAGTACATTTTTTATTTGTTATATTATTTTTTTTTAATATTTTATATCATTTATATAAATTTTTTTATTATTTTATAATATATACAAATTAAAATAAACCTATTAAAAGTTATTAAATTAAAGTAAAAATAAAAGTATACTAATAAAAGTATTAAAATTATATATATATACTTTTATATAAAATTTTAATACTTTTATATAAAATTGCTGTCCAACTGATTAATCGCAATTGATAGTGTGTGATTGTGTGTGTGTGTGTGTGTGTGTGTGTGTGTGTGTGTGTGTGTGTGTGTGTGTGTGTGTGTGTGTGTGTGTGTGTGTGTGTGTGTGTGTGTGTGTGTGTGTGTGTGTGTGTGTGTGTGTGTGTGTGTGTGTGTGTGTGTGAGTGATTGTGCTTCCAGCATCATATTCATGCGGTTTGAGGCTTTATTAACATCCATTTCTAACCCTACCCTAAACCTACCCTTAAATCAATGCAAATACAGTGTTGATAGCACAATCTGATAGGTAGCATTATTCAGCAGAACACTGGCTCATCCGCACAACGCCATGCATCTTGAAATCATATAATTCGATTCGTGTCTTCTGATTGGTTCTCTGAACTTTGAGGCTTTTGCTGGCAAAGGGAAGTGGTGTTTAGAGGTTTCTGGTAACAAACCGGTATTTCTGAATGGGCAGATGCTGGGATTTAGCGGGTTTGAAGTGAAAGTATTTGCTGAGCTGATGCATTATATGCCGTAGTTCGATTTTTTGAGTTTAACGAAGACTCCCGAAATGCTAGTGTTGTGACAGCTCTGCAGCCTCAGCCTCAATGTCAAATCCCCATTCTCCATCTAGCTTTGGTGAACAAAACACAACATGTCCCTTGAGCCCTACTGATGCTCTCAGTGATGTGTGTCAGGTCTCACTACAACAACAGTGACATTCACAAATGTTCCCAGAACAAACAACAACTTAATGTGCATGTGGCCTGTAGTGATAAAAAGACTATGAGGCCTAGACAACTGAAAACAAGACTGTATCTTTTATGGGAATAGAGAACAATCCCATGAAGCATTGTGAATGACATAATCAAATCAAAATAATACAAAGAACATGTGTATGAAATATGCTATATAAATAAACTTAGCCTTGCAGAGAGAAGCGAGCTGGTCTACACATGTGGCTCTTGAGAGCTGGATAAGAGACTGTTGTCAGAAATGAAGCTCACAGATGCTGCCAAGGAGTGATGGGAGACGAGAATGAAGTAAATGAGATGTTTTGTTTAAGCTTGTAATCGTGAGTCATTGGCTTATAAACAACTCCATTTGTGTCATTGCAGGCAGAGACACCTTCCTCTGCTTAAAAACACCAGATCAACCAGCTCGCTGCTGGCATTTCACTAGCACACTACGACAGGATTCACAGCATCTGCCCTCTCCCACAGTACCAGCGATGACTCACTGTCATTATGGAAAAATATTATATTTATATATACAGGCCAAAAAAAAGTTCTGCTTCGTTCTCTCCAGGATTTCAAATATTTGTCAATAGCAGGTCAAACGTATGTTCCTGAAGTGTTGATGGCAAGGAGAGCCATTCGGGAACTGTAAAAATACTAACATGTTCTGACTGAAAATACAGTGACGAAGCAAAATAAATGATGTAAACATAAAAGTATTTAGTTGTGAACTTCATTTACTGAGACTAAATGGGCTGAGAGATAAAGATGAAGTGCTCCAAAATGATATAAATTTAATATAGACAACACATTTTCTTACTACAATGTACAATGTGGCAACATTGACCAGTATGGTATGATTCACAAACAAATGAGCCAGTACTTTTTAATGAAAAAGGCAGAAAGACTCACTAATTTCAGTGTTGCTGTTGTTAATTAAAGCTAAAACTAAATATTAAAAATGTTTAGCAGTGTTTATCGCCATAGTAACTTGCGCTCCACGGCTAACCTGGTCCGGGGAAGGTTATGTTCCAGGTAAGAGGTTGCAAACTGAACTTGGACCAATCAGCTGTGAGCAAAGTGACACATGTCTGATGCGGTAAAGTCACCGCACCTGTTTCTACTCCAAATTAAAGGTCACTCACTACATAGCAAATGATTTTTAAAGACAAAATCGCCTGGCTTTTAGTAATGCTTATTTAGAATAATATTTTTGTATGATTTAGATATTATTTATGTAATTATAACACCCTTAATCAATCACGCATGTGCAATTTTAGTTTATCAATTATTATTACACACAGTTTAAATGAATTAATATATAAAGGTTATATAAATACGCTTTAGAATCAATGGATAAAGCTATAAAATCTCTTAATGTGAGCTTGAATGTTCAATTCTCTCTATACTTTTATCAACTTTATAAACTAACTTCACAACTTTTACTTGCACTGATATAGCAAGGCTTTTTCTTTTAGTTGTCCTCTTTCATAGACAGCTATTTTCTTCTTGAAAAATTTGTTTAAATTCATAACATTTTTTAATCTCGTAATATTCTGCAGAAGAGAGAAGTGAATCGCGCTGCTTCTCTCACGGGAAATGAATCTCAGTTTCACTCTTTCTCAGCATGTGATTGGCTGTTCACCACTGATGTCAAACCTAAACTCAGGATCAAAGCCTGAGTTGACAGAGAAAGTTGATGACCAGCATCATGGTACCAACAAAGCCTGGTTGAATTGGTTTGGTTTTGTCAACTCTGAACTAATCCTATAACCCTGAGTTTGTTCAACTACCATCATGGTACAGGCCCCAGGTGTTCATCTATTAACCCATTAGTTCCCTCATTTAGTTCTTAAGTTCTGTTTTGTGCATTGTCCTGTCTTGGCATTGTAAGTTTATACGTGTGGTGTGCATTCTTCTGCCTTCTTTGTTATATATTTTATGGATTATCAAGTAAAGACTGAGTTTGAACTTCGTTTGCCTTTATTGCATTTATCTACACCACCAGACCGTGACAGCAGCACAATGAAAAAAAAAAAAATTGGTGTAGAAACAGAAATTGCTAGTAAATTTTAAAGAAATTTTATAAACAATTACAAAGTGCAGGCAAGTAACTCTGACTTTTCTTTTTCTTTTTTTTTTTTTATATATAAACTCATTTGTGAGTTATAAAATCCGCATTGCAATATATAAACTCACAATTTTGAGAAAATAAAATCAAAGATAAAAGATAAAATGTCACAATTACCCTTTTTGTTTTTTATTCCATTAGCTTCTTTAAGTAGCACGTTAAATTAAAAATGAAATTTTCCTGTAAAACGTACTCCAATAAGCTTTCTTTTATTGTCAGCTTTGAATTTTCTTTTTTACCACGCAGTAGAAGAAACTAGTGTCTGTAAAAGCTGTCAGTATAGTTATAGAAATAGTTTTTGTTAAGGCAGGTCAATGATGAAATGTTGTTCGCTTATGTTTCCTGAGCATACATGCACATTTTTCCAAGCCTTAGTGTGTTTATGAGTGAAATAAGAGATAGGGTGGACTGTCCCTGGAATAGATGTCTGGCCCTAATCGGTCCCTTGAGGACCCCGCTAGACGCTGCTTTATCAGTGTTTGCACTGTACGGGGTCGAGGATAGTCAGATCTCTATTCTCGGTGGTCTGAGCTCATGGTTGTCATGGCGACGATGATATCATAGTGCTGTGTACAGCTGGGGTAACCACCCCCCTCTATCCTGATACCACCTGTTCAGATTGGGAGGGGCAACATTGATCTGCTGCTTAATAATTTAAAGCATGTGGTTTACTGTATACAAAAAAAGATGGGTGGTAGTTTGACTTGTAAACAGACTCACATGCTCAAACAGACTGATGCATAATAGGATTAGATTCGTACATAATTCCTAATTCTGTCCGTCCTGTTTGTTACGTGTAGTTTATCATTATGTTTTCTTTTCTTAAAGTTATTTCCTTGCAACTCATGTTATATCCATATTTGCATTAAACATTGTGAAAACAATTATATAATAATACATGATATAATAATTAAATCCCTCGCTTCACTAAATCATGGCCATGTTGTAATATGTATTTCCTTTTTTTTAGTAAAATATGCGGTGGCCAAGAGATCTCAACGTGCTACAACTGAAGAAAATTGCAAAAACACCAGCAAATTAAGAAAACATCTTCATTAGGTTGACAACACATGTTCTGCAAATACTCAGTCACAACACACCCAAATACAGAAATGTGTTGCAGATACTCAGAATGCAACCGAATACAGAGATGTGCTGCAAATACTCACAACGCAACCAAATACAGAAACACACTGCAAATTCTCACAATGCAGCCAAATAGAGAAACGCTCTGGAAATACTCACAACGCAAACAAATACAGAGATGTGCTGCAAATACTCACAACGCAACCAAATACAGAAACACACTGCAAATACTCACAACGCAACCAAATACAGAATCACACTGCAAATACTCACAACACGAATAAATACAGAAACACACTGCAAATACTCACAACGCAAATAAATACAGAAACGCACTGGAAATACTCACAACGCAACTAAATACAGAAACACACTGCAAATACTCACAATGCAACTAAATACAGAAACATACTGCAAATACTCACAATGCAACTAAATACAGAAACATACTGCAAATACTCACAATGCAACTAAATACAGAAATGTGTTGCAGATACTCACAATGCAACCAAATACAGAAACACACTGCAAATACTCACAACGCAACCAAATACAGAAACACACTGCAAATACTCACAAAGCAACCAAATACAGAAACACACTGCAAATACTCACAACGCAACCAAATACAGAAAGACACTGCAAATACTCACAACGCAACCAAATACAGAAACACACTGCAAATACTCACAAAGCAACCAAATACAGAAACACACTGCAAATACTCACAACGCAACCAAATACAGAAACACACTGCAAATACTAACAACACAACCAAATACAGAAACACACTGCAAATACTCACAACGCAACCAAATACAGAAACACACTGCAAATACTCACAACGCAACCAAATACAGAAACACGCTGCAAATACTCACAATGCAACCAAGAAAACCCCAGTTCACTTTATTTTGATGGTCCCTTTTACACTTTTACATTCTGTTGACTATAAGTAACGTTGCACCTACATGTCTACTAACTCTCATTAGTTGATATGTAGTTGCAAAGTTACTCAACAGAATGTTCAAAAGGGAGCATCAGAGTTACCCAAACATTAAGGTATATCATTTATTTCTACTTTTGAAAATGTTCATCACCAAGAACAAGAATAAGCTCTGTTAAATGTTCAAAAACCACATTGCGCTGCATTGTGCATGCAGAAGTGTGTGTCCTGCTGCCACTGGATTTTTATGGGATGTAGAAATAACACTCGGCCAAATATTTGCGTGTGGGAAATCAGCGTGCTTTTCTAGGCTGAACTGAAACAGCGCATCAATCTCTGAACACTTTCTGTTTACTCAGTCTGGCCAAATCATCTCGCTTACCACTATTAATTTCTTTATTCTGGGTTGATTTTTGTCAATTCAAAGAGGAGGTGCTGCTTGTGGGAAGTCTGCATCAACATACGGAATGCTGATTATTGCTTTAGAAAACAAGTAAGTAACAATGTGCAGCATTAACATGTTGCTTTTGTCTGGGTTGTACTATAAGGTCTCCTGCACACTATTTTATTACTAAACATTCAATTCTCTTTGCTGAAACATGATATGGTGATCTTTACAGCCAGGCACAACATACCAAATGGCCATCCGCACGCAGGACGACGCCAGGCAATTAATATGGTATCTGATGCCATGGTGAGCAGATTGCTGCCTAAAACGATCCAACCACACTTACTCACAATATGTCAGCAGAATTCATGGAAACAAGCCCTAAATTCTGGTGAGGCTCCATGTATTGGTACTAATAGTATGTCCCGAATCCTTACTAACAACTAATGATGGTATTTAAAGGGCTCATGTCATTAGGAATCAGATTTTCCCTAATTTTGTGAGGGTTCATTGTGCTAAGAAAACATAACTCTAAAATGTAACTCAAAACCTCCAACTAGGGCTGTTTGATATGAGGATATATATCGGATGGATGAGATAAAAAGTATAAAGTGTAATATTATGCTCTATCGTTTATTTCGTGGTGTCGCAAAATACACTGTTTACGGCAAACCTTTTTCATAATTTGGATGACTGCAATCTTACACGCCACCATGGGGATGCAGGCAGAAACGTGAATAACAGCATGGTAAGGGGACACAGAACCGGGTGGCTCCGAGCAGGAGAAGGATCAGCTGGGACAAATCGAGGAGCTCGTTCCTAAAAGAGGGGCTACCTTTGTAGCATGGACATAGTTTGTTTAACTTTCTATATGCTTGGTTGACTATTTTATGTTGATAATGAACAGGCTGCGATGTCAAGTTTCAAGCTGGTTTCAACAACACAACAAGCTGCATATTACCTGCTATTCTTTTTCACTAAAATGTAGGCCTAATTGTTTGACAGTTGGTGACATTGGGTATACAGTATATCCTCGGAAAAAACTAATGCCAGCGCATTGCCATTGCAATTTACCTATAATGACTTGACAGCTGAGCGCAGGCATTTCACTCAAGCTGGATTATTTATTTGAATTTGTGATTGCTGCTTTGAACAACTGATTGCTGCTACATTTTAAACTTGAAAGTGCAATTTGGCATTTTATATAGCAATATTTTATGTTGGTCCTGTTTTTAAAAGTGTTTTATTTTTCATTCATATTTTATGTCTACATTCTTAATCAAACATTTGTACAGAAGTTCTAAATAAAAAGAGAAAAATGTTTTCAGCATTTTTGAGTATATACTTTAAAATGTAGAAAAGAAATTGTCTTTTCCATGTAGTAAATATACATAAACTACTAATTGATTGAATTTACAGAAAAGGTACTATATCGTGATATCGTTATCGGGAGATGAGATTACTTATATTGTGATATGAGATTTTGGTCACATCGCCCAGCCCTACCTCCAACCCAGTCCACAAAGAGCATTTACTGAAACTGAGCTGCTAAAATGACTCATTATGAACTTATTTTATGTGTGAATTAGGTGTTTACATCAATGCTTTAAAGGAACCTCACATAATGACCAATTTAAAGGTGCAGTAAGTGATTTCTGAGAAACACTGTTCAACCAAGAGTTGATCTATCTTTATCATATCATAAAGCGAAGATGACAAATGAATGACAAAAAATTCAAACAATAGTTGGTTGTTAGTTGCCAGAAGCACACCAGCTCCAGCCAAACAATGACACTCAAAACTATCCTGTTACTATAGCTACAACAATAGCATATTGGTTCTGTGAAACATAGCAAAACCAATGTTACTCACATATGCAGCAGAAACAACGCAACCTTGGCGTCCATTTTCAGACATTCCCGCTTACACCTCTCCAGCGCTGGAAAGCTTTTCAGATGTTAACGCGGGTCCTAAATCTCTTGCCAGAATCCATTCTTTTTCCAGTGATATTCCTCTGACCTTTGTAATGTCCTCTTTTGTAATGTTTCTCATCCATCTCTGTTTCTACAGTGTTTCTTCAAATCTCCGCCTTGCTCACTCTCTCTCCTCCCCCATCATGAGTGGCCCCTACTGCCGATTGGCTAGTTGTGGTGCTCAGTCCGATCCACTTTCAACAATGCTTCTCAGAAATCACTTACTGCACCTTTAATTCTAAGGGTTAAAGTCCCCGTAAATCATGTTATCCCTTAAAATTAATCTTTGATCACCAAAATAACATATGTAAGCATTTTTCCGTGAAAAAAATTCTCCATGCATGCCTTAAAATAGCTTGAATGTAACTCTACACCCTTGCCTCATTTAGTTTACGTGGTTCTTTGAATATGCAAATTAGCCCCGCCTCCACTCACTCACACCAGCTCAGATCCACTCGTTGATGATCACACGTTGACGCAATTTCAAACCACGATTTTGAGACTGTCTTTGGTCCACTGCAGTTTTAAGCAGAAAATACTCAACAATGGTGTTGACATGAATTTGAACAAGGTTTGTCTTAAAGCATATTAAAAACACCACATAGACATAAAAAAATGAAAATCTTGATTTTCACCACAGGAGGACTTATAATATTTTATAATAATAATATATTTTATTACTAAACTAATTTAAATAAAATAACCATTTAGAAAAAGCATTACTGTGTTTTCTCCATATCAGAGGGCTTTATGCCAGATGTTGACATGTCCGAAAGCCCTTTGAAAGACTGACATCAATAACAGAGGATCCACCGCTATCTGAGCTGACAGCACCACAGGACGACGGTGAACATCAACCAATTAGCACATCTCAAGACGCCTCTGACGGCCTGTTCTTTTAAAACACCGGCCCTGATTGCATTTGCTTACATCTAAGAACATGTAAACTATCAGTAATGGCTCTGGTTTTACTGCAGGTGGTCTCAAGGTCCAAAAAGGTCTCATTTGCTCTGCCATTTACATGGAAAAGAATGCCATTACTTAGATTAAATGGAATACTACCAAAAAATAAATGATGGTACAGTATCAAAATAAATGAATGTGGCTGTATAAACCACACGTGTCTGTTTATTTTACTAATAGCAGCAAGGAAGCTTTCTAAAAACCTGTTTAACAACAGTATAAAAGTCAATAGTTTCCTTGTAAAGAAAATGTTTTAATGAAAAATCGAAATGACAAAAATAAACAACATATTACAATGTTGTTGAAAAATGTGTTGCTAAAAATAAAATGTGTATTTTCTCTATAATGAGTCAAACTATTGGTGAAATAGTTAACATTTTGGCAGGGCAAGTACAAATTGAACAACTGCAGAAGCAACAGCAGAACGTCATTTCTTTATCATATATGAGAGGAAACAGGCCAAACTGTTTATTTGGCTTAAAATATTTGGCCTATTCCAAAATGCATTTAAAATACATGTATTTCATACTAAATATACTACAAACCAATTAACGTATTTACTGACATATTGCTCGACACATACTGATATAAATATCAAAATTATACTTATTTGGAGAGCTTCTTTACTCCACAATGCACATTTCATAATAATAGGCCTAAAATGTGTTGTAATATTAGTAAAGATAGTATAATCACTGTGTAATGTCAGCCTTTAAATGTAATATATTTAAAGTGTACCTTAAGTATACTTGCAATAGTTCCACTTTAGCACAATCAAATATACTATATTTTAGTTGGACCTCAGCACTACTTCTGAATAACTAAACTGAATTAAGAACAAAATAAGTTTTGCCAATTTAGCAGACTTAAAGTACAATTGCAGGGTATTTATATTAAGTACATAAATATGTAAATGTACTTGCAGTATACTTAGCATAAAATAAAATGCATTTCAAATACATTTTGGTATATTTATTTTTCACTAGAGTATGGCTGATAAACTTGATAAAAAATTAGTTATCGCACACATCACAAACAACACATTAGATGCAGGCAACCACAAAAAGGGCCATTCAAATATACACACACTGCCTGAGATCCGTGCATCCCAAGTGCCAAACGAGACGGAGGTCAGACTGATGCTATTGTCCGGTGTACAGCCCGTGTGTTTCATCACATGTAACCCAGCACCTGCGCCTCCCTGCTTGGCACTGCGCCACCAGCCCCAAACCTGCCGTTGCTCAGGAAACCACATAGCGACCATTTGTAATTCCAACCATATACAAGTCCTACCATTTATATTCCACAAAAAATATGAAGCAGCACAACTGTTTACAACATTTAAAAAAATAAGAAATGTTTCTTGAATGATTTCAGTCATGCAAATGCAGCTCCTATCTCTTTAAATGGGAAAACATAAACTTCTCCAAAGCTGTTCACCAAGCTTGTGATTCAATTTCAAATTTGTTTGAAATCACGAATGAAATCAGAGAACAATGGTCTCATAAATTTTGTTTCTAAACACTCAAATCATGAAAAAAAATATACATTTTTCAGGCTGCCAATGCGCATGTCTCAGAACACTGATTGTTTCTTTAGCAACCGAGCTTCTAAAGTCAGCTGCAGTGACACAATCACATTATCGATTGGCGATTGGCTCTTTTACTTAAAAGGCGGGACTAATTCCGCCATATTGCGCGTTGCACTTTCTCCCGTTCATAGTAATATGAGTGCACCATCTTTGTATACCTAAAGTCTTTCCAAATATTCTCTTTAGCCTAAATAAAAATAAGTTATCGGGAATGAGAAATTGCGGACTATTACAGACTTGTGCATAATGAAATATAGTTTACAGAAGGAGGGTTACATTTACATCCAAAATGGTAATAAATCTAAACAAAACAAAAACATCATATGGATTCAGTCATATTTACTGAATAGAACATGCTTGAGTGCATCTGTAATTACATGTGCTTTTTCAAACAGTATGAGTAGTTTATTCTATATTGCTTCATTAAAGCTTGTACTGCAAAACACTGTGTAAATAATGATTTCTAGTGCATTTTCACCCTTTTTCTGCTGAGCATGCACTGCAAAAATAGGCTGAATGCTGAAACGCCACTTGCAGCTGTGCTTCTGCTTCATAGCACCACAAAAGCAGCATGCACTGCAGACTTGAGATTTATGCACACTCTTAAAAATCTAAACTCTTAAGTTTCTTTATTGACATTTATGGTTCCATAAAGAACCTAAAGTTAACATCCATAGAATCTTTCCATTCCACAAAATGTTCTTTATAGTGGAAAAAGGTTCTTTAGATTATTAAAATGTTCTTCACACTAAGAAAAAATGGTTATTTTAAGAACTGTTATGGTACCTAAAATGGTTAGGCATCACTGCAAAAACCTTTGGGAACCTTTATTTTAACAGGCCTGAAGCTATATACCGTAACTAAAACTCACAAATGCTGAAAACAACAGGCAGGGTCTTCACATCTCTCACCTGATGCAGGTTGATCAACACATCTGTCTCGGGGGCATGACCTCCTGTCGCCATGGGGACAGGGAGGGGCGCAGCTGCGGGAACACGGGGGGGTCTGGGATCAGCCCTTCTCTTTCACGGCTGGATTTCCAGTCAGCCTGTGGGGTGGCATAACCTGTAAGAGCGAGACCGCATTAGGCCACCAGATCCCAAAACAAACAAGGAGCAAGGCTACGTGGGAAAGAAATACTTAGTTGCACAATTTCCAGAATAAATTCAAGAATTTGAATTTATGAATATCATGTTTACAGAAGTCTCTGTGTGGCTATATATACACATACAGACTATATATATATATATATATATATATATTTGATCATAAAAGTGTATTCATAAATGTTGGGATTAACATTAATTAATGCTGTATAAGGATTGTTCACTGTTAGTTCATTTTAACTAATGTTAACAAATGAAACCTTAGTGTAAAGTGTTACTGTACCTTTATTTGTTTACCTGCATGTCATGTGACCATTCATCGTTATCAGAGAACCGTGAACATGAAAATGTGTTGTTAAATTATTGAAATATTAATGTAAAAATTTCAAGGGGTACTTCAAGTAATAATTTTAACTCATAATAGTTTGTCTGATAAAAAAAAAAGTTGAGACATTTTGCATTGTACCAAAACAAGTTAGCAAACTAGTCCAAAGAAAACTTAACATGGATTGCAGAGTAATAATAATATGAAATAAATATTTTTAATGTGCTCATTTTCTTGCAAGGCCGACTGTAGTCTACATTTTAATAGGAGCTTTAAACTAATCTACATGTCAGGCAATACAGTTATTTCAAGTTGAATCCTTGATTCATGTCTATGTATTTATTTACTTGATAAACAGTCAAATATTAAACATAATATGGTACAGTAAGCAGATTATTAACCCAAAATAAACCAATTCAGGATGAATGGGCTTTATTTAGCGACAATGACCAGCTAAACACAAGCTTATGCTCACACTAAACAACAGTGCAGTAAAACAAATGGATTGTTATACAAAGATCATGGATGTAAATAGAACCGCACCATACAACATTTGAATGTGTATGGTGTGTCTGAGTCTGCTGTGTGGTTGTGCGATCGTGACAGTGTTCGCTCTGCAACTGTAAGTCCAGAGTCTGCTGTATTATATGATAAACAGCTCTTATGGGAATCCAGCGCTGATGATGACTCATGTCTTGAGTTTGAGTCACTGCAGACAGCACTAGCATACGTCTCATTTATGCCATATAAACCGCACCCAGCTGGATATCATCCTACAGGAATGCAGCTTCACGCTGGACTGCTAAACGACAGTGGCATCTCTACGTACCAGCATCAGAGATTAAAACACCTTGTCTCTGGCCTGAAATGTCACAGTTCTGCTGCCTTGAATCCACACAAATCTAAGAACATTGATCCCAATCAGACCGAAATGAAAAGAACTGGTTTTTCATCACTGAGCTGGTATCATCTCCCATGGGAACAGTTGCTCCTTCACAGCTAAGGCTGAAACAAATAAACACATTTCATGTGCTTTTATATTAGGCATACATGTAATCATGTAACAGATTTGACCTTTAAAATAAATTGGGTTAAAACAAGAAAAATCTACAGTATATGTGCCACTTGGAGTAAAATATATATATATTTTTTCTGAAATATAATAAAATATAAAAGCTAATAAGTCTTAGCCTATTCTGTTACACATTTTCTCAAATAAATTTACCTTGTTTTTAGGGGAAAAAAACGATGAAAGTAAAGATGAAAAATTAGACAATATCTGCATTTAGAGCCTAATAATCGGAATAACAAAAGTCATGCAATCGGAAGCATGCAATCGGAATGAACAAGCTAAAAGCTAGTTGTTGATGTACAGTAATAAATGTGGATATACCTAAGATCATTTGGTCTTGGAAGAATTTTATAAGGAATGTTTGAGCTCATAATGGGATCTCTGACCTTCAATTGCAGACGTTGATTTCTTGGCAAATCTGAGCGCTGTTTGTTGAGATCACATCTGAAACTCTGGTGCCTCTCAAGCTTTTGGACTCCATTACCATACAGTCCTTTTTTCCAAACCCAAAGTAATTAATCATAATCATCAGAGGATTCTAAATTTAAAACAACAGTTTGTATGAGAAAACTTAAAAGCGTATACAATAAAGATATGACGCTGGTCTTTTTTATGTTTTATGTAAAAGCATAAACAGCTGTGTATACTTAGAGTGATGAATAAATCAAAGGACCCCAGTTACGGACCCTAAATTAAGCAGGACCGTGTGAGAACAGATTCACTGCAAACATGGATCAAGTGTACCTACGCAAAGTAGAATTCGGTGGTAGTGGGCGTGTGTGGAATGAAACTCGCAGTAGTGGGATGAAAAAATCAATCCACGCAGACCTCTGCGCTGCAGTGAAAAAGTGTCCGAGTGAGAGCTTAGCGCTGCAGAAACATGATGTTTTAGGCTTAGATCTTCCACGCTTTTAACATTATGCTATTTCTTTTTACTTTTTTTTATTAAGTCATTCTATAGCACCGTTGGAAGTTTGCACAGACTTGATTGAGAAAAACTGCTCTAGAGGAGATGTGATGTGAGATTTCTGGGGTCTTTTTCTCAATAGAAAAATCTGAGAAGCAGTAGACTTCATCAACAAAATCTCCATTTTGCTCTCCACTTAAAGGAATAGTTCACCCAATGACTTTCATTGTAGGAAAAATAAACTATGGAAGTCAATGGGTGCCGTCAACTTACCAACATTCTTTAAAATATCTTCTGTGTTCAACAGATGTTTGTTCATGGCTGGAACAATTTGAGGGTGAGTAAATTATGACAAAATTTTCATTTTTGGGTGAACTATCCCTTTAAACTCATTGCTGTCTAGGGGGAAAAATTAGATACAAAAAAGCTTTTATTTGTGCTTTATTTTATTCCTTTAGGCATGAATACGTTGAGATTTAGTTGAGGGAAATCGGTTAAATAAATATTTAAAAACAACTTTTACTGTATTGCTTGTTTAATATGCCTTAAATAATCTTGTTTGCTTGCAACTCTTCAGAAGCATAACAAATAACAATGTTTTGGGGTCTTCACCCGCCTCTCTCTCTCTCTCTCTCTCTCTCTCTCTCTCTCTCTCTCTCTCTCTCTCTCTCTCTCTCTCTCTCTCTCTCTCTCTCTCTCTCTCTCTCTCAACAGGAAATGGCCTATCTGACATATTTATGGAGCAGCAGCAGAATATTTCATCAAATGATTCACTTGCCTTCTGCAAATAACCCAAGTGAGAAACTGCTATTAAAGTATGAGAGAACACTCCCACCCTTCGCTCACCTGGGAACCTGTGTGTGTGTGTGTGTGTGTGTGTGTGTGTGTGTACTTTGCACTTGTCTTGGCATTCACTGTGTACGAGACGAAAGAATTTCATTGTACAGGGAAACTTGTTTTCCTCACTGCGCACATGACAATAAACGCTTTGACGCTTAAAAAACGCAGTTGCTTGTAAACACTTCTAGAATGTCTGATCCATGAAAACCCTGGGTATCTTCCTGACCTGAGGGTCACTTCTCTCTCAGCTGTTTGGTCACTGTTGTCCTGCTGTTGGTCTGAGTGCAGTAAACTCAAGTCAGGTTAACGCTCAACCTCATGTGAAGATGAAACTAACAGATGTATGAATCATTTTGATAAGTATCCCTGTCTGCTTCCTGAGTGTCTAACCAGCATTCATCATGAACTTCCTCTTCCCTTCACCGAGCCTTCAAAGCGCAACAAATGATTTATAAGCCTCACTGGCACACAGAGACACGTATGTGTACTGTGTACTTATGCACTACCCAACAATGTATTGTAAAATTTTTGGTTATTTTGTCATCCAACTTCAGAGTCAGATAACCCCTCCCCCTCCGCTACATGATTAAAGCTGCGACAGTTGAGTGAATGAATATACCACACTTCTTTATTTTGGTTAATTAAGTGCATCATCAGAGTATTTAAAATGCACATTTTCAGTGTGAACGCACTAATCACACGTTTTATACTACAAAACGGTATAGAATACTGCATATGTATGTAAAGTGGACCTTGTGAATAAATGACTTTTCTATAAGATATTTCTCTTGTAAAAAGTCATTTATTCAAGGGATTTTTCACCCAAAAATGAAAATTCTTTCATTATTTACTCACCCGTATGTTGTTCCAAACTCGTATGAGTTTCTTTCTTCTGTTGAAATAAAGGGAATATATTTTACAAACACTGTTTGTAACCAGACAGTTTACGATAGCCATTGACTTGCATAGTAGGGGAAAAAAACACTATGGGAGTCAATGGCTACCGTACGTCTGGTTACCGACAGTCTTTAAAATATCTTCCTTTGTGTTCAACAGAAGAAAAAAAGTTATACATTTAAGCTTACATTGTAATTGACAAAATAAACATTTAAAAAATATTTAAATGATTGCAATTATATTATTAAATCTCAAAGAAAATAAAGAATTTTATATATATATATATATATATATATATATATATATATATATATATATATATATATATATATATATATATATATATATATATATATATACATGAAGGACTAGAAATAAAAACAGTCTTTATTAGAATCCACACAGAAAACTCAGGGGATCGCAGGAGATAAACTAGAACTCAACCACATTCAACATAGAAGATAATGGACAAATGACCTAAGGAAACTTAGGGCTTATATTTAAAGAGAATGTGGGGAATGAGTGGAATTAGGAATTCGGGAAAATAATTATTTAACAAACAGGGAAACTAACTAGGAAACCAGGCAAACAGGAACAGGACAAACAGAGTGAAAACTAAACAAAAAAAGTTTTTTTTTTAGATGCTTGTGGCATTCAGCCTGATTTACATCAGTGAGCACAAGTGTTCAAATCTGGAGTCTCGTCTTTAAGGGTCCTTCACAGTTGATGCACGCACCCATTAATGGATTAACAAATGGCCGCATGCAGCTTTTACACCAGAGAACGTGTGGGTCACATTAAGGTCTGCACAAATAAGTGTACATCAGGGCCAGATGTTTGTTTCTGAGGGAGCTCTAGGTAAATTATTAACGCTAATAGCCTCTTATCGCAAACAATTAGGCACGCAAAGCCGAAGCAGATTTAGCTAATGGCCCCTGGGGCCATGGACTCTATAGAAACAAACTGCTTCTAGGTTCGTAACCATGAATAACTCCACCTTTAGGCGCCCTTTAAGCACCAGTCTGACTTTGGATGTGAACAGTTAGCTTACGTCCTGAGCAGAGGCTTAGTTGCAGCTTCGAATATTCAGCTCAATGGAGAAAAGAGTGGTGAGTTCAGAAGTACTGTATGCAAAGGCGATTCTGGTTGTTAGCTTGTCTTCCAGCAGTCTCCGGGTTCTGGATTTTACTACAGCGTCGTTCAACAGAGAGCTTTGGCTGTCTAAATAGAGCTCATCCAAAGGCTAATCACAGGCATGCTTGATCCCCCAAACCCAACATGCTCTAAATAAAGAAATCCCCAATGCACACAGCTCATAGACTCTGCGGAGCCCAACCTCCACTACTCTGGAAGTTAAAAACCAGCACACACAGTAGCTATCCACTATATCTTCTTCATCATTCCTTTTCTGTCTGCTTTTAAGATGCGTGGAGGAATGATTTTGATTCAGCTAAAATGTTTTTTTCTCAACACTTGATATATCCCTGGTTATAATGCTCTTCTCCATCATTTTATCATCATTTGATCAATAACTGCTGCCGCGATCAATCGAAAGTGCACACAATTAAATTAAACAAAACAATTAAAATGACATTACATTTATGCTTGCCTAAATTCCTATATTATACATGTATAATCCATAAAATGTATATAATCCATAAAATGCATTTAGAATTTTTATCCAAAGCAACTTGCATAACAAGTCTAATTTACATTTACATATAATTTACATACAGAAATTATGTATGTAGATCTGTACATCAATCAATCTATCTATCTATCTATCTATCTATCTATCTATCTATCTATCTATCTATCTATCTATCTGAATGTCTGTCTTTAAATCTTTTTACTCAGGAAAAGAAATCTTAAAGCTGATAAGAATGAGTATTAAAGTACTGTAATAGAAGTCACTAATGTGTTAGTCTCAACCCAAGTAGACAAATGTATTGTATAGAGCTCTGCAGTGATTATGTATTTTTGTAGGCTGTAAATCTACAGGTTGAAAAGTTTGATGAGGCTCTGCCTGATGACCGATAATGTAAATATGCAAATATCTTAACAAATTTTCTAAACTGAGATGAATCACAATTCCCACCACTAAAAAATATCTCACTGATGATGCATCAATCTCAGCACTAGACTATAATTTAAAATAAAAAAGTGTGAATGGAAAGTGGACCAAAAATACATAAATATTATATTAAGTATTTTAATATTTATAATATTATATTAGCATCATTCCACCCTGTACAATGTTTGCAAAAACTTAAAGTGATTTATTTTTGTTTCAGTAAATGGACAAAATGAACATTGAAAAAATCAAAATTTATTACAATTACATAATTAAAACTAAGCATACATACATTGGTATTTAACTTGGTATTTTCTAAATATTTAACACTTTTTTTTACAAAATATTTACATAATGGTAAAATGAAAACGTTTATAGTATGATTATATCCATACTATATAATGCATCCCAAATCATAAAAATTGTATGCTAAATCTACGCAGGTGAATTTTCAGAGTGTGCATTATGAATATGAATTACAATAATCATTAATTAAATCATTATATTTATGAAATCATTATAGTAATATTACAATTGTATGTAATAACTCCCATGCATCTGCCATCTTTTCAAATGTAATGGTCTTCTTTAATTTGATGCCACCAATCATAATGCAATAATATATAAAGAGCTATTTACCTCATGGTTCAGCACACCAACTCCACGGTTATTTCTATAATTAACCGGGTCTGCAAGAGGAGAGTCAATTCACATGCTTAAGCTTATGCGTGCAGACAGTAAGCCAACCTCAGGAATCAAATAAACTTCTCACAAAATGAAATTACATCACAGGCAGACCTCAATATGTGTGAAGCAACAAATACCCGATGCTAAACCCAAAGCATCCCTCATGAGAGGCTCAATCAGTTAAAGAGGCCGTTTTATTGAAGTGTCTTGTTCTCGGCCTGTCTGAGCCTCGGCTATTGTGCTAACAGGTGTGATCATAGCACAGCACCCTCACATCACAGATTACTGCGGCCCGTCTACACCTAACACTTCCACTGAACCAATGTCAGAGTCAATGGAGTCCAAAACATTATACAGATTTAACTTTATTTGATCTTTTTGTGTGTTGGAACAACATTAAGGTGAGTAAATAATGGAATTTTAATTTTGGGGTGATCTATCTCTTTCAGTTGCACACCCGCAGTCTTGGCCTCTGCTGAATAACAATACAAATCATCATTCTACTACAATTATTCTAGTGTGTGTTTGCATGTCTTTTGTTTGACATAATTAAGGGGGTAATTAAATGTCAAGAAATTGCTTTGACACTGATAATTGAAAAACCGCTATTGCATGTTGATTTAGAAAGAAACTAGCTCTCCGGCAGACATACTTAAGTCTGTTGTCTCAATATAACAATTAACTTATTAAGCAACAAGATGAACAAGCAAACAACAAGCTGAGGAAACACTGTTTACATCACCATCTATACAGATGATAAACACACCACTGACAGCTGAAGAATGAGAAACACCAGGCCGAAGAACAACTGAATACAGTATATCTCTAATGTGTGTAGAAAATCAATACATGGTTGACACGCTTCTAATGTCATACACTTACGTCAGCCCAACTCATAGTGATAGAGTAATAACTGCATCCCTTTTGACTTTACTTCTTCATGTGATTCCTCATTAATGCATTACTTTGTGCTTGTTTGAAAACGAGCACATCTGCAGCTATTCCTGGGCATTTATCCAGGTAACATATGAGACCTAATTACAACTGAAGCTTTGATCACTTAAAGGACTCCAGCAGAAGATGTTGAAGATGTTTCAATGCAATCCTGACAGTATAAATGTATGTGGTCTGCTGCAGCTGTGTTGGGAATAGACAGCTGGCTCTATGATGCATCGATGAGTCAAGACTCAACACTATTCAACCCTTTTTGGATGTTAAGGATTTGAAAAACAAAGCAGTTTCTTATGCATGATTACAGACTGACTGAATTACATTTATCATTTAGTGGTCGTCAAGTCTATCAAACCTAAGGTTCAAAACGCAAGCATGTCTATGTTACAGCGGTGCTTCTCAACTGGGTTCAGGATCCAGATTTTACAATGGACATCAAGTGGCGACACAATACAACAGATTACTGTAAATAAAGATGTATTAATATTATCATGAACTGCATCCATTCAGCAATATGCAACTACTACATTAACTAGCCATATAGGCAGAATAGTAAAATGGACAATTTTGTAAATCCATGGACAGAAACGGTATGATGTGCCAAATATTGTCTTCAACAACAAAGAATAAGGGCCCTATTTTAACGATCTAAGCACATGGTCTAAAGTGCACGGCGCAAGTGCACTTAGGGAGTGTCCGAATCCACTTTTGCTAGTTTAACGAAGGGAAAACTGGTCGGCCCGTCCGACGCACTGTCCTTATTCTCTTATTGAGTAATGGGTGTGTTTGGGCGTAACGTGCAATAAACCAATCAGAGTCTCATCTCTCATTCCCTTTAAAAGCCAGTTGTGCTCGCGCCACGGCGGATTCGCTCTTTACATGGCAAAATTTGTAAGCGGAAAGACTGAACGCTTCTTCAGAGAGGAAACGGATCTGCTCGTGCGCGAGGTTAAAACGTGCAAGCTGACATCTACTGGACAAGCCGGATTCCACCATATCTTTATGTACACAATATTAATCTTTTACATTGTAATCCTTTAATTAATTAATCCATTTTTAATATTTGGCTGCTGCTTGTCCCTGTGTGTGTAATAAGCAGAGTGTACGCTAAAAATACTGCACCATTGATTTTAGACCAGGTTTCAGTTGGTCAATGGCGCAGTCTATTTCAGTTCCTCAAAATAGCAACGCGAACAACAATTTGCCTGAACACACCTCGTTTTCAGATCAGCACGCCCATGGGCGCAAATGCATTTGCTATTTAAACAACGTGGGGCAGGATGTGAAAATGATAACTGTGTCATGGTGAAACTAGCAAAAAACACTTGCGTTGCGCCTGGCGCCGCATTGCGCCGGGTGTGTGAAAGGCCCCTCAAGGGTTTTCCCATTCAAAAGTTGATCATCATATTTATTTGCTTATGTATAAAGCATTTGGCCTTTTTTCTCTGCTCTCAGCGACCCTATATCAGAACAGATCGGTGACCCATTTTTGTGTCGTAAGTCGCAAACCCACCACTTGAGAACCACTGGTATACATACTGGAGCTTATGAATCTATAATGCCATAGTAGCACAGATCTAGAGTTGGCAGTTGCAAAGGCTCTGACGGGCTCCACCTCTTCTGGGAGTATCTATAATTTTCAGCCTACTTAACATGATCCACAAGGTCCTATCCGTTGATGTATGGATCTATATTTGGATATGTGTGTGGGCAAGAGAAACGATGTCGAGGGCACATCTGCAAAGATCTAACACTTACGTAGGCCTACATGAAGAAAACATTATACTTTAGCTACACTGCTAACCTTCATAGTGTTGTTTGAGGGAAGTATAGTCCAACATGCTGAAGATCAGGCCAGGTGCAATTTGGTTAACACAAATTTGAATTGTAAAATATCAGGGTTGTGGCATTAAGTAAGTATCTTATGATGTAAAAATTATGAAAATGCATTTTCAATTCAGTTCTTGCCCTTCTACAAACCAACTATGCAATGTTGGCATTATTTTTTATTAGCATTCATCATCAGTGTATTACATTTCATCATCATGAAGTTTAAAAAGTTGTAAAGACGTAGACCATGGGTTATATCCCATATCTCTAACATGAGTCCAGCTGCACAAATGCTTGATTTCTCTAGAAATGGTTTTAAAACACCTAGTTGAAGATAGATTTTAACCAAATGTTTAAACTGCGTTTTTAAAACAAGGCTATTCTATTAGGCCAATCTGTAATACGTTGTTTAATGGTAGATTCTTACAGAGATTCATCATCAGCATGTGATACATGTAATGTATATTTCTACATGTGCCAATTCAGAAACTCAATTTCAGAAATAAAACCACCCAGGGGAATACTTTGTAATTGTGACTAGCCCCGATTACAACTAAATATATCACCAAGTAAAAGTACGTAAGTAAGTAAAAGTTTATTTATATAGCACCTTTCACAGGTATTAGGCCACAAAGAGCGAGTGCGTGGAACAGTCAACAGGTTCTGATCCACAGACCTCAGAGCACAGGGGTATAACGCTGAATCAGGTCACTAATATAAGGAGGTGCCTGACCATGCAAAGCTCTAAAAACTAAAACCAAAATTTTAACATTTATCGTATAAGACACTGGTAGCCAGTGAAGTTCTTTTAGGATAGGGGATATGTGAGACCTCCTATTAGTACGTGTTAGAATTCCGGCTGCAGAGTTTTGTACTAATTGGAGTCGAGAGAGCTCCTTCTGGTTTAAGCATGAAAATAAACTATTACAATAGTCTAAACGCGAAGACACAACGGCATGAAGGATAAGCTCCAAATCATTTCGTGAAACAATATTTCTAAGTTTCGAGATTTTCCTTAATTGAAAGAAGCAATTTCTCGTCAGCTGCTTGCAGTGCTGCACTAATGACTTATCTTTGTCCAGGATAACTTCCAAATGTCTAAGACTTGGCTTAGCACACTGGCCTAGATCACCCAAGCATTGTTTAATCCCAGGGATTGCATCCTCCGGGGCAATGATCAGTGTTTCTGTTTTGTCTGCATTTAGCTGCAGGGAGTTATCACTTAGCCATTTTTTAATTTCCACAAGACAAAGGAGCAAGGAGTTTAAATTACAGATCTCTGATGGCTTAAAGCAGCAGTAAAGTTGGATATCATCAGCAAATAAGTGAAAAGAAATATCACTGAACCTTTGTATGATCTTTCCCAAAGGGATCAAATACAACAAAAATAAAACAGGACTCAGAACAGAGCCTTGAGGCACTCCACAGAGCAAGTCCGCAGATTCAGACCTTATTTGGTTAGCTGTAACACTGAAACTACGCCCAGATAAATATGAGGTGAACCACTGCAGAACTGACCCTGACATCCCTACTTGATCCCTTAATCGTTTAAGCAAAACCTGGTGGTCCAACATCCTAAAACCAACATCCTAAACTCTACATTTGGTCCAGATAACTACACAACTCTTCAACGAGACTTTGGAAGGAAACTTTTTTAATAACTATAATTGCACAAACTCTGACACTAACATTATTATATTCCTTTATTGATATGGGTGGCTAATGCAAGATGAAATCTTCTGAAAATGTATGACTAACTTAAAAAAATTAACTGTTCATTTCAACAGTTTCTGCCATCTTTTCATTTTCAAATCTTTCATTCTATATTTAGTAACCAATGATGGTGTTTCGTTAATAACTTCATGCATGCTCAGGATGACTAGCTCAAATAACCTACTTCAGCATCTTTCAAGCATTAACCCTTTCAGGAGCACAAACGCTCTGCTCTTTGTTATAGGTTTCTCGATACTATGAATCTGAATGTCTTTTCACTATTATATTTTGCATAAAGGACTGAACATTTCTGCACACAACATCGCCTTTGAATCATTGTATCCAATCCGTAAAGGTAAATGAGTCTGCAAACGCTTCATCTCACTATACGACTGCACGAGCATCTTACTATCCATATGAATGACCTGTCAGCGCATTTTACGCATCCTAACCGAGTGTTTTGTCGGCTTTGTTGTTCAGCACACACCCCTGCCATCATCATATCCATAAGGAGACCAATTTCTGCCAAAGGCTCTGGAGGAAGGAGCGCATGCACGCGCCCGTATCCACGATAGCCAAGATGATCTGCGCTATTCCTCATTGTGCCATCATGAATATGTGTGATGCTGAAGCTCTGCAGCAGGACAGTGTTGTGCTCGCCTACCTGTGTGTTTGGAGAGTTGTCCAAGCAAAACGAGAATGTAGACGATGGGTCAGAGAGCGCATCGGCCGTGCTGGTCCATAGTGAAGCGCTCCAGCTGCTCTATCTCTCTCTTTCTATCTCTCTCTCATCCGCGAGCGATGCTCGCGTCAGCCACTAGATGTTGCTGAGGGGTGTGCGCGTCATGGGTGCCAGCCAGACCGTCAAATATGATCTACCTTGTGTGAGGGACCCCCTACCTAAAAAATTTAACTGGCATACTATTTTAATATATTTTTGTAATCATTTTTATGTGCCTCGAAGTGCCTTATGTGCGGTCCGAATCCCGAATGGATTACGTGTGTGATTCCCAAACAAATAACTTGTATGAGCCAGGTTTTATAGTGAATCAAAAGCATAAAACATGCGACCTAGTCTCAGCCTCAGCCTGATGCATATGGCACACTTATCTGGGCTGCGTTCAGACCCGACAAAGCGTTCCACAACGTTTTTTAAACAGAAACGGTGATGCCAGGAGCGAAAATTTCATCTAAATGTTGGGGGGACAATAAACATAACATTTCTCAATAGCAATTATATTATCTACAATACACATATTTTATTGATATTTTAGGGGGGACAACCCTCAGATAGTGGGGGTCCTGACCCCCCCCCCGTTGAACGTTGAACGTTGAACACACTGTTCTGATGAGCAAGAGTTGCAACTATGGCAGCTGAGAAGGCCATTCTTTTTGTTCTTTGTGAAGAATTCTCGGAGCCTGATGAAGCCGGTATAAATATGTGTTTAATACTACAAAATATGCCCGATGTTACAGTTACTGCACTTGCTGCCCAGAACACAAGAGAACATCCCAATCGAGTGAAGGGATTGCTGAAATTGAAATGGAAGCACACATCTTACCTAATTCAGACTAAAACACGTCTATTAAGCCTCACATACTGACTTTATTTGTTGTTCGTGAATACTGTTTTAATACCCTGTATTTTCTTTCTCATTTAAGCACTTAATTACCATTGTTTATTTCAATACCAAATGTCATTCACTTGCAATGAAGCTAAAAATATAAACAACTACATCATTATGTTGATATCCTATATTTTTACAATAAAACTTGTCTTCTAATATCCTCAGTTGTTGTGTATACCGAGCTGCATCAAACACATTTGTAAATTAGCCTACTTTCCTTTAACCCATTGGGCGAGATCACTTTAATACCGTGTGCTTTATACACATGTTGCTGCTGATTGGACTGCAGTTCTGACACACACACCAAACAAGAGAAAACGTATCTCAAACCCCGTTGCACACGCCGTTTCCAGGAAACTTGACGTTCAACCCGGAAACCGTAGCAACTTCCGCACCGTTGTAAACTTGAACTTGCCCCTGGAAACACTTCAGGAGTTTCGAAGTCGTCATCTGATTGGTTGAATTCTACACAATGTCCGTGAGACGTATAGTGTGTGTTGTGTGTCTTGTGTCCGCCTGGAAACAAATGCCATGATGCCAAACCCCCTCATGGAAGAAGAACACCGTCGAGTTTACAACTGTGACAATGAGCGCTTACCAGGATCAACTAAACGCTGGATTTTCAAAAGTAGCCTATGTGAAATTCGCGGCTACATTGTTGCAGTAAACTTACACAACGTTCTTGAATGAATAATTTATAGAGACACGCTGGTCTGTTATTGCAGGGACATCGACTTTACATTTTCACGCCCCTAAACATGTTTCAGAGCAAAACGAACTGTTATTGGTTACATTACATTTCAGTCAAACGTCCTCTTGGGCGGTCCTTGACTAATGAAAGCTGCGATAGAGTCCAGACCTTCTGCCGTCAGTCTGAAGAAGATCTGGCTACGCGAGACTATATGCAACCCAACCAATGTTGCCCGTTTCCCCAAACAAACTCATATGACCCGGTTCTGTTAAGCGAATCAAAACCATACAGCTCGACCAGTGGAGTCTATTCACAAAAGAATATGACCCTTCTGAGTCGGATCCTTGAGGGGCAGTTTACATGACACCGTTTTCAAATAAAAACTGAAAACTTTTTATGTGTTTTGGCCGTTCATTTACATTACAACTGTGTTTTGGAGGCCTAAAAATGCACATTTGAAAATGGGTTTCAAAGTGCAAGTTTTTGAAAACGATAACGTTATCGAGTGAATAAAACATTTATCTTATTATGAATCAATGTAAGAGCAGTTTATAGCTTTCATACACTGAAAAAAATATAAGCAAAAAATTTTGCCTACTAATAATTTTTTTGCCAGGACATTATCCAGTAATTTTACAGAAATTACCGAACACAATGCAATGCGTAATTCAAAATACACCTGTAAAACACCAAAACAGAAAATTAATTCATATTTATACAGTAGCCTAGCGGTAGCCATTGTGCCATATTTTTACGGACCTTTTTACAGTGTAGGTTTTACTCGAAATGTGCCAAGACCAGTCCTGGTGTCAAATGAGAGTTGATGTACTAAATTAATGAACAGCAAGTATAGATTAGTAGCTAGTTAATTAAATAACTTGGGCCCATATTGAACATTTTTGCTTTTCTGCAAATAACGTTACAGATCCTTTTGCTCATTTTGAGATTTGCGATCATTTCATTTCAGCTGCTTGTTTGAAAATGAGAAATTGTTACCTGTCAGATTTGATGAGAGCCTGTAGGCCTACATATCAACTCCTTCCTTCCAGACATAGGCTATAGCACTCATTTCCCATTCAGTGCCTTGCAGAGAAATTAAACCAGCATATCAGAGAGTCTGAAATGAATGCAGAGTTGGACTGATAATTTCATGACTGTTTCCAAACATTTTCTTGTCCCTAATCACTTGTTTTGTTGTCATCGACTTCTCTCATTCTGTCACTGCAGAGCTCAAAGGCAGGATGCTCTTCTCATGCTGTAACACAACAGCTGGTTTATCAAATAATTAAGAGGAACTAGATCAGACACATGGAAAAAGAGTATTTTCCTTGAATAAACCTGATGTAGTGGTTTTGCTGAAAAGGTCTTGTCTTGTTTTAGAGCGAGGATGATTATTTATTTAGGTTTTATTCAATAATAAATAAGTCATGAGAGGTTGCTCGGATGTCTTGTGAAAAGTATTTGAGATGGAGATGCTGACCCCGATTTGCTTATTGTATGATCCCAGAGTCCTACTGTGTTCTATTTGTTCTATTGATGGCTAATTTCACTAAACCGACAAACCTTTTACACTTGAAATGGTTAAACTAGGGTTGAGCTAATCCTATTTCTTGATATCCAAACTTTAAATAATAGTGTGTTTTTGCATATTCACTGTGAGTTGTCTAAATTACTTCAAATTAATGACTAAATTAGTAACAGCATGAAAGATGCACAGCCTGTAAGATTCAGTACTTTAAGATCACGCTGCCTCCTTGTGGATACAACGTTGTCATTTTCGTAACAGAATCTGAAATGATTTGATTGTGGAATATATATGTGAATGACTGTGTATACTGTATACCATGTTTTCAAAATGTGATGATATGGAATGATAAATACAGAGAGAAGTAGCCTATCATAAGTATGACTATTACTATTACTCACTTAGATTTGAACAAACCCCTAAACATTAAAATGTACTTATCACTAATTTATACACAGCACTGTCACAAATGATAGGAGAGGTGTGCTGTTTTGCTAAGCTCTCACTTTCCTTTGGGAAATGAAAAAAACTGACATTTACTCTCAGAAGATGAATGTCCCGTGTCAGCAGAATCTCTAAAATATTCATGAGCTTTTAAAAGATGAGCAAATTTTGTTAGATGAGGGATGGTAATTGTCTGTCCCATCAGTGCAGGGAATATTTCAGTAAGATCGGAGCTGGAAAGCCCTGTCTGATACGACCGATATACGTAATCAACAAACGTGAAAAAAACCCCACATGAATATGATAATATTATGATGTAGTTCTCAACGCTGATCCATCTAAGTTGTGGATTGAAGTAATTCAACTCAGTTTTATTTCTTAAGTGCTTTTACATAAGTGTTGCCAAGATCCTTCAGCAATCTGAGGGCCCCACAGTATTATCAATGTCTTTCCTACCAGTAAGAGGGACAGGGACACTTTATCTTTAAATCACAACAAGCTAGAGAGACGACACTTTTTCAAAATATGCTTAGTAATGTGTCCCTCAAATAAAGGTTCCAAAAGTGTATTTTTACAGTGATGCCATAGAAGAAACCTTCATCTGTGTGTGTGTGTGTGCGTGCGTGCGTGCGTGCATGTGTGTGTGTGTGTGTGTGTGTGTGTGTGTGTGTGTGTGTGTGTGTGTGTGTGTGTAGAACATTATTAATCTAAAGAACCCTTTTCCACTATAAAGAACCTTTTGTGCAATGGAAATCTGCCATGAATGTTAAAGTTTCTTCATGGAACTAGATGCCAGTAAAGAACCTTTATTTCTAATAAATAAAGAGTGTGCCTTTCCCTTTGTGAAAAAATTTAGTTGAGTAATTTGCATCATTGTTGACTCATCATCTGATCAATATATTTGAGTAAAAAGGATGAAATTAATTTCATTATTTATTAAATATTTTTCATTAAACTGGCATTACATCTCACAATTATGACTACTTCTTGAGTTCGCGTCTTTGTATCTCACAACTGCAGATTTATATCTCATAAACAGGACTAATATTATTCTGAGTTTGAAACAGGTTTTACACTGCCATTCAAAACTTCGAGGTCTTTAACGTTTTTTAGTGTTTATAACGTCTCTTGAGCTTACATAGGCAACATTTATTTGATTAAACTGTCACAATCGGTTGCAATAATGGTGAGGACTGAGGAGAGGATCTGGTGCAGCAGTAAAACAGTCCTTTATTCAAACAAATCACTAGACATAAAACACTTCACTAGAAAACAAGACCAGTTACAACCAGTTAAAACACTTGAACAAACAGTCAACTGAAAGAAACACAGAGCTGGAATACCAAAGCAAACTAATCAAGAAAACAAGACACACCTGAACCAAACTAATGAGAAAAGGAAATTAAACTGCCAAAAAACAAAACAAAGATATACACAGAACCAAAACCAGATTAACTGTTACACAAACATACAGTAAAGCAGCAATAGCCTATATATATATATATATATATATATATATATATATTTTTTTTTTTTTTTTTTTTTTTTTTTAATCCGGCATCATTACTCCTGTCTTGTGTCCCATGGTCATTCAGAAATCATTTTAAGATTCTGATTTTATGCTCAAGAAAAATTATTATTATCATCATCGTTGAACACAGTTATTTTGTACAGTTATATTACAATAGAGGAGCTGCAGTTTCCAGACCCATTATTCTAAATTTAGATTCCTTTTCTTATCTGCTCACAGTTGTTTTTTTGTTTTTTTGTTTTTCGCTTCCTTTAATTTTAAAAGCCATCTGTCTCATATCTGGATCTTGTTAGTGACACAGCACTGTTCTCCGAGCTCATTGCCCAGACTGGTCTCTTGCCTGTCAGTGATGGTGGATCACTTTTAAAGTGATCTCCTCCTCCCTCGACGTGAATCCCAGGACACGATTCCAACATTCCATCAGAACGCAGCGTCAGCACAGACCTGGAGGAGCACAGACGCTCACTATTAGCAGCACCTGTCATTACTCAGCCACAATAAGGCAGACAGTGCGTCAGTGAGTGTGAAGCACAGACTGTGGGCAGGAGGATGGTTGGTATTACTGCATCCTTCTGCCAAGCCAAGATCCAAGCCCTGAAAAAGCACACAGCCTGTCAATTAAAGCAACGCTTGCATATGTCAGTCAAGGCAAGGGTATTCTGCACACTGCTGGTTCTGTTTGCATTGGACTGCAAATGTTGGAGACTTGAGCCATTGCAATGCAGCTTTCAAACCGCTTCAGAGCCCATGATTGATGTGTTTGTGTTTATAAAGCCACTGTGTGTTTGAGTCAAAGAGATTCGCCAGACCTTCTATCGTGATGCACTGCAGGTCAAAGTCTGTAGGCACGTTGTCGGAGAGGTTTGCATTCAAACAGATGTGATGTTGCTAAGAAAACTTGAACAGAGAAGAGTCATGGCAGATATTCAGGCAGTAGAGAGGGGGAGGGGGGGGGGGTCTCGTTGGGGTCTCGCCCAGGGTGTAATTCAATGTAGAAACGCCACTGCATCCAGGTGATGAAATGTCTTAGTTTATCAAGCCAGATGCTCCAGGTATTTAAGGCCTGAAGCATCTGTGTTTGAGGTCTCATTATCAGGAGCTTCAGCAAATGTTGTTTGGCACCAGAACGGACAAAAATCTGTTCCTATAAAATCACTAAATCACAGATTTAATTTCATGTAAAAAGGTCATGCAGTAGATGGGAGTAGTAACTGGACTGGTTTTATAATTACGCACACTTTAGTAGTGGAAAGCATTATGTAGGCTATTAATTTCCTTTAAGAAAGAGAAAACCTTCATATTGAGAATATGAAGTAGCCTAATAATTATAAGAGAGTTTTACTCTTTACTTTAGAAAATTTGTCAAAATGTTGTCTGTTTTAATAGCATCTTAACGACTAATGAAGTTGATAGCAGTTGTAATAGTTTATACATTTGATAAGGTTACTAGTTTTGTGTTAAAGATAGTTAGACCAATACTGAACTGTACAGAGCTTGACTTCTGATTTTCCACTAGAGGGCAGAATTGGTCTCAGAGTAGAACAAGCAATACTGGTTTTTTTTGTTTGTTTGTTTTTTTAGCGAGGGAAAACATGACCTTAGGTCACGCAACGATGAGTCGTCAGTGATATTATTGGTGAGTACAATTCTACTTAAATCACATTTTCTTGAGAGCTAGAGTCAGGGTTTTGTTGTCCTGGTTTCTAAAAACAGACTGTGTTTGCTCAGAAGCCAGAAATGCTTTTATGACATGTCATTTGTTTTCTTTTGTCCAGGATGCTCAACTTGCCAAAATATCAACTTAATTTGTATTTTTGGGCAAGCTTGTTCTTTGGAAGGAAAATACCATGTTAAACTTCACAGTATTACACTTAAACTAAGTTTCTAATCTAAAAGTAAAACGATTACCGGTAGTCTCAGATAAAAATCTTTAATGTAGCCTGTCTAGGCCTGCACCTTGAAAAAGTACAAGGACAAAATATTCTGTCACTCCTCCAACTCACTCACTCTGAACCCGAGCTGCTGGTTGTGGGATGAAAAAAATATGTTGCAACCTGTTCAGACATGAACTCACAAAATACCTCCTTTCTTTTGTAATTAACTGCCAGTTCAGGTGAAGTTTCAAACCGGGAGTTCTTGTGCCCACTGTCTGAAACAATGATAGGAATAACATTAATCCTAAAAGATGGAGTTTCATAAGAGTAATTGTCTCACAATATAGTTTTTGTAGCATATAATATCAGTGTCTTGTGCTTAGCTGTCCGAATATGACCTGCTATTGCAAGAACATTAAAATTCATAGTGACAGCAAAACCTCAAATGCAGTTTCCGATGATGTGTGCAGAAATATTCTTTAAGCTTCTTGTTGAAAACATTCTTGTTTGGGCATTTCTTCAGTTTAGTGAGCTAGCTTGAGACAATATTTGCTCAGAGTGGACATCAGGGAGCAGCAGCAAATGTGTGAAGTTTTTTTGTTATGGTAACCAGATACATTACAAAATGATATGATGAAAGACTAGAAGGAAAGTATCAGAAAATCAGCTTGGCTAGCTTCACTGCAACCTCCTGTTGAGAACCACAAAACACACCAGAGGTGGTGGATTAAACATCAGTCAGGATAATTAAGGAGCATATTTATATTTTGTAATGAATTGCCGAGACACTGCACACACCTTGTGAAACTGGGAATGCCAGGATATCTACTAACTCTATATCTCCAACTCCCTGGCTTCATCTCTCACTAAATCCACAGTCTGGCAAATGTGCAAGGTGTGGATCAAGAAGTAACAACAGGAAATGAACTGCTTTACAGTGATCATTTTGTTTGCACAGGCCCTTTATTGCTTCTGAACCCCTCTCGAGACAGGTTCACAGAGTTTGTAGTGGCTCTGTTTATTTGGTGCAACCCTCTTATATTAAATATATAAACAAAGCCGGACAATTCTCTCAGAAAAGCTCTACTTCAGGCAAGGTTTTTTTTTTTTTTACTAGAATTTATTTTACTGCAAAACAAATCTTTCCCTCTAGTTCTCACAAGTCCACTCAACCCTTTTCTTTAATTATTTTATTTCTATTTCTGGCACAAAACAATTATTAAATTATTATTATTTATAAAATAAATAATTATTATAGTAATATTAAATATATATATATATATATATATACATATATATATATTCATGTAAATACGAATATTACAGTTAATTAAATAATTCAATTAATATTTAATTTTTACCATTATATGCTACATCGAGCATTTAACGTGAATGACTACTATGTACAAAGTATTATTTTATTTTATGTAAAAAAAAACATTAAATGCATTTACCTGAGAACACTGTTGTAAGACACACTCTAGTGTGAACTAGGAGTACATTTATGTTTATTTTGTAGTTTATTTTGCCTTGTCTTGTGGCCGTATTTGAGTCAGTTTACCAATACTCTCAAACAACTATTTGTATCTTTAAATATTTTATAATAAAGCAAGGGAAGAGGAGTTCATTGCCTCATGAAAATGTGATTAATCTCTGAGCTGTTTGGTTCATTGTTCTTTATTAAAGATATTTTTTAAATGTCTATGCAGAACAATAATGGATACCAGGATGTTGTCACTTAGTACAACTTCACATTTCAAGTTGACTAAACACGAACAGTTACCTTTTTAAGTTGAAACAACCAAATTTGCTCTATTAAGTTCAGGTTTTATCGTAGTGCGCTGGAGGCATTTGGTTCCCTTTTTATGGACTTTTATTATGTGTCTCTTTGTTGCCATCTGCCTGTTCCTGTTTGCACGTCATACATCAGTTATCATGGTTACTCATTATGTTCCTAATTAGAGCACATCTGTTTGTAGCTTGAGTTCATCACCTAGTCTTATTCCTCTGTTTCTCATGGTCATTGTCTGGTTTTGTATGTGCTTGCACACTGTTTCATTTGTGTTTCATCATATATTGTAATTTTTTAATCTACCTTCATCACTTAGAGTGAACGTGACAGTAGTATTGTTATAATCAAAGTAATATTAAATAGTGATTTATAAATATTAAATAAAGCTTAAATACAAACTGTATACTGTAAGATAATGATTTAAGATATAGTAAGCAATATATTAAAAGAAAACTAGTTGTAAACCATTTAAAGGAATTGAGCATCAGTTCTGGCAGGCCAAGTAGTCAAGAGCTGCTAACGCTATTGGCCAACAACACGGTCTCTTCAGCCGATCTGCATCAGCACATCAGCTGTTCAATTCTCCTCGTTGCTAATGGCTACATTCAAATCAAGGCGCCCTATTTTAAGCTGATTCAGTTTGCTCGTAACTGCTTGCAACCCGCCACCTCCCCAGCTCCTCCTTGTCGTGTATAACGTGGCATTTGCTATTCTGTCATCATTGCTGCTCTGTTCATGGGGGAATAGTTCAGCTCTCCCAGTCCTAAACTGTGTGAGCGTTCCCTAATGCTGCTGCTGTCCTCTGACTCTCTGCTATTTCATGGTGCTCATGAAAGGTCAGAGGACAACTTTAACAGAGCCATACCGCCAAAATTTAATTCAGAATATCAACTTGAATTGCAGTTTATTCAATATAAATTTCCTAAATAATTTTTATTGTCATGTGTTCTTGACTTAATGGACCTGACAGAAATGTCATGATGTGACATGATGTGAATGGCGGGTTTATTACAAAAGATAATCCTGAGAATCTGTAGTTCCTGAAAAACTACTATTCACCATGACTATACAGATTTGCGTATTACATGTATGCTAACTGTGTTATAACTGAGTGTATGAACCAGCTAAACCAGTCTGTATTTACTATGTGCGTTGTCTCTTATTACTTAACTTCCATGTGCATACCTTCCTTGGTACATATTAGCACAGAATATATTTAAATAAACATTGAATGGGAGACTTGTTTATTCCAGGGCCAGGAATGTAACAGAAAATACATATTTTCTGTGAAATTTACAAGATCCCTTCTTTAAAAGCTGCAGTCTCGACATGGCATGCTCAAACACCGTTCAGACAGCTCTTGAATAAAATCACATTTAATTTGGCAGTATCTCTGAGTTTCCCCCCTCTGACACGGTCCGAGCTGTTTGCTTTGCTTTAGCTCAGTCAATTAGATCAGATAAGCTTGTGGACACAGTTCCTAAAACTGCAATCCAATTGCTGCTCAGGCCGAGGCTGAAAGAATACCCTGGTCATTGGTTGCATTGTAACACAAATCTGAGATTGTCACTCCTTAACTTAACCATCTAGTCAACACACACACATGACGAACCATTTAAACAAGTTAATCTGTCAACTTTCTGTTTGTGAAGGTGTGGATTATCATCTTAATTTTAATGTTTAGTAATCATGTTTGTTTTTCCAGGGTTGAGTAGTCTGTCTTTGAGCATGTTAGGCAGAATTGTGTGGCATTATGCAACTTATTGCAATATATTTAGTTAAATTATTAAAAGATGGGTTTAGTGTAAATGTATCTTCAATTTTATACTGTCACCTTAATCCATATAAATTTAGTCACTCAAAAAACATAATAGTTTTAGAGCATGAGAAATAGTGCTCTGATTAAAGTGATTGATATGAGGCGATCAACAATCTTCCAGTTCAACAAGTCTGTTAACATATTGTTAACCTACAATTTTTACTGCTCAGCTCTAGTAATAGTGTGACAAAGAATTGCTCAGAAAGAGATATGACTCATAGTATCCATCTAAAAATGTGTTGCAACAGAGTCTGTAGTAGGTGAATTCATAGATTAATTTCATAAAATTCAAATCTATTTGCCCTTTGTTTCCAGCACTGTATACAACAAGATGTACTTAACATTCAAATCACTATTGTTTATGATAATTGGGACGTGCGGAATAGTTACATAATGTCCTCCATCCCGAACACATGAATTCTCTACCGTATCTAACGCTTGTTATCTATCAGCTTTCTCATTCACAAGTCCATGCTGCATAGTTTAGGCTATACAGAGATTTAGCTCAACCTAGAACATTACTGCTGAATCACACATGGTTCATATGGATGATTTTCTATAAAAATGGAATCAGTTATCTTAGATTTGACATGTTACCACTAATCCGTGGTGACTCAGAGAACACTAATGCAGAATGAGGCACTGCACTTCATGTCTATACTGATGTTATCCAGTACATTAGAAACATGTGTCTGCCTACCAAGTCAAGACACTTAAACACACATAAACACGCACAAAGATCTCAAACTTCAACACGGACAGGCAGTTTCTGACTCTATTTCAAATAAATGCTGTTCTTTTGATCTTGGTTAATCAAATAACCCTGAAAAATAATGTACCATTGTCACAAAAAAAATTAAGCAGCAAAGTTGTTTTCAACATTGAAAATAATTGTAGTAATGACTGCTCAATATTCAGATTTGCCATCCCTTAGAAAAAAAAAACATTTTAAAATATATGATTATAAATTGTATTTTAAATTGTAATGGTTATTTAGAATATTACTGTTTTTACTGTATTTATTTTGATCAAATAAATGCAGCTTTGATGGGCATTGAGAATTTAAAAAATCTGCCCCCAAAGTTTTGAACTAATAGTGTGCAAATCACAAAAACTTTGACTCTTACATACTTTTATACTGTCTAACAGCAACTCTAGCACATCAAGGCTGCTTTCAAACTACCGGCGTCAGGCAGCGACAAAGCGGCACAATGTGCTTTTACCGCAGATAAATAGCCATGATGGCAAAGAGCACTCGCTGTTTCTCGTTCATCTTTAATATAAAGCATTGTGGGTTGGGCCCCGAAATGCCACCAGCATTGTATGTACTGATTCCATTTATATTTATACTTTTCCTTCCAAAATGTTTGTTTGCAGTGGCAAGAAAACTGATTTTTTGTCTACAACGGGGAGGGATGGACGGCCAGACCCATGTGGCAAGCGGGAGACCCCCCAAAACTGAGCAGGCGGAGCTAAGGACCTCCAAGGAAGAGTAGAAACCGCCACAGCCAAGCAGACAGAACTGAAGATCGCCATGGCGGAGCAGAAGACCACCACAGCAGAACAGACCAGACTGAAGACCCCCACGGCAGATCAGGCAGAATAGAAGACCACCACTGCGGATAAGACAGGGCTGAAGACCACCACGGCGGAGCAGACAGAGTTGATGACCACCAGGATGGAGCTGAACGTGCAGAAGACCGCCAAGACGGAGCAGGAGACCACTATGAGGAGAGATTATTGACAGCCTCAATGGCCATTACAGGTGTAACTAATTAGCTCTATGAAATATTAATAATCAATAATAACTTGTTATGATTAATTATGAATATTTGGATCAGTTAATTGGATTAACTTGGTGTGGGTAAATTAATATTACAATCAATTAATCAGTTCGTCCAACGAACTCTTTTGATTATTCATTTATTCTAAGAAAAGGGTATCTTCCATGGCCATAGAAAATTAATTATTTCTTAGAATGTACTGCGGTTTGAGCATGTAACAAGATCAAGATCGTAAAAGAGAGTTTGTTGGCAAGCAGTGAACCAGAGCCAAATACATATTATGCACAAGTTTTATTAACTAAATCACAAACATAACTAAACTAAACAAACATATGTACATAAATACAAACATACATATATATATATATATATATATATATATATATATATATATATATATATAGGTAACAGAGTGAGTGATAGAGTGAAAGCGGAAATGGAACTATGGAGATGATCCATTTAAACTATGAAAATAACCATCAGCTTATCTATTTTCAGAGCATTTCATTTAAATTGATACCTTGCATTTTTGTAGTGTTGAAAATTTAAGTCGTTGATGGTTCCGTGAGTGTCAAATGTGAAAGTTGGTTGAAAGTTCTCTCTCTCCATGAGTACATGGCTGGTTGGGTCAAGGCCTGGGGCCCTGGGCTCTGCTGAGGCCACGCCGAGCAGGAGGTCGGAAGAGTTGATGGTTGGAGTCGTTGTGCTGAACTCCTGAGATTGTCCTTGGTTCTGTTCTGGTTGAGAGAGTCTTCTCTCTCTACATGAGCACATGGCTGGAGTACAGATTGGGGCCTGCCGGTCCTGGGGCGGAGAGACCACACAGAGCAACCAGGAGAAGGGAGGTAGACGAAAGAGTTGATGGTAGGAGTTTCGATTGACTTCTTCTGCGTTGAATGAAGAAATTGTGCCAAACTCCTGATGTTGTCATTGATTCTGTTGTGAATGAGCACATGTGAGTCAAAGCCTAGCAGGCTGTGGTTACAGCCTGCAGGGGCCATGGGCCGTTTGGGGGAGGGGGTCCCACAGACACCCACCTGAAGTAAGCAGCCCAGAAACAAGAGAGAGCGAAGGGCTTATGTGAATGCCATTTAAAGTCTGAGAAAGTTCTAACCCCTAAGAGTTGACTTGAACAATGAGAAGGGTAAAATTTCCAAGCGGGAGAATTTGGATGTCAGATGTGTCCACTTTGATTCAAAGAGAGACTAAACAGAAAAGTACATACAGCAGCATTACAAGTAGAAACATGAAAAGTTACAGACAGCAGATAAGCAATGGTTTGAAAAGATAAGACATGAAGATAAGACAATAAGATGTAACAAACATGTCTCCCGTCATTCATATTTGGATTATAGTATTTGGCTTCTTGTTTGAATAACCCTTGTGATTGTATGTTCAAAGGCTTGCTAAGATCCTTACCTCTCATCGTCCTGTCATGGCCAAGGAGGTTAAATATGAACTCTATGTCTGCCCTGTCACGGCCAAGGAGGCCAAATATGAACTCTCTCTCTGTAACTTTTCATGTTTCTACTTGTAATGCTGCTGTATGTACTTTTCTGTTTAGTCTCTCTTTGAATCAAAGTGGACACATCTGACAACATGAGGAATAGATTCTTACTCAACTGCATAACAAGAAACCAAGATCTGTAACAGTGCTTACGTAAGAGTCCATAAAAACCTGCATGTCCATGAACAACTTCCAGACCACGTTCCTCTAAAAAAATTTGGGTTGCCAGTCACCGGTAAACACTCTTGAATGTGCTATTTTTCTTTCTAAAAGAAATTGAGACCTAAAATATTTTCAGTAGCCATAGAGTAGATGCATTTGCATAGAAGAGCAACACCAGTGATTCCCAGTAAACCAATGAAACTGTTAACAGAATACTTTGAATTCACTGCAACAGAGCATCACCTTATGGAAGCTTGTTTCCGCCACAGAATAAAAAATAAAAAAGGCAACTCAGAATTCGGAATTTATAACAATTTGCGAGTGTATTTCTCGCAATTCTGACATCTTTTCAGAATCGTGAGATACAAACTTGCAATTCTGAGTTACAAAGTCCAATTCTAAGGGAAAATAATTGGAATTTAGTAAATAAACTCGCAATAGCGTGTTATAAAGTTAGAATTGTGAGATATAAGGTTGCAATTGCGAGAATTAAAGTCTGAATTCTGACTTTATTACATGCAATTGCGAGTTTATATCTCGCAATTCTTACTTTATAACACGCAGATACAACTTTATATCACGCAATTCTGACTTTATATCTCACAATTTTGAATTGCAAGATGTAAACTTTTAAAATCTTTTATTCTGTGAGGGGAAACAAGCTTCCGTATCACATGGCATGGAGGTGAGCAGTCCTTTTCAAAACATGCTCTATTGACAGGCTTATGCAGGAGACTGAGAGATCTATCTATCCATCTATGGCGTATAAACCATCAAACTTTTCACTTTGCTATAGTTGCTTTTCAATTGGATTCAGTTTGCTACCTCAATTCAAATTCAGAAAAAAATTATGAATGGTGCACAACCCTGCCAGCATACATTTACTGTAGTCTAAGTGTGACCATTCTGCCCAAAACAATTTAGCATGCATTCATGAGTGGCATTTTCAGAATGCTAGTGGTGTTAAGTGCAGCTGTTACGATATTTATCTATTAGGACAGTGACAAAACTGTTAGTCTGATTTGTGTGATCCTTTGCAGATGTTGCCTGACTGGTGCAAAAGTTTCAGGGCCAAAATTTTTTTGGTCTGATTTCAGGAAAATGCCTCGGCTGATAAGGAACAAAGAAGGAATATTTTCCTGTGGTGCGGGATTAGCACACAAGCTGAGATTCATGTGTTTAACCTATTTAGCTTGTCCTCCCATGGCTTTTAGTGTCAGTCAAACAGCTGTAGTCAAATGGTATAAATTCAAAGATGGCAGTGCGGGAAATCTTCACTGCCAACAACTAAAAAAGATCCAACTCTTTTCAGTGAATCATTCTGAAGGGCTTGTTTGCAGAGGGTTTCTACAAGCCAAAATAAAAATCTATTTGTCATTGAGTAATACAATTCATAATAAATTAAAACAATGTAAAACTATGGTATCAAATTGAGGCCGTAAATTAGTCTGTGTTTTTTCCCTGAATAGATTTGGTATATTCCCTACAGTTTATTATGATAGAAGTAATCTATTTGGCTGAACGTGGTGTTTCTGTTAAATCAAAAATTAAAGTCATCATGAACTCAAAATATACCTATTTATTCCCTGAATGCACATCTCTGGTTTATTTTGAACGATTAATTAGTGCACATTATGGCTTCATAGTTTTTTTTTTATCAAAATATGTTCTCTTCCTCTGAAATTTCTGCTGAAATTTAGGTCACACAGACTATTGGATGATACGTAGGCAAAGTTTTAGCAAACTCACTATGACTATAATTTTGGTTTGTAATGACCACTTTTTACAATCCATACATTTCTTAATGAATAATGGAAAATACATCACATTAAGGAAGTAAAAGTTGTTGCAAATGGAAATTCATACTGAAAATGTTTAAATCTACTTAGAATGAAACCGAGAACTGAGAATGAATTTCTATTTTCTTTTCTTTCACAGGTTTGTGCTTTTGTATTCTGTTCCTATTCAAAGCGAAGAAAGAGTTGCTACACACCCTAAACGTGATAAACAAGTCGGCTGACAAATTAAGGCCTTGGAGGGTATAAAAAATTGTTAGTAACTTGATAGTAAAGTCGACAGTGGTTGGATCTGCTGCATGTTCGGTACATTTTGCAGTAAACACCAAATGCTAGAAAACTTTAAGTGAGGTAAATCCTTCTTGTTTTAAATAAATTCACAACTTAATTTGGGACCTGGATTTGTTAAGAACCATTTGAGGTGGTTTTGAGGTATTTTGAGGATCTGGGCTTACTATTTGGCACCAGTGAGCTTGAAATGGTACGTCTTAAAAATAAATTAAATTGGGTCAGTTATGCCTGCTACATACTTTCCTTCTCTCACGCTCGGCTACTTTCCTCTGGTCCAGCTTCAGTTTCCTCCTGTGAAAGTAGACCTGGATGTAATCATACCTGGTTACACTTACAATAATATCACCCACAATGCACTTCTCATGAAAGGCTCTTCAGGGAATCACTTTTTATTATTTTACTCCCATTCCTGGACTCCAGGACATATCTGTTTTCATCAAGAAAGAATAGACGTGGCTAATGTTAACTGCAATCTCTTTATCTGTGTTCTCCCTTGTGTCTTCAGCCAGACAAGAAAATCCTTTTGAAAATAGTATTCTCATCTTCAAAAAAAAAAAGTTAATATAAATGTAATATATACGAGCCTTGCGGGCAGAAGATCTTGTTCTTGTTGCTCATTTCTTTGCCTTTTACCTCAACCATAAAATAAATAGTTTGATCATTTATTGTCCCTCATAGCTTTCCACACTCATGTTGCATATTCTGCTGTATTTTCTGTGGAACACAAAATGAAATATTTGGATGGAACATTGCATGGATCTATTCAAACAGTAATGATCTGGGGCCTATACCATGAAGCCGGTTTAGGTGGCTAGCCAGCTATGTTTCAGCTTAGTTTCCGCCAACCCTGGGTTTTAGGTTCTATGAAAGTATCTCGGCTTTAATCGGTGTTCGTTGCCATGGTATCTTACGCTGCACGGCTAACCTGCTCCGGGGCAGGTTAAGTTCTGGATTCGAGATCTCAGACTGAAGTTTGACCAATCAGCTGTGAGCAAAGAAACATACAGGTGACGTAACTAATTCCCAGTGTTTGTTGCAATGGCTTTACGTTTTCTTTCAAATCCTGTGGACATCTCAGGCCAAATTGTTAGACGAGCACATCGTAGAGAAAGAGTTTTTAGCCGGACAAAATCCCCATGCCTTTACTGATAGTTACTTGTATGAAAGATACAGATTTTCTGTGGAAGGAATATCTTATCTTTGCGAACTTCTTGAGCCGCACATAAATAATTTAGCACGTCGAATTCATGCACTTACTGTACCATAAATAGTATTGCGTTGCGTTTTTTTTGCAAGTGGTAGCCTACATACTTGCACAATCGGTGATGCACAGAATCTAGGGGAAAACACGGTTTGTCGAACCACTCGCAAGGTGGTCCTCGCCCTGCAGGAGTACATTAATAGTTTAATAGTGTTCCCCAGACATTTATTGACCATGTCCATAAGAGAGGGTTTTTATAAAATTGCCGGTAAAATATATTGATAGGGTGACATCACTTTTTTTTTTTTCAAAAAGCAAATTTCACAAATGTACTATAATACAGTACATGTTAAGCATTATTTTAAATCTTTTTTTTTTTATTCGGTTAATCTTATGATAGGATTCCCTATAGAGTCATTGGAGCAATAGCCTGCACACGTGTTGCAATCTCCACTTCTCTAGGAGTACATGAGGCAGATTATGTTAATAGAAAGTCCTTTCACAGCCTTAATGTTCAGGTAGAGATTATGTGAACATGTGAAATTATTATTTTCTGTGAGATGAATCTTTAAATTAATAGTCAAATTAACAGATAACAATCTGTTATGTTGTGTCAGCGCTTTGAGGAAAGCTAGTTAAATTTGGTACAGTACAAAACACTGTTAATTTGATTTGGGACAGCAAAACCTACACAATAACCCCCTATCATGACCCTCATGTGTCAGTAAAAACATAGTAAAAGTTAGAGATGATCTTTGGCATCCTAAAGGCACTTTTCAACTGTCTTCGGCGTTTAAGAGTCAGTGTTACTTGTTTAAATAAGTTCACATACTGAGATCAGTTTAATCTAGCTGTTGCATTTATTTCTTAAATGTGGAGCCTCCTCAGCTCACAGTCAGGCTCCTTTGGTGTGCAGTCTAGCTCTATAGGCTCCTTCAGTGTGCAGTCTAGATCTATAGGCTCCTGTGCAGTCTAGCTCTATAGGCTCCTTTGGTGTGCAGTCTAGCTCTATAGGCTCCTTTGGTGAGCAGTCTAGCTCTATAGGCTCCTTTAGTGTGCAGTCTAGCTCCATAGGCTCCTTTAGTGTGCAGTCTAGCTCCATAGGCTCCTTTGGTGTGCAGTCTAGCTCTATAGGCTCCTTTGGTGTGCAGTCTAGCTCTATAGGCTCCTTTGGTGTGCAGTCTAGCTCTATAGGCTCCTTTAGTGTGCAGTCTAGATCTCTCTATAGGCTCCTTTAGTGTGCAGTCTAGCTCTATAGGCTCCTTTAGTGTGCAGTCTAGCTCTATAGGCTCCTGTGCAGTCTAGCTCTATAGGCTCCTGTGCAGTCTAGCTCTATAGGCTCCTTTGGTGTGCAGTCTAGCTCTATAGGCTCCTTTAGTGTGCAGTCTAGCTCTATAGGCTCCTTTGGTGTGCAGTCTAGCTCCATAGGCTCCTTTAGTGTGCAGTCTAGCTCTATAGGCTCCTTTAGTGTGCAGTCTAGCTCTATAGGCTCCTTTGGTGTGCAGTCTAGCTCTATAGGCTCCTGTGGTGTGCAGTCTAGCTCTATAGGCTCCTTTGGTGTGCAGTCTAGCTCTATAGGCTCCTTTAGTGTGCAGTCTAGCTCTCTCTATAGGCTCCTTTAGTGTGCAGTCTAGCTCTATAGGCTCCTTTAGTGTGAAGTCTAGCTCTATAGGCTCCTTTAGTGTGCAGTCTAGCTCTATAGGCTCCTGTGCAGTCTAGCTCTATAGGCTCCTTTGGTGTGCAGTCTAGCTCTATAGGCTCCTTTAGTGTGCAGTCTAGCTCTATAGGCTCCTTTGGTGTGCAGTCTAGCTCCATAGGCTCCTTTAGTGTGCAGTCTAGCTCTATAGGCTCCTTTAGTGTGCAGTCTAGCTCTATAGGCTCCTTTGGTGTGCAGTCTAGCTCTATAGGCTCCTGTGGTGTGCAGTCTAGCTCTATAGGCTCCTTTGGTGTGCAGTCTAGCTCTATAGGCTCCTTTAGTGTGCAGTCTAGCTCTATAGGCTCCTTTGGTGTGCAGTCTAGCTCTATAGGCTCCTTTGGTGTGCAGTCTAGCTCTATAGGCTCCTTTGGTGTGCAGTCTAGCTCTATAGGCTCCTTTGGTGTGCAGTCTAGCTCTATAGGCTCCTTTGGTGTGCAGTCTAGCTCTATAGGCTCCTTTGGTGTGCAGTCTAGCTCTATAGGCTCCTTTAGTGTGCAGTCTAGCTCTATAGGCTCCTTTGGTGTGCAGTCTAGCTCTATAGGCTCCTGTGGTGTGCAGTCTAGCTCTATAGGCTCCTTTAGTGTGCAGTCTAGCTCTATAGGCTCCTTTGGTGTGCAGTCTAGCTCTATAGGCTCCTTCAGTGTGCAGTCTAGCTCTATAGGCTCCTTTGGTGTGCAGTCTAGCTCTATAGGCTCCTTTGGTGTGCAGTCTAGCTCTATAGGCTCCTTTAGTGTGCAGTCTAGCTCTATAGGCTCCTTTGGTGTGCAGTCTAGCTCTATAGGCTCCTTTGGTGTGCAGTCTAGCTCTATAGGCTCCTTTGGTGTGCAGTCTAGCTCCATAACCTTTTGTAAAGGGCCCTGACTGAGTCTGTTTCCACCTGAAATATAATTCCACCACAAACATGATCATTACAAGTTTTTGGGAGGCTAATCAACTCACAAAAAGTTCCTTGACAAACACCTGTAATATATGTCAAGGGTTTTAAATCCTTACCTTGTTCACATTTCTTTTGAAGCTTGTTCAGTTTCTGGTACAGGTTGTGAAAAATCCTACAATAAAAGAGATGTGTAACTTGGGCCAGTCCCTGTTTTATGCCACACATTCAAATGTTTGCCTTAATAAAAAGCCCAGTGCATTCACCTCAGCAACTGTCCCAGAAAACAGACAGAGTGTCTTCATCATTTCCTCCTCCCTGATAAATAAAAGTAGACCAATATGTTTCTGGTGTTCTTTCTGCTGCATACTGACCTCTGTGTGTGTGTGTGTGTGTGTGTGTGTGTGTGTGTGTGTGTGTGTGTGTGTGTGTGTGTGTGTGTGTGTGTGTGTGTGTGTGTGTGTGTGTGTGTGTGTGTGTGTGTGTGTGTGTGTGTGTGTGTGTGTGTGTGTGTGTGTGTGTTGGCTTCAACAGGGACACTGCATTTCCCTCTATTGCAGAACATACAGTCAGCCATATTTAAAACTTAAAATAGTAATGTATCGCACACGTACCCAGTGTTACTTGCTTAGAGGAGCCAGCACCAGGGTCAGATTGTACAGCACCTGTAATCCCATCCATAATCAGCCGTCCCTTATTCCTATCAGAGCCATCTCAGTGTATTCTGGAGGAGTGGCCCTCCACTGGTTTTCTGAATTTCACTCTTTTTTCGGTTTGCCTCAAACAAGTGTTAATAAAAAAATAATAAAAGATTGTGTGTGTAAATACTTACTAGGCTACTTTGAATTAGATTTTTATATTTTGTCTTTATCAGCTGGCACAAACGTTTGGAGTTACATCTAAAAATCAATGAATATTAATCTTTATTAGTATATACATGCACATTTTTTTATATTTTATAAAAATATAGGCTATATTTCACACACACATACATTCATAGTGTCACGGTGTGGGTTTTGGATTTTGTTCCTTGTTGTTGTCTGTCATGTGTTTCCCTGTCTTTTCATGTTCAGCTGTTCCCCTTTAGGTTTATTAGTCTCCCCAGGTGTCTCTTATTAACCACGGCCCCTTGTTATCTTGTTTAGCTTGTCTGTGTATTTAAACCCCTGTGTTTCAGTTGTTTGCTGTCGGTTGTTGTTTAATGTTGCTTGTGGCTTTGTGTTGGGTTTCTTTTTCTATTCCGGATTATTAAAATGCTTGCATTTGGATTCGCTCTCTGCTTCGTTCCTGCCTACAGCGTAAAACATAGCCAGTACATAATTTTACATGAATAAAGAACGTATTTATTTAGCTTACACATTAACACAATCAGCAATCTTTCTCCAATAGTCTTCTCTTGCTTTGGCAGCAGAGACCGTGTTGTTTCGAGCTTGTAATATGTATTTAAATTAATCGTAGTTCTGAATAATTATCTCTTGCTCCTCCGCGAAAAGAAAATATCGCTCTCGCTCTATCCATATCGAACGCGATTGGTTGTTCGGTGCCAACGTCACTTTGGTATGTGCACGCGCTCGTGGAGTAATCATAGCTTAAGATCAAAGCCTGAGTTGACAAAGTTGATGAGCTGGGTCATGGTACCAATAAAGCCTGATTGCATCGGTTTTGTTTTGCCAACTCAAAACTAATCCTGTAACTCCGAGTTTGTTAAGCTACAACCAGCATCAACTCAGCACACCTGGTCCCGCTCATCAACCCCTGAATACTGCACTGCATCACGAACTCACCACGCTGCACACAGGATTTAAGCTTGATTTCAGTCTCTTCATTGTTCTCTGTCCGGTGGTCTATTGACACATGTGACTCACCCGGTTCCTCATGCTTCTCTGGTGCCAGGGATTCCTGTGTGCTCACAGCAAGTATACTCAAGTTTATCACTAACCACTCTCTTGTGTATTTCCAAGCAGCCTTTGTGTGCAGCGGTGCTTCAGGATTCTCCAGTCTGATTCTCCGTGTTCTTCTGTGCATCTACGGACCTCGTATCTCTTCTCTACATTCAAGTTGGAAGTTTATTAAAGTCCGCTCTCAGGTTGTGTGTCTTTGGATAGGTATTTCTATTCAAGTCTCTGCGTATCTGCATTCAAGTTCTAAGTGCTTTCGTGTCTGCCATTCAAGCCCTGATTTCTCACCAAGTCTACTTCTAAGTTCAAAGTATTCAAGAGACTGTTTCTGTTCCAGTTATTCCCTGTTTCCTGCTTTCAATTGTGTGGATCTCGAAGCCTTCTATGAGATTGGATATTGCATCAAGTGTATAAATAAACCACTTGTTAAATGTCTGTTAACCGTATTCCTTGTGTCCTCATCCTTCTAGTAGTGTGACCTCAGGTAGCAGTTTATGAATCAAATTGATTTGGCTCTTAAATTGAACTCCCAAACGTAATGATCTGGTCACCGCAGTTATCAGAAAAAGCGAACGGGGAATATTATCAGTGAATAATGTCTGTTTGTCACAAATGTATATGACCTTGGAAGACTGGACAACTTTTATGTGTTTTTGCATCTTTTAAGCTTGACCGCCCCATTTCACTTTTATTATAATAAAGCAGAAGACATACAGGTTTTTCATTTTTGGGGGTAGACATACAGGTTTTTCATTTTTGGGGGTAGATTATTTCTTGAAACTTTTGTACAAGTCTTTCAGTTTCAGTGACCTGGAACACCGCAAAGAAGAAAGGAGAGGGTGGGTTTTCAGTCAAGAGCATTGTGTTGGTAATATTTCACTGGCAAGGTCAGTGGATGTGGATTTTACATATTTACTTACTAGTGCATAAAGTGCTTTAGGGAATTTTAGCTCACCTATGTCACTAATGTCCGTACTTAACAAAGCCTTTATTACAGCTGCATTGTCACTCGTGGTAATTTCAGATCCATGATAAAGTGAATATGAGCCCCTTGCATTCAACACCATTTATTCATCACCAGCCCTTAAACCAATGAGGCAATCATTTATTGTCTAGCATTTGCTGTTTCCCAAGAGCAATTGCAGTTTTGCATCATCTTGTCAGCTTAGTCGCCATCCTATACAATGAAGTAGACTTTAATCTGAATTGGCCATCAATCTAAACTGTTTAGAGTAAATTGTGTCAGAGCGTTTGCATAAGTCAAACATTGCAGGATCTATAGCAGAAATGTCTAGACTTTTTCATTTGAATTTCTGTCCATCCAAAAGTCATATGCACAGATTATAATTCAGACAACTGATTTAATACAGTACTGTACATATACTGTAATGTTTTTTGAAAGAAATTGATACCTTTATTCAGACATTTTCTGACATTTTTTGTGCAATATGCAGGCAGTCAGTAACAGTGAATTGACATGCAGTCAACCTTTATTTATATAGCGCTTTATACAATTCAGATGGTTTCAAAGCAGCTTTACAGCAGGAAAATTATGCATTTCGGCTGTTGTTCAGCTGAAATCAGTTCAGCGTTGTTTTAGTACCGCTGTAAAGATCATAAATTATTGAATTAGTTCATTTAATATATAAAGCAGTTCTGCAAAAGATGTCATCATCCAACTCAGTTCAGTTCTCATACAATAGTGATCAATTGTGATGAATATTAAGTGTCCCCAACTAAGCAAGCCACTTGAACTGGAATTGAACACTGCAAACTCTGGGATACAAACATAGAACTTTAACCACTATATCAGACAGCCAAGTGTGGGCTTCATCCCACATAGAGTAACATGGCTTAGTAGTAATTTACTTAAACCACTGTTGTCTCAACAACAGACACTGAAATTCTCTCTTTTTACTGAGAAGACATGTTTTTTGTGCTTATTATGCAATTATGCTACTATTTCTGAATGACAAACAAATTACCATTAAACTCTAGTGATGAGCTAATAATTGTTTAGGGTAGTTCATGAAGCGTTGCACATGGATAATTCAGGTCAACAGAGACCATAAATATACAGACTCTGCACAGAAATTTGGCCTCATTTCTGGTTGTCCCCTACTGTCAGCAAAGACAGGGACATTCAGACATTCATTGAGCTCCTCTAAATAGTGGTCTGGCAAAGTGCTCCATTCTTCTGGGTAGCAGACCTGATTGCGTGAGCTTAAACTAATGTGAAACACCAAAGCATGGCTCTAGGCTGTGCACATAGATGACAGCTCTGAAGTTAAGTCAATTTGTGCTGACTTGTTCTTTAGCATCTTAATTTGCACTGAAAGGCTGAGGAGACATTCAGCATTTGGCTTACCTTGGCTACAGCCAAGGCAAATAGATCAGCTGTTTCTTAGACTTGGGCTAAAGTTCTACCATGCCTGGGAGAAGACTGTTAGAGTAATCTGGAGTTTAAAATAAATGGCAAAAAAAAAACACATACTTTGAAATATATTCTAAACATGGAATGTTTAAAATAGACTATAGTGGAAAAAACTTGCAATTTTGTAAATAATCTCAATTATACTTGAACAATGCAATACAATGCACTAACAATATTTTGGCGGTAAGAAAAATGTAGAAATAATATATTTTTAATTAATCAAAGTCAAATGTCTGAAATTGACCCGATTGAGCTGTGTGATCTGAAACAGTGAACGAACACCGGTACACTGAAGAGCTTTTCTCAAAGGTTAATTTGCTCACCTAAACACACATATGAATTTAATCAAATATATAGACAACATAAACATTTAATCTAATGAAAACTTGAACTAAGGTATGTGCTAGTCAGAATGTGTGAGTCAAATTGTAAAAGTATTCTTTACGTGACAGCACACAATAAAACATATCTAAAACAAGGACAATGAATAAAGTATTAAAAATTGGTATGGCTATTTATTCTAAAAAAAGGTCAATTATATTTACACTGAATTTACAGATACTGTTTATACTGTTTAAGTACAAATAGCAACAAATAGCATCTTGTTTATACTAAGTGCAAGTAATGGTAAATGCTATTCACACAAATTGTAAACAGAATATTTGTACTAAAATACTGAGCAATGGTGAAATAACCTTTGATAAGAAGCTTTGACTATTTACACTGCAAAAAGAATTCATACGTTTTCACTTGATATTTTTTTTGTTAAATCATGATACATTTGTTTAATATTTCAAAATGTAGAATAATTTGTCTAAATTTAAAGTAAATTTATCAAAACACAATACACAAAACAAAACAAAAAACTAATGTAAAAAGGAACACCTACTTTTGCACATACCCAAAGTAGGTCTTCCTTTTCGCACAGAAATCGCTGTGTATAGACTAAAGGCTGGTTTGAACTGCCTCCGCTTTTTGTTGGATTAGGACACTAATCCAACAAAACCTAACAACCACTGGAATTTGTTGGGACAGTGCGAACTTAAGCCTTAGGGGCTGAAAGTCCTTAAAGGAGTTAAAATGAAGAAGACCTGTGGCGAGGAATAATCATCTAGATGCTTGCAGACTGGTCATTAAACTTTATTGCGTAAAATTTTGAAAGGAAGTTCAACAGATGCTTTAGAGGGGACCCAAATTTCAGACTATCCAAAGTAAGAATGCAATAAACATTGGTATGTGTTTGTGAGCACTGAATTTTAACTTTTATCACTTAAAATTACAAGGTTAATGGTGTTGATTGATATAATGCCCATAGTTTAAGACAAACTTGAGACATTATTTGAAAATCAAACATCAATGAACAGTAGGTGTGATTTCGTTGATATAAACTTCTTCCACCTCGACACAAGCAACAGAGCAATTCGCTTCTTAAGGCTATTGTTACAAGTTCCAGTCTGGCGCTAAAATTCGTAGGTATTTCTTTTCATGGTGCAAAGTTATGGAGCCACATGGTTTTCAACCCTCTGGTTGGGGAGTGGGGGTAAAAGGTGCGAAGTCTCAACCGAAAGTGACCTCTTCATTTGTCAAGACTCTTTGCATTGTAAAAACGTCAACCCTTCCTCCTCCATATTCAGTGTATTCAAAAGCAGGTCATGCCACTGAATGCTGTGCTAACATTGTCCTTTCATGAGTTCAAGTTTGCTAAGTGTGGCATCTGCACCATGTGGCTTTCTGTTATGCGTATGAGATTGCACAGCCTTTCAACTGCGAAAGATAAAATAGGGCCGTTGTCTGCCAAAGCAGGTGTGAACGATGAGCACTGAGGTGTAAATACTTTAACCCAATTGCATGCTTCCCCCCATTTTGGCTACTTAGTTGGACAACATGATTTGTTTCAGACATTTCTCTGACAAGATTGGTTCATTCAGCTTTTGTCAAGTTAAGTCAAGTAATCTTCATTTACATAGCGCTTTTAACAATGTCTATTGTTTCAAAGCAGCTTCACAGAGATAAACATATAATTTAAGGTAACAGAGGCCATGTCCACACTAATACGTTTTCGTTTGAAAACGTATATTTTTCTCTCCGTTTTGGCCTTCCGTCCACATTGAGACGGCGTTTTAAGTCAACAAAAATGTAGCTTTTGGAAAACGCTCTCCAAAGTGGATATATTTGAAAACGCCGTTTTCGCGTTGTAGTGTGGACTGTGAAGCCGGAGGTATTTGAAAAAACGATGACGTAAGTTTAGTCATGTGATCCATGTTGTACCAATAGATATTCATGTTTACTGGTATTGTGCCTGTTAATTATGTGCCATTCACTTTTACACTGTTGCTAAAATATGTTACTTCTTATAACTATGTTCTTCATATCACAGTAGCCTACTGCAAAGATGACAGAAAATGTACTCACATTTGCTGTCCTGCGACAATACAGAGCAGTTGCGTTTTAGACCAAACATATGGTGACTGAGTGCGATCTTTATCAGTGAATGGTGAGATATTTTGCAAAATGATCCTGTTAGAAGAATTGAGCCAACGATTGAATCGATAACTTTATTATTTATTTTTCCATCTGTATCATCTGTCATCTGCCTATCTATCATCAGGTTTCACGCATGCTTAGTAAGGTGAATTTAGAAGTTTCTCATCCACACTGAAACGTCAGGAAACACCTGAAAACGCTAGTGTGGACGGAGACCGTTTTTAAACGAAAACGCAGTTTTCAAATGTATCTGGATTAATGTAGACGTAGCCTCAGATTGTTTGGCTTTATAGGGATTCTTGAATAATGTTATTTTCCAGCTAAAGTTAGTTTTTATTGATTCACTTCCGTCGAAATGATCATTTGTTATGAAATTAGGGGCCGCTAAGATGACGCCGTTCTCTCTAAACAGACTTTAAACGCGAACCTGTGATAAACGCTGATGGCGTTCACATGCGCATTAAGAATTGATTCTATAGTTATGTGCGTTTGAATATATGTGCGCAGGTTTGTAATTCCCTACAAATCATGCCTAAACAAACTACTTGTCTTGCCTACAGAATTTTTATTTAATTGTATCACTTCGGGTTAGGTACGCAAACCGAAATTCCCCACAACGTTTTATCTGTACAGTGGTAAAGGGATCCTCCATAGGGAGAGGCTAGTTGACTTCAGCACTGCATTGTCATCGGGTCCAGGCGAAGGTCCTTCGTCAGATATGGATACGGCCTTGGTCCGGCAGGCTGCGGGAAAACCTAGGGATAAACAAAGACACTAAAATTAGCGTAGATGCCATTCTTCTTATGATTACATCAGGATTTAAGGGAAGTGTTCCCAGTTCCGGCTGACCTAATCTATGCAGCCTAACATTGAATTATACAGGTCCTTCTAAAAAAATGAGCATATTGTGAAAAAGTTCATTATTTTCCATAATGTAATGATAAAAATTAAACTTTCATATATTTTAGATTCATTGCACACCAACTGATATTGTTTTAATACTGATGATTTTGGCATACAGCTTATGAAAACCCAAAATTCCTGTCTCAATAAATTAGCATATTTCATCCGACCAATAAAATAAGTGTTTTTAATACAAAAAAAAGTCAACCTTCAAATAATTATGTTCAGTTATGCACTCAATACTTGGTCGGGAATCCTTTTGCAGAAATGACTGCTTCAATGCGCCGTGGCATGGAGGCAATCAGCCTGTGGCACTGATGAGGTGTTCTGGAGGCCCAGGATGCTTCGATAGTGGCCTTAAGCTCATCCAGAGTGTTGGGTCTTGCGTCTCTCAACTTGCTCTTCACAATATCCCACAGATTCTCTATGGGGTTCAGGTCAGGAGAGTTGGCAGGCCAATTGAGCACAGTAATACCATGGTCAGTAAACCATTTACCAGTGGTTTTGGCACTGTGAGCAGGTGCCAGGTCGTGCTGAAAAATGAATCTTCATCTCCATAAAGCTTTTCAGCAGGTGGAAGCATGAAGTGCTCCAAAATCTCCTGATAGCTAGCTGCATTGACCCTGCCCTTGATAAAACACAGTGGACCAACACCAGCAGCTGACATGGCACCCCAGACCATCACTGACTGTGGGTACTTGACACTGGACTTCAGGCATTTTGGCATTTCCTTCTCCCCAGTCTTCCTTCAGACTCTGGCACCTTGATTTCCGAATGACATGCAACCACTGAGCAACAGTCCAGTGCTGCTTCTCTGTAGCCCAGGTCAGGCGCTTCTGCCGCTGTTTCTGGTTCAAAAGTGGCTTGACCTGGGGAATGCGGCACCTGTAGCCCATTTCCTGCACACGCCTGTGCACGGTGGCTCTGGATGTTTCTACTCCAGACTCAGTCCACTGCTTCCGCAGGTCCCCCAAGGTCTGGAATCGGTCCTTCTCCACAATCTTCCTCAGGGTCCGGTCACCTCTTCTCGTTGTGTAGCTTTTTTTGCCACACTTTTTCCTTCCCACAGACTTCCCACTGAGGTGCCTTGATACAGCACTCTGGGAACAGCCTATTTGTTCAGAAATTTCTTTCTGTGTCTTACCCTCTTGCTAGAGGGTGTCAATGATGGCCTTCTGGACAGCAGTCAGGTCGGCAGTCTTACACATGATTGCGGTTTTGAGTAATGAAACAGGCTGGGAGTTTTTAAAAGCCTCAGGAATCTTTTGCAGGTGTTTAGAGTTAATTAGTTGATTCAGATGATTAGGTTAATAGCTCGTTTAAAGAACCTTTTCATGATATGCTAATTTTTTGAGACAAGAATTTTGGGTTTTCATGAGCTGTATGCCAAAATCATCAGTATTAAAACAATAAAACACCTGAAATATTTCAGTTGGTATGCAATGAATCTAAAATATATGAAAGTTAAATTTGTATCATTACATTATGGAAAATAATGAACTTTATCACAATATGCTAATTTTTTGAGAAGGACCTGTAGAAGTCGATAATGTATTATGTGAATGCTAGGTCAAAGAGATGTGTCTTTAATCTAGCTTTGAACTGACAGAGTGTGTCTGCTTCCCGGACAATGGTAGGAAGACTGTTCCAAAGTTTTGGTGCTAGATAGGAAAAGGATCTACCGCCAGGAGTCGATTTTGATATTCTAGTTATTATTAACTGGCCGGAATTTTGAGATCGCAATAGACGTGAAGGACTATAATGCTTTAAGAGCTCGCTCAATTACTGCGGAGCTAAACCATTTAGTGCTTTGTAAGTAATCAGCAATATTTAAAAATGTATACGATGTTTAATAGACAGCTAATTCAGTGTTGACAGAACCGGGATAATATGGTCATACTTCCTGGTTCTGGTAAGAACTCGAGCTGCTGCGTTTTGAACTAGCTGTAGTTTGTTTATTAAGCGTGCAGGGCAACCACCCAGTAGAGCATTACAATAATCTAGCCTTGATGTCATGAACGCATGAACTAATTGTTCCGCATTTGTCAATGAGAGCATATGGTGTAATTTAGATATATTTTTAAGATGGAAAAATGCGGTTCTACAGATACTTGACAAGTGACTTTCAAATGAAAGATTGGTATCAAAGAGCAAACGTTCCTAAACGACGACGAGGACTTAACAGAGTAGCCATCAAGTGTTAGACAGTAGTCTGGGTTATTACGTGTGGAAGTTTTTTGTCCAATAATTAGATTCTCTGTTTTTTCAGAATTTAGTAGTAGAAATTACTAATCATCCAATTTTTCTATATCCGCTATGCATTCCGTTAATTTTGTGAATTGGTAAGTTTCGTCAGGGCGTGAAGAAATATACAGCTGAGTATCATTGGCATAACGGTGAAAGCTAATTCCATGTTTCCTAATGATATCTCCTAAGGGTAGCATGTACAGAGTGAACAGCAACGGTCCTAGTACTGAGCCTTGGGGAACGCCATACTGAACTTGTGATCGATAAGACATCTCTTCATTTACTCCTACAAACTGATAATGGTCTAATAAGTATGCTAGTGCAATTCCACTAATGCCAACATTGTTTTCTAGTTTATTTAAAAGAATGTTGTGGTCAATGGTGTCAGATACAACCACGATCGGATGATAAGAGCAAATAATTTGTAACTCTAATGAGAGCTGTCTCAGTACTATGAAAATCTGAAAATCCTCACAGATATAATTTCTTTCAAGAAAGGAACACAGTTGTGAGGATACTGCTTTTTCTAATATCTTTTACAGAAAAGGCAGATTTGAGATCGGCCTGTAATTGACTAATTCTGTAGGATCAAGTTGCGTTTTTTTTAACAAGAGGTTTAATCATAGCCAGCTTAAAGGTTTTTGGTACGTATCCAAGAGACAAAGACGAATTAATGATATTTAGAAGAGGATCTGTGACATCTGTATTTAGTAGTATAAACAACTAGAAATTATAGTAAATTATGGTTCAAAACAGAAAGAAATACGAAGCTAATACGAGGCTTAGACAGAGCTTACAGCCTCGAAGCAAACAAACTGTTTTTGTGATACTAATGAACTTTAGACTTGGTTATGTAAAACACTGTAGAGAACATCAACACAGGCCTGTGTTCCTAACACTTTGGCATGAAAACACATCTTCTTTCGCAGTTTAGACATAACCAAAATTGTTTACAAAATATACATCTGTGTATACCTTCTTGGCCAAAGCAAATATCTTGTAATAATATTTTCTATTTATTTCATAATAATAGTCTTCGTGAAAAAAAAAATCAGGGTCTCTTAAATATTTAAGAGAACTACTCGTATCAGAATTGGTTGAAATTCAATTTTAAGCAACATGACAAATCAACCAGTCAACCCCAAAACACACACCCACCCTCTCGGCACGTTGTGTACCAGATGGAAGTCATCAACTATTCGTGCATGCACAGTCACTTTCTCTGTACAAGTATTTTTGAGATGCATTATTTTAAACTGCAAATAATGTGCCGCTACACTGTCGTTTTGTTGTCCATAAGATGCAACCCTTTCTCTAGAAATTCCAAATACCTTTGGAAATTGAGACCGTTTCCTAAAACAGAGGTGCTTTGTGTGTGTGAATGTTTTCCTTAGAATGTGCTTTCTCCAGACAGAGCTGACCTATAAACCACGGTGTAACTAAAGGCTTCTGTGAGGCCCCTCGCTGCCCACTCACTGACAGAAGCCTGAACCTGACATCATCACAAAAAAATGAGTTAAATATCGTCTGGTTCTCAAAACTTTTTATCGAGTTGATGCTATTTTTATGTATACATGGCACATAAAGGGATAATTCTCACAAAAAAAATATTCTGTCTCTTTTTATTTGTTCCAATCCTGAATGATGTTTTCCCACTGTGGAACACAAAAGATATTTTGAAGATCGATGGGGTTCAAATAATACTGGATCCCAAAGACTTTCACTACATGATAAAAAAACAAAAGGTAATTTTTTTCAAAATATCTTTTGTGTTCCACAGAAGAATGGAAGTCTTACAGGTTTAGCAAAACAGGGTGAGTAAATAATGCCATTTTTTATTATTTGGGTGAACTATCCCTTTAATTTATGAACATACACTATTATACTCTATACATTATATCTCTGACCATTATTCAATATGATGTGTGTTATTCTTACCTTAACGCACAGCCACAATCTAAGACACTTCCCACAAATATGTTATATTAATTTTACAAAAAAATAAAAAATAAAAATTTTGCCTTCTCTTGAAACTTGTGTATGACTGAGATGAATTGACAAGATTGTCGCCCATTGTATAAAACAATGTTTGTGATGTTCCTTATTTGTAAGTTGCTTTAAAACAATCCCTAACAATTCCAGGACTTTGTGATGGTGCTCACATAATGTACGTACAGATTAGACAAAGCTGTTTGACATACAAAATACAGAAAAAAAATTTAAACACAAAATTTTATTAGCTACTATTAGCAGATTATCCCACAATGCATCCATGTTGTGTGCAATTTGGGCAAGGTTAAGCATTACTAAATTTCAAAAGCAGAGTTAAAGTTCACCTGCAGTCAATAATTTTATCCCTGAAAACTAATCTTTGATCACCAAAATTACATATTGAAACGTTTTGTCCTTAAAAAAAATCTTCATGCCTTAAAATAGCTTAAATGTAACTCTCCACCCTTGCCTCATTAAGTATACGCAGTTCTATGAATATGCAAATGAGCCCCACCTCCACTCACTCGCACCAGCTCAGAGATCCACTCGTTGACGATCTCACGTTGACTTGATTGGTTACAAGGTAGTTTGTGACGTCAGAAACACCAGCGATTTCAAATGAGACTGTCTTTGGATCACTACAGTTTTAACAAGAAAATACTCAGCAATGGTGTTGATGACTTATGAATTTAAACATGGTTTGCATTAAAGCATATTATTAAAAACACATAGACATATAAACAACATTAAAAGCTTGCTTTTCACCACAGGGGGACTTTAAAAGGAAGAGGGAAATAAAGATTATTGTCAACACTAATGTGTTCTAAGTTATAAGATTTGTTCCATACCACAAGCAAGATTCAGGAAATTGAAGACAGAGATGTATTGTTAGGTGTTTCCAGGTTAATACCGAAATTGGGTATATCATGCAAATAAATAGTCGAATTACTGTTTACTAAATGTCCTGGTTTTGAAATGTCCCATTAGTTTCATACTAATTATTTCTAGTTTGTTCCTCCCTTTTTTTTTTTTTTTTTACAGGTAACTAGACTCAATGGCAGAAGAGCAAGAAGGAAACTTTTAATGGGGATCTTTGAGAAATTGCTGGTTTAACCCTGGACCCCCACCCCAAACGGCTCTACCTCCAACCATCTGTTACAATGTCGGGGGAGTTTGACCCCAGATCTGTCTGTTTCTATGGCTTTTACTTAAAGGGCTGGGGGGGTTCAAGTCTTGTTTTTTTCACCTTGTATACGAGAAGTCTTACTACACTATCTTACTACACTTACTCCCTTTACCTTTATTGAAAAAGGAGATTCACCCCCCACCTCTTCCGTCATCTAACACGAGGGTGAAACGGCACAAGTGCCCAACCCCCATCCACTGGTTTGTATCCCAACCCCCAAATGGCTAAGTAGTCACATTGAAAATCCCTGCCAGAGGGGAACTATACCATTTACATGGCCAGCCTTCTTATCTGTTTGAGCTTAATGAGTATGTTAGCATTCTTTTGATCGGTTAAAGGAATAGTTTGCTCAAAAATAAAATTATGTACTCACCCCCATTCCAAAATCATGTTTTTTTCATCTAACACACAAGGTAGGACAGTTCATTGACCTGTCAAGCTCTAAAAGGACAGAAAAAAAACATTAAAAACATTCATCCATGTGCATTTTATAAACCTTTTTTAAACACAAACGAGATTATGGGAGAATGGAAGATCATTAGTGATTAAACACTTACATTTTAGTTTGATCCCCACACAAAGGGTTCTTCAAAATGTATCCTTGTGTTCCACTGAAAAAATAAAAGCAACTTCAATTACAATCACAATGTCAAAGTAAACAGCACTAAAAACACAATATGAAACACTCATTAATTCAGAATTGGATTACTTTAAAAAAAAATCATAATTCAGATTTTAAGAAGACATTTTCAAATCAGAAAAATTACAGGTGTAAGATGGAGGGGCCTGTAAAAGTATTTTATGTTACAGTAAAGCAAGCGGTAGTTGGTAAAGCACAAATTAACCTTAACAACACAGGTGTTAAACATTACGGCAGTTGGCACCTATTTCACTTCTCTGCAGAACTGTAAATTAAGTTCTAACAACTGTGTGTATGTTTATGGCATTAGTTAATTACTAGCATTGAATGATGACTGCAATTTAAGGTGTTTTAGGCCATTTGTGTTTATTAACCAACCCCTGGGAAAAACTGCAGTGGAGGATCACTTTAGGATGCAAGTGATTAGATCCGCACATGTTTTGAATATGAAAGTCTGTTTTATTGTCAAAAGCGTTGTGGTTAGCAGTAAAAATACCATGAAACAAACCACATTAGACAGTTGCATTTATCAGACTGGCAGGCTATCAGATTCTTCTATGACCCAGCACTATAAGAGTCTTATTTGAAATAGATTTCTAAATTGCTCTGGCAAAATAAAAAAGATCCCTGAGCAAAATAATTCTGTGAAATAGTTCTGTGAAATTAATGCTGGTCTGTAGTTAACAGAAACGGATGCATTGCGTAGAGAATATTATGACAACGGCTCAATAAAAGGCTTGACATTTTGTTTAGGGATAATTATTTTCTTGAATGTTGTTAGTTTGTGATGAACAATTAGCTCAGTCTCAGTCATTCTGAAATGGCACTTGGATAAAACGTATGAAGTCAGAGTTTTTTTGTGTGTTTTAAATAGATTTCTGTAGTTTTTCTGCAAAGATAAAGATGAAAATAATGCGTTAAACGAACATCCCTCACATTGTCTTACAAATGTAAATTGTCTGCATTTGTTCATCTGATTTGTGGTTAATGCTGCCAGAAGCCACAGCTGGTTTATCCAAAGTCTTCGAAAGTTGGGTGTACTATTTCTACATAAAGTTTTAACCGAAGATTACAGGCAACTATAAGTCTATCAAATCCCACTTGGTATTATTGAATATGTGTTGATATGTTAAAAACATACAACTCAGAAAGGGAAGCCCCCCCCCCCCCCCCCCCCCCCCTAAAGCCTGTGAAAGCCTCATCCTGTGAAAAACGCAATGGAGGAAAGGTCTTCAATAACAACGACTTCCGAGCACCATCCTCAGCAGGAAAAAGGAAAGCTGTTGGCTACATACAATGACACGTTACATTCAGGCAATGCTTTTAAATATATTTATTTTCCTTATTTTTCTTTTTCTTTTATAAACAGGGTTTCACTGACAATGAAATGTATTAAATAAATGAAAAAAATCAACCAGAAATTGATTAAATAGCTTAGAATGGGACTTTGGATTGACAGTAAATTTCTTGCTTGTACATAACATGTATTGAGAAAATTAATAACTACATGAGTAAGTTGTTCCATAATCATTGTCACCACATGACAAACTGACGGAAAAATAACACATTGAAACGGGTGATTTATCGTCTAGATTTATCTTTTCAGTTTTGTTTATTGTCAGGGCCAAAGTGAAGGAGGAAGCAAAAATGTAAAATTGCATCAACAGTAAAACTTAAGAGGGGGGGGGGGGGGGGGATGAGATGGCAGGGGAAAAAATAAGTCAATGGTTTTGCGTTCTTGCACAAATGTTTTGCGTTCCCCTGAGAAACTTTGCGTTCGCTTCAAAAACCTTTGCGCTCTACTGAGAAACTTTGCGTTCACTTGCAAAACATTTGCGTTCTTCCTTTGCGTTCGCTTTTGAGCTCTTTCCGAGCAAACGCAAAGTGTCTCTGTAAAACATTTGCGAGAGAACACAAAAGCATCGACAGCTGCGTCCGAAATCGCTTGAGTAGGTACGCCTTCTTCATGACCTATGTTCCATCTATTCTACACTCCTATGAGTGTTTAGACTAGGCTATAGTATAAATGCTATCTGGACGTATAGGCTACTACATTCGCCGTGTTGTCATTATCATGTGACCAACCAGCGTTAGTTACATCCAGAGCCATATAGAGAAAGAGTTGCGACAACTCCATTGACTTCAATGGAACACTTGTTTTACAGCAATGGTGGCTTGTAGAGCCTCTCAATAGTTCCCGGAAGTAGCAGCACACTGATGCCGCACCGTAGAGATACACCAGAACAAACCGTTTGCGACGCACTTTTAAAAGGTAAGAAGTTTAAAGAATAAGATTATATATTATCAGTACATCTAAATAACAATAACTTGTCAATAACCTTCTAGTAGATTATTACTCATTAAATTAGTAGATTTAAGGGATGTTATCAGATAACTAACAGATTAGGCTAGGATTGCAACATACATGTCGGTGTGTAATATAAATATATAAAATAAATGCATTTGTTGACTACTATTTACCAAAAATCTCAGTTCTGTCACTCTACTCAAAAGTTTGAAATGGCCGCCAAATCACTTCCTGGAACTATCTGAAGTCTACGTGAATCACGTGACAACCAAGCATTTCGACCTTCCGTTGTCGCAACTCTGGCTCTGGTTACATCGCTTCACTGCCATTCAGAAATCCTCTCCCGTGGCCTCATGGAATAGTAAAATGTATACACTTGAGAATCTTGCTGGAATAGGTCATCAGGGTAGTTTTTGCCTACTCTTTTATTATACTGTTTTTCACCTACTATTGTATGGAAGTGTGATTTCGGATGCAGCCAAATATTTTTTTTATATTTTTACAAGGGGTGTAAATATTTTTTTTTTATCCCAGTTAGGGGTTCCGCGGTGGAATTTGTTAATTTTATTTAGCCTATTTATTTTTCACATTTATCCAAAATATGTGATGTGATGCAATCAAGGATGTGATAGTAGTGGGTATGAGATATCATAAAAAATCGTGGAAAGCATGATCAGACAGATTTCATACTCAATCCTGCAAGGGGGTGGGGTGCGCAGACGAAGGCGGGAGCAAAGCATTTTCGGGAGCCTTTGTCCTACTCCATATGAACCCCGACGGCGTGAGGGGAGGACTCACATCCAACTATACTCCGAATGGGTTAGACTTTTATCGTCAAAGATAGCTGAGATGTGATAATATTTCATGCTCTCGTACAATCTCTTTTGAAGGACGTAGCTGAGGAAAAGTGTGGAAATCTACTCAACGAGGTAGCGCTATGTTTTTTTTCTCCCGCTTTTCAACTGACTGATTTTCGACAGTGACTCGGCCAACGGATTTTTGGTGACATATTGCTCACACACAGCAAAATAACTAGTTATCTGATTTATCGGTTTCTGTGTGAGGCGTTTATACGCGTATTTTTCAAAAAACAAGACAATTAGTTTTTAACTAGTGCCTTTTAAGTTGTTTTATAAGGAACTGTCGCGTCTTTCTTGCGTCAGGCGGAGAACAATAGTAAACTTACACAGCTGGAATGGGATTTTTCATGGAAATGTGGATGATTAACAATCAGACCTCTCGTAACTGTACGATGAAACGTCTCTGTGGTCGATATTAAGCCGTCATCACATTATTCTATAAGTGGCATTGAACAGCCACGCTGTTTTTTAGGGATGTTTTTTTTATTTTATTTTTTTACTTCGATATGAGCAAAAGATTCACCTCAGGTAAAGCGCCACCATTCGCGCGCGTTCACATCGACACGTTGCGTTGGATGAGAGACAGATATTTATCGAACAATTTTCTCAGTAACTTTAGAATCCTCAAAACAATATGCTCAGAATTAAATCTTGTCATATCTGTCGATTTTTGTCAAATAAAATACAAGACACATTTTATTTTGCATCTTGGATCTCTTGTCCCATAACGGATAACGTTAGCCTATAGCCTACTGAAATGGTTGTACGTTAACCTAATAGTAGTTGTTGCCTAATACTTTTTGATGGCATAAATTAAACTACAAACTTTAAAAACTATCATTGGCCTATATTCTTTTTATGCAAATATGTTCGACATGATCACAAGCTTATGTAAAAAAAAAAAATCTTGAAGTGAATGGTTATTTAGAGTTGTAATGCAATTCATGATGCAATTTTTTAATGTAGACTGTTTAATAAGTTAGCTTACTTGGATGTTCATAGGTGCGATTTATTTAAATCTACTCATTTGTTATTAAAGATTCAAATACTGATTAAAAAAAACCTTTATTGGTTTTTATATCTGTGCTAGTCTGTATGTCAAACCGTTTATGGACCGGTATTTTTATGAGCATAGGTTTACTCTGGCCTTTAATGATATACTTCTCTGCTGACCCTATCATATAAGGACAGTTAAAGTGTTTGTTTTTAAACTTTGTTTATTTGATCAAGAATATTACAGATATTGCCCTAAAAGCCACGTTTTAAAAGCCAAATATACCCATCATCCTGCCACATTGCTTTATAAGCTCATGTTCTGTGAAAATTTATTGGTATAGGGGAAGTGATGTGATTTATTTAAAAATGTAAATAAACAAGCATGGGAGAAATTGATTTTACAATGAATGCATGTTTGTGGCTATTATTTTAACAATTTGTTTAAGGGCCAGGTAAGTCTGGCCGCGTCAAATTGCTTTAAGTGTCTTTGAAACTGAGATGTTGTTTTGAACTAGCAGCCTCCTGTCCTTCCACCAGAGCTGAAGGAATCTGGATTGGAACGATAACTTCTTTCTCAGATGTCTCCACAAAGCCACTCTGTGCTCTCTCGAAGTAAATGTCTGACGTGGTAATGGTTACTCTGTGTGGAGTTGCTTCACTGAAGAGGAGGTTAGGTTTGAGGTGTTGCTGAGGGTCTCCCAGTCTTTTAACAACTTAAAGGGATAGTTCTCCCATAGGGCTGCTCGATTCTGGAAAAAATCATAATCACGATTATTTTGGTCAGTATTGAAATCACGATTACGTAACACGATTATTTCATATGACTTTGGGAACGTGTTGCATTTATTAAAAAGACGCCTTTCAACAATTCTTAAATCGAAATTTGAAGATTTATTGTACTTTAACTATTAAAATAAATAATATAGCACTTCAATGAGTATTTTAAATAATTCCTGCAGGTCTACCACTTATAATGTGTGAAATTCCCCCGCAAATATTGATTCACTTTAGCATGTAGATTGTATGAGTAGCCTAAATTAATCCACACAGATTATAAAATCAAATCAATCATTTTAAAACTTTCTCCAAGACCGAAAAAATTTCATAAACCGCGTGAGTGTTCAGCGGTGCTGCGTCTTCTCTCTTTCTCTCTCAAAATGGGTTGGACAAGGCAAGCATTGAAATTCAATTAATTGCACAGCCCTGTTCTTCCAATCACGTCATTCCAAAGATATATGGGACTTGGGACACAGATTTTTTTTATTTTTTAAGTTGCTTTGGAATGACCTGAGTTAATAATTACTAGGGCTGCCCATTAATAGTCGACTAAATGTTTGTCGACGAGAGTAGGCTTGGTGCAGGCTCACACTACACAACTTTTGGCTGGATTTTGCTGTCACAGACAGATTTCCAAGGTCTGCGACCAAAACCCTTGAATCGCGGCTAAATCGGTGCTCGTTGCAGTCACTGGTGCTCGTCAAATACATGTCTCGAGCAGTCACAGACGCTGCGATACTTTCTAACTTGTTTGATGTTATCGCCACGTAATCTTTTAGTGCGAGCGATGAGACAATATGTTAAAGTAAACTGCTTTAATGATATCATGCACCTTAATGTACATGAATGCAAGGCAACAATTTGATTATAATGATTTTATACTAATAAAAATATATATATTTTTTTATGTAAATAAGTGGTCTTTGCACTATACTTAAACATTATGATATATTTTATTTACCTTCAGTTTTTGCTGAATAGACATGGACAGCCATGTGCGTATTTCTGACCAATTTTCTTTTTTTGTCATCTTTTTTTCTGCACATATGACTTGGACAGCGAAAATGAGCAGCTCTCTAATGTCTCATGTGAATTTGTATGAGAACACGTTTTTCCGTTGTTGTTGGGGGTTGCCACTTGGCCAAAGATCTTGTAGTTTGTGCGTCATCGGCATTGTGTTGTGTAGTATGAGCGTTGTTCAGACAAGACGACGACAGATGACAAGAAATTCTGTTGTGTAGTTTTGAGCACCATTGCATTTCATGTTGATCCTTTCTGCTGCTTCTTTGCCTGTTTAGATCTGGAGATGGTGTACTCATTCAGGAAATCAGTTATAGCGCCCCCTACTTTATAAAAGTGATAACACAGAGAGCTGTAAAATCTCGTCAATGGCAGGGAAGCATTTTCTCAAAAGACACAATAACTTGTCAATGGCAGGGAAAGGGTTAAATCGCTTACGTTGCTTGTCCACTGGCACAGAGCGAGCGTTTTCAACAGTGTGATCAGTGTTGCGGCTGAACACCGATGACTCGGACTATCGCAGCAAGCCTTGGCCTATACCACACTTACTGCATGACATTAACTTACTGTCCATTTCTCTCTAAATGCACGTCCAACTGTGGAGATGACAAGCCAGCATCGTCAACTTCATCTTTGCAGCTGGTACTTACTCAGAAATCAGTAGTTTATTAATGAATTGTTAATGTTCAGACAATCTCGTTGTTGTTTTTTTTAAAACATTCATAATCATTAGTTTTGCAGCAAGCTTTTTCCGTGCGCTTGAGCTTAATTTACATTTTAAATGCTCATCATGGTTTAGTATTTCTCACAATGTTACATATAATATTCTCTCAGCCCTGTTACTGAAACCATTTTCTGATGTCACTCCCAAAGTATATATTTAAGTAATTAAATTAATATAAATGCCCAAAGTCAACTAATGGTTTAAATGACTAACTAACTGGAAAAAATGAGTCAGGGACAGACCTAATCATTACAAGAGGTTTTTTTCTTTTTACTACACATGGAGTAAAATGTGTAAGTTCTTTTAAGTTAAGCCTTTTAAGTTCTGCTAGTCTTTAGAATAACCTTACCATACTGATTGTGTGTGTGTGTGTGTGTGTATATATATATATATATATATATATATATATATATATATATATATATATATATATATATATATATATATATATAAATATATAAATAAATGATTACGATTTAAAGTCCTTGTCTAATATGTATAAGTGGCATGGAAAATTGCATCCACCCTGTTGTAAGATCACACCTTTATAAGATCTCTAAGCTAGGTGTGTTATGAGTGTGTTTGTGAGCCTTTTTGGGGCCCTGCTAAAGTGTAATTTGAGGGCTAACGGAGCACCAGCTGTGGAATGTTCAAAACGACAACCACACAGTTGTATTTCTGCTGGCAATCGGATATGGCCCCTTTGTACCAAGTACAAATTACAGTGATTTGATGCCTTTAAATGGCACCCTTAATCTCTGTTCTCTACCACAACAGCGTGGCCCTCACTTATGCAACTGTCTAAACCCTTGGACAGAAGTTGTGGCCATTGGCAGCATGTCATCCATCAGTTCCTATACATTTTATTAGAATTTGTTATTAGGCTTTATATATATATATATATATATATATATATATATATATATATATAAATAAAAGGGTGGTGTCTTCTTGGAGACATTTCTATAGTGCAGCATTGTAAAGTATAACAAGTAAAATCTATAAATGTATAAACTTGTAAATTATGTAGCGCTTAATTTTTAAGCAAAAGTTATTGAAAATCAATGATCAATAATGGTGAGAACCCCAGAGCGTCTTAACAGATGTTTTGGTCAATTCACACACAGAACTTTGTGGAAAAATCAAGTCACAGCCATGCCTGAAGCGTCTTTTGTTTACTTGATGTAGCCGTTGAGGATTGCAGTTTGATTAGACCTGTGGATGACCCCATCCTCTCTTAAAGTAGCTCTACTCCAGTTTGTGACCAAACCATTTTCAACTGGTTGCCTGTTTCGAATTTACATTGTTAGAGCTGCCAATTCCACAGGCCTTTGGTTGTCCAAAATGGGAAAAGGAATTGCTTAGAAAATGTCTACATAAGAACCAACTCCATTTCAGTGGTTCCCAAACTGGGGTGATGAGGTATGCAAGCAAAATGATGAGTTCTGGCATTTGTTTAGTTCTACCCCACCCTAAAATAACATTAACACCAAGTATGTATTTCTAACAGACAAAATGCAGCATCTAGTGTAAAATTGGGAAAATTGTAGTGGTTTTAAAAGGTCAAATACATGACTCTAAACATATTGCCCCATCTTTTGTTGTCGAAACTGACTGCATCCACCCAAGCAGCGTGCATTTGGTAGGTTGCGTGCAAAGTTTCATTTAAAAGTATCACTTTTAATTTTTTTTTATAAATATCTCATTACAGTATTTTATTGTAGTTGCATTCAGGGCACCGCTGAGGCAGCATTATACTGTGTAAATATGTCTAAATGCAGCTTGTGCCAGTGCAAAGATGGCTTTTGTTGATACTGATTGAAATTTGATTTAGTTTATTTTATTGCTTTATTATATTAATCATTTAGTGGAATTTTCAGAATTTGACAAAACATGACATGCATTTACTAGGGTCTTTATAAAAGTTAAAAATGCACCTCAAAATCATTTTAAGGGGGCAAATATAAAAGGTGTGACTGCAGTCTTAAGACCCTTTCTCACAGCACGTTGATCCCGCGAAATTGCTGTAAAATTGCTAGAGTGCCTTATGCACCGATCCGATTTTTGCCGGATCAGGTATCGGTCAGACGAGCCCAGATCCAAATCCGATATTGTGCGTATATTATTCTGTGTTATTGTTAAGCCCAACAAAAGGCACAAAACTTTATGGTGCTTTATAATGTTTTTCGTGCACTATATTATAAGTGTTCTGAAAGCCATTAATTTCAGAGAGAAATTAATATTTAAGTCACTAAATTCAAGATCACGTGAACTTTACCCTCTGCTGCGGATGTCAATCATTTAGCATTCAAACAGCGTTTCGCATTTGGTTGCGACAGTCAATGAAACTCTCTTCAAGATGATTCAATGTTACTATTATTATTATACTTGATCTGTAGATAAAGGTCTATGGTTTCGCTTAAAACTTTATCGTGCTGGACTTTATTGCTGTAACTTTATCATACTTTCTACCGAGTGTCTGTTAGATCACAACACTACAGTAGAGTCAGAGCACTATAATTGTTCTTCACGCGCAAAGTAGCTGAAATTTAAAACTATTAAAAGAAAAGGCTCAAACTATTGCATAGATACATACTGTATAATACACTACGCATCAATTTGTTTTTCCTTTCTTTGTGCTTTGAACTTTTCTATGTGAATTCGATGCACTGTGCGCTGTCTTTACGGGATGTGTGTGAACACACTCACAGATTACGGAAAATTACTGGAATTGTGAATGAACCAAAATCAAAAGTTCCCAGGACACATTATCCATGTTTTTTCTGGAATCTCTGTGTGAAAGGGGATTAAGTGGAAATTCTTCCGAGGGTATGCCAATCTAAAAAGTTTGGGAACCACTGCTGTATTTGCTGACAAGTAGGTGTTACATGCTAGAGGCCAGTTAACACTGAGGTGGGAAATACCTCCTTCAAATTACAAAGTATATTTTACTTTAGGTTTTTTTTGTTGTGCCTTTTTTAAATTAATGTTATCCATATTTAATTAAGGTAAATTGTTTTATTTTGAGTTAATTAATTGAAGGCCTATACAAAGTGAGGTGAAGTTTAGCATCAAACTTTAAATGTTTTATCACATTTAATCTTAAATGTATCTTCATGTAAGAGCAATAGTTGTAATTATAATATAATTAATTCTAGTTATTAAAATGCCCCTTTTTTTATTAAATGGTTTAAATGTAGTTATTCAATTATTTAATGTTAAGTGATTTTTTTTTTTTTTTTTTTTTTTTTTAACTGTGAAGGAGCTTGTTAGAAAAGTAACATTTTAGCTCCATCTAGAGGATCTAGCTGGTTAATCCTGGCTCATGTGCTTTCAACTTTTCCTGATGGAGAAAGGAAAATGATGGAGACCTTCATTGTCTCAACATTTTTTCTAGAATTCTTGGGAAATTATAAATTTGCTTTGTTCCTGATGTTTACCATTTAATTAATTCTTACTATTGAATTAGCACTTAATTTCCTTTTATTAGTGATACAGCTTTTGTCAGTCATGTTATAGGAAGGTACGCTATTTTCATGACATGTTTATCATTGGATGTAAGGTATCAATTTTTTTTTTTAAGTTCTAGTTTTGATGCTGTTTTCATTTTCTAACAGTTAATGTCTTGTTCTCGTGCAGGATTGAGACAGCCGTTCTTCTCGGAGCACCATGAGCTGGAGCTTTCTTACACGGCTGTTGGATGAAATCTCCAACCACTCCACCTTTGTGGGCAAGATCTGGCTAACGTTATTCATCATCTTCCGCATTGTGTTGACTGTTGTGGGTGGCGAATCAATATACTACGATGAACAGAGCAAATTCACGTGTAACACCCAGCAACCTGGTTGTGAGAACGTCTGCTATGATGCATTTGCACCGCTCTCTCATGTCCGGTTCTGGATTTTTCAAATTATTCTAATCACAACCCCTACTATTATGTACCTGGGCTTTGCTATGCACAAGATCGCTCGCATGCATGATGACGAGTACAGGCCGAGGAACAGGAAACGCATGCCCATGATAAACCGCGGAGCCAACCGTGATTATGAGGAGGCTGAGGACAATGGCGAGGAAGACCCCATGATGACGGAGGAGATCCTGCCAGAGAAAGAGAAAGCGCCTGAGAAGCCAGCCCCTAAACACGATGGACGACGGAGAATAAAGCGGGATGGGCTTATGAAGGTGTACATACTGCAGCTTTTGTCACGGATTGTTTTTGAGGTGGGCTTTCTCTTCGGCCAGTATATCCTGTATGGTTTTGAGGTCGCCCCCTCGTACGTGTGCACTCGCAGCCCCTGTCCGCACACGGTGGACTGCTTTGTGTCACGTCCCACGGAAAAAACGATCTTCCTGCTGATCATGTATGCCGTGAGCTGTCTCTGCTTGTCTCTCACAGTGCTGGAGATTCTTCATTTGGGCCTCAGTGGAATCCGTGATGCTTTCCGGCGACGTGCGCACCAACAAAGCGTCGCACGCCAACGTGGTGCCATATGCAGACAGGTACCCACTGCCCCGCCAGGGTACCACACTGCCCTGAAAAAAGACAAGCTGTCCATGGGAATCAAACCGGACTATAACTTGGACTCTTGTCGAGAGTCTTTTGGTGATGAGTCGTCATCACGAGATATTGACCGCCTGCGTAAACACCTGAAACTGGCCCAGCAGCATCTAGATATGGCCTATCAGAACGGTGAGAGCAGTCCTTTACGCAGCAGCAGCCCTGAGTCCAACGGCACCGCTGTCGAGCAAAACAGACTCAACTTTGCTCAGGAGAAGCAGGGGAGCACATGTGAAAAAGGTAAGACTGAAAAGTGTTTTTTTTTTCTCACAACAGCTTACTGTATTTCTTTTCAACAAATTAAAAATACAAACTAGAGTAAATGTGAACCATACACATATATATATTTATTTTAAAATTGATATTTTAACTTTTTAAAAATGTATTTATATACTAGGCCTATACATTTAAAATATCAAGAAAAGTCAGTAAATAGAGTGTTTTTATATTCTTATAATAAAGATGTGTACGTGTTTTAATTCTATTCTGATCTCTCTCTCTCTCTCTCTCTCTCTCTCTCTCTCTCTCTCTCTCTCTCTCATATAGGGATCCGTGCCTGATTGAGACTCAGAGACTATCAACTGTTTTCTGTTCAACAAAGCGGCCCAACTGGGGTTGGAATTGCTCATCTTGGAAAGTGAAAAGAGTCTGTGTGTGTGTATTGTGTATTTTTTGTTTGGCTGCTGAACATTGTGTGAAGCATCGTGAGACTGTGTGGAACCTGTGTCTGTATGCACACTGGTGAATCTGTGATAATGTGTTGTGCAGTATTATGGCAAGTGAACGTCGAGTCAAAAATCTCAGAAGCAGCATCACACCAGCCAGTTATACTTGACATCAGCCAGTCTGCCTGATACTCCAAAGTGCCCTAAGGCTAGTTAGGAAGATGTTTAGTCACTAGGCGACTGCAATGTCTCTTATCTCTCCCTTTTTCTTTTTTTTTTTTTTCTTTTTTTCATAGCTAAAATAAATTCGTGGTTCTTCCATTTGTTTACCACACTTCTAATGAAGTGCCAAGAGTTACATCTCAAAAATGCCTTAAACTGGAGTTTACATATTTCCTTTGCCATTCCAAAATTAGATGGATGAGCCAGTATAAAGCCACGTCAGAAATGTAGTGTAGTTATTTAGAATAGTGCTGTGTTTTGAGTAGTGGACCACAATTAGTGTATGTTTGTAATGAACAAAATGGAAACCTGGAAAATGCTTGAATACTTGTGAATCAATTATTGATCTACAAAGAGGCTTTTGATATTTTATTTGCATATTTTGTGCTTTAGATGTAAATGAATAGTATTTTGATACACCTCTTACCTTGAGGAAGCTTCTCCGTAGACTCATTTCAGTTTTTCACATTTTGTGAGGCTTTAAGTTAATTTGGTTTTCTTTGGCTTTTGTTTAATTTGACCAACTGTTAGAGAGGCAAACTCAGTTTTCAGAGATTATCTTTACACATTTGAAAGCACTAATAAAGAACGTTTCATTTAATTGGTTTTCACTTTCATCCTTTCTCTAAATAGTTTCTGTTCAGATTAGTGTATATCTTTGCCTCCTTTATGCAAATGCAAACCGCAAGTTGGTCCAAATGCAGTTTACATTGAATAGCAATAAGGAAAGCCATAAAGCCTAAAGTTTTATACATGGTACCAATGCAATATGTCATCTTGAAACCGTTTAAAGTGTAGGAGTATAATACACCCATGTCTGTTAACAGCCAGGTTTTCCATCTTTTGATACTTTTTCTCAGCATCTCAATTTTTTTACATTTTCCAATGTTTTTGTAAGGTTTTGTAAGAATGTATTTTGTAATATGCCAAAATAAACCTTTGGTCTAAAAACTGCATTCATGTGTCATTGTTAATTTTTTCTGTGCTTCTTAAATGGTGTTATATATATACACCAGCCATGCTGGTTACTCGACAAGTATTTTGGTATGTTAACATTATTGCCTTTGCCCGTAGAGCTTCACAGAAAACTGCCATGTTGCATCCCATTAATCCATCCACTAGCCATCTGTAAACCTCTTTGTGTCACTAGTACAAAGTACTTGGATATCGATTTTACCAGGTAAGGATTGGTAGATAAGCTTTAATGTCTTTCCCCACAGTGAATCTGTTGCTCTCTTTTGTGATTTCCCAAATGTTATGATAGGCATTGTGGATGTAACAATTACTCTCAATTTTGTATGAATGGAAAGGATGAATTTCTTTTAAAGATTAATGTAGAAGTGAGGGGAAAATGTTTTCAAGACTTACTTTAAATGTTCTTAGTAGCCCCAGTGTGTCTTTAGAGATAACCTTACAGTATTATCGCACTTATCTTAGTCCAGAGTCTAAATGATAACTTAATGACTGCCATTAGATCTACTACTAGTTGGCTTAGGGTTGAATTGCATGATTGGAACACTGAATGCCTCACTATTAGATTAGCAGAGGTGGTTATAAAGAACTCTTCTCCACTTGTAACACTGTCACGATGAAGGTCCTGGTAGGATTTCTTTCTCTAGGTTGGTTGGCTGTTTTTTGGAGCTGCAGCAATGCAGAGCAACAGGAGTTCATGTTACTTGCAGGCCCTCTGACCACTGGACAAACTTCCCCTTTAGGGTCTTTAGATGAAGACGATACGTTAAACTGCAGAGGTCCACTTCCACAACTATCCAGAGACTTCTTTCCATATCTTCAGAGCAGAGGGGTGACCCACTTTAAAGTTCCCCTTTCCTGGTCACACATCCTTCCCACAGGTGACTCCAACCAGCCACATGAGGACACTGTGACATGTTACAAGGCACTTGTGCAGCAGCTGACTGAATTGGGCATCAAACCTCTGCTGGTTCTCCACCACTCTGCTGTACCAAAACTCTTCAGAGCCCGATATGGAGGCTGGGAGAATCCATTACTGGTGCAGATGTTTGAGCAGTATGCAGGATTTGTGTTCAATACATTTAGGGATCTTGTGGACACATTTGTCACGTTCAGTCACCTGCATGAGCTACATAATGAAGCGCAACTTCAAAATGCTCTCCAGTCCCATGCAAACGTTTACAATGTTTATCATCAAATGTCTGAAGGTAAGACTTGAGTTTATTAATTTGTTTAATATGTAGGCCTACACAAAACAGAACAGGGTTAGTTGTCTCAGTAACTCTAGGTTTTGTAACTAACTAAGTTTTGAGTTAAAAGTCCAATTTACACAACTCGATAAAACCATACTATTATGAAAGCTTGAAAAGTTTCTTAGGGCAACTTTTTTCCTCAAGTCCCCAAACAGGTTATCACATGCATCTTGAATGTAGTTTTATTCAAATTATTACAATGATTTCTGTAAAACAATACAATGGTTTGTTATGGTGCATACAAAAGTAGCATAGCCTGCATAAATAGCATGCAAAATTGTTTTATAGTTTAAATGTAGCTGAAAGCCACTAAATAGCTAATTATATGGTCCATTGTGACAACTTACCCTGCAGCATGTGCATGGTCAATGGAAATGTGTTGTAAATGTTCTAAAGCTTTAGGCAAGACTTTCAAAATAAACTTTATATTATTTTAATCATATTCACTGCTATAAAAGTGTAACATCTAATCTCTGTCTCCATATTACATAGTTATTTATAATAGTGCAATGATGGTCACCCATATAGTGATGTGTTGTTGTTTTTTAGCACTTAATTTGTCTCTTGGGATCAGAGCCAATGATGTTAACTTGATTTCTCAAGCGGGGTCAAAAATCATGGTAAAAGTTCAAGGCAGATTGTCATATATATAGTTACATGTAATAGTTAATATTATGTAATTTATCACATACTTCTCTTATCTCACCATCAGGCATATGTGGATTTCCTCACTGTACACGTGCAGTACAACTGCAAACTGCAGACAGCTCTTACCGAGGAATTGAGGAAGTTACAGGTATGTGATATAACAGGTATGTTATATGGCTCTTGAAGGATTAAATAATCATCTTCGCAATAGATCAGCCCTGTAAATAGCCATCAGATTTCATTAGACTTCATAACTCAACTGGTTTTTAATATTCAAATACCACTTAAACTGCCTGACGTGACAGAAAACATTTCATGGTCATCAAAATGACACTGACACTCTTGTTTCAGATTGGCAGTGGTCAAAAGTCCATTCTTATGTATCAGTTGACAGTCCAGGACTGTGATGGAAATGAAAATAATTTCCAGCCACTTACTACAATTCTTCGAGGTAGATGTTAGCTTATTTCTTTAAGTTATGTGTCCTAAGTCTAAAATACCATGTGGCAAACCTAGTATTATTTATTGATGTCAGTTTTACAGAACAAAGATCTTCACATCATAGGCTGTGACATCACACAGCTTTTTGAGAAGCTAGATCAAGAAGAAACACTCAAAAGGTAAAGCTGAGACCAAAAAGGTACCTATATGCAGTATATAATGACTATTTTTTAAGTGAAAATAAGAATGTTCTCATCCAGTTTGCAGGAGGAAAATACTAAAAATGTTGTCCATCAGAAATCAGCTTCTGCATTCTCATACCAGAAGGTCTGGGAGAAATTCAGAAGTCAAACCGAAGCTGAGCGCGATCAGTTCCTGAGTGGCTCATTCCAGGTTGATTTTGAATGGTCCGTCTCCAGTGAGAGTTTCAAAGTGGAGGGTGGATGGGCTGAACACGGAAAGGGTGAGACCATATGGGACCGTTTTAGCCAAGAGGGTCATGTCTTTGACAACCAGACCACTGATTTGGCCTGTGATAGTTATCACAAGGTGGACTATGATGTGTATCTGCTTAGAGGCATGATGGCACCTAATTATCAGTTCTCAATTTCCTGGGCTCGGATTTTCCCCACTGGACGCAGAGAAAGTTTGGTTGAAAAGGGGGCTGCTTATTATGACAAGATGATTAACACCCTTCTACAATCAGGCATCGAGCCCACTGTTACCCTTCATCATTGGGACCTTCCTCAAGCTCTGCAGGACTCAGGAGGCTGGATTAATGACTCTATTGTGGAAGCTTTCAAAGAATTTTCTGACTTTTGCTTTTCTCGTTATGGAGACAGAGTCAAAACATGGATCACATTCGGCAGCCCCTGGGTTGTGAGCAACCTGGGGTATGGAACAGGGGAACATCCCCCAAGGATGAATGACCCAATAATAGCCTCTTACAAGGTGTGTCTGTCAATCTGAGAAAGAACCATCTATTTCATGGTTTTTGAAAGTGTATATTGACAGTTTTTTGCTTGTTTTCACAGGCGACGCATAACATTCTGAAATCTCATGCTGAAGCCTGGCACATTTATAATGATAAATACAGGAAATTGCATGGTGGAAAAGCGGGCATTGCTCTTCACTCTGATTGGGCAGAGCCGTTGAATCCCTCAAGTGATCAGGATGTAGCAGCAGCTGAGCGTTATCTGAACTTCATGCTGGGTTGGTTTGCTCACCCGATATTTGTAGATGGAGACTATCCAGCCGTGCTAAAGGAACAAATTGAAAAAAAGAAAGATTTATGTGGTAAAGAGCTGGCAAGACTCCCTGTCTTCACTGAGGCTGAGAAACAAAGAATCCGAGGCACAGCTGATTTCTTCGGACTTAACCATCACACTTCCCGACTGATTAGTGAGAGCTTGAATAGCTGTGATGCTGGACCAAATCATGTTGGGGACTTTCAGGCTCATATTGACCCCACATGGCCCTCAACAGCTTCTGACCAGATCCAGTCAGTTCCGTGGGGGCTTCGGCGGTTATTGAACTATATCGTTTTAGAGTACACATCCATAACAAAGGTGCCCATCTATATCACAGGAAATGGAATGCCAACTGATTATAATGGTGATGTGCTCAATGACACTCTGCGTGTCGACCATCTCAAAACTTACATTAATGAAGCAATGAAGGGTAAGTATTTTAAGAGAACTGGTTAGTGTCTTTTTAGAGATAACAGGTCAGTCTGTGTGAAATCAGAGGTTAGTGCATGGCCTAAAACCAAGGTCTGTAATATATTTATTGCAGATACTAAAATATTTATATTTACAGTATTACAATATCTATAAACAGTATTACAATATCACTATCTAAAGTCCATTAACTACTTCTGTCTGTCTAAACAGCTGTGCATTTGGATGATGTTTTCGTCCAGAGGTTTACAGTCCAGTCTCTTATGGATGGTTTTGAGGGTCCTCAAGGCTACAGTCAACGATTTGGATTGCACTATGTGAACTTTGATGATCCTGACAGGCCAAGAACCCCCAAAGAATCAGCATATTACTATTCAAAGGTGATTGAGAGTAACGGATTTGCTGAGACTGTAGCAAGCCCTAAGATGCAAATCTATGGAAATAAAATTAAGAGCTCAAGACTCCCTAGTCAGCCGCCATCTGAAGTTCCTTCAAAATCCAAGATCGTTTGGGGAAAGTTCTCCCCTCAGACCAAGTTTGAGAGACAGCTTTATCACTATGGAACATTTCCAGAAGGATTCCATTGGGGTGTCTCATCTTCAGCTTACCAGGTTGAAGGTGGCTGGAATGCGGATGGAAAAGGACCAAGTGTTTGGGATAACTTTACTCAAACTGGTAATATCCCAAACAATGACAATGGTAATGTTGCATGTGACAGCTACAATAAAATAGATGAGGATCTACACATGTTGAGAGCCTTAAAAGTGAAGACTTATAGATTCTCCTTGTCATGGTCTCGAATTTTTCCCAGTGGTTATAAATCTTCTCTTAACCAGAAGGGGGTGGACTACTATAACAGGCTCATAGACCGTCTAATAGCAAACAATATCACACCCATGGTGACACTCTACCATTGGGACCTGCCACAGGCTTTACAGAACATCAACGGTTGGGACAACCCCGAATTCATTAACATATTCAATGAATATTGTGACTTCTGTTATGCGACATTTGGAAACAGGGTGAAGTTTTGGATCACATTTAATGAGCCCCAGACAATTGCATGGTCGGGATATGGACTAGGTCAGATTCCTCCTAACGTGAAACAACCCGGAGATGCTCCATACAGGGTTGCACACAACCTCCTAAAAGCTCATGCACAAGCGTATCACACCTATGATGAGAAATACAGGGCATCTCAAGGAGGTCTGGTATCAATTAGTCTAAATGCTGAATGGGCAGAGCCCCAAGATGTCAGCATTCCTCGAGAGGTGATGGCAGCTGATCGAGCCCTTCAGTTCCAACTAGGCTGGTTTGCACATCCTATATATAAAAATGGTGACTACCCTGACGCCATGAAGTGGCAGGTTGGCAACAAGAGTGAACTTCAAGGCTTGACAGAATCCCGGCTGCCTTCTTTCACTGACAAAGACAAAGCTTTTATCCAAGGAACAGCTGATGTATTCTGCATTAACACATACACAACCAAAGTCGTGCGCCATGTTACCAGCAGACTTAATATTGTGTCTTATGAGACTGATCAGGATGTTGACAAGGACAATGCAGATGGCTCTGAAAATACAGCTGTTAATGAGCAGAAGGCTGTTGCTTGGGGACTCAGGAGACTTCTTAACTGGTTAAAGGAAGAGTATGGAGACCCTGAGATTTATGTAACGGAAAATGGTGTAGCTACAGGCACTGCCATAACGGTTGATGATACTGATCGAATATTCTTCCTGAAGACCTATGTTGATGAGGCTCTTAAAGGTATGTTAACAATGGTTCTCTTTCTCTAACAGTGCACACAGATGTATTTTTTGCATGTACAGTAATCTGCTTACAAATCTTTCGAAATGTATTCTAAATTTTGAACCAAATGCATATGGGAAAATAAAATTAAATGTAAAAAATTAAATATTATAAGAATATTTTATATTCTATTTATATTATACTATACTATATTTATATTATACTATATTTTATTGTATTTTTTTGTTCTTCTAAAAATATTTGTTATTAGGAGTATAAATGAAATAACTGTACAAAAGTATGAATTATTTCTGACAAAAAATAAAAATTCTATTACAAAATGCAGGCTGTATAGAGTGACAAATTTGCTTTTTGCAAACATCATGCTTGTTCTAAGGCGAGGTCCTATGAAAAGCCCTTACCTGGGCATAATTTATGCAAATAACTAGATGTGTGAACACACTCCCACATTTAAAATAATCCAGATTCAGTAACATATTAACGAACGAGAGTAAAAACAAAGTTATGTGCGTTTGCACCTGTTAATCCTGTGGGAATTTTGCATGAATATTTTCTACGCTCATAAATACACAAATTGTACAAAATTAATAATGAGTGAGGCTTAATGTTTGTAATAGTGTTAAATTGTTAATTTGATGCACATTTACATGTATTCACTTTTTAGCGCACAACTTGGATGGAGTACGCATTAAGGGTTACATTGCTAGCTCTCTAATGGACTCCTTTGAGTGGCTGAATGGCTACACTGTTGGGTATGGACTTCACCATGTGAACTTTAAACTTTCAAATCGTCCGAGAACTCCAAAACGCTCAGCTCACCTCTACTTTGATATAATGAGAAATAATGGCTTTCCACTGCCAGTGGAGGAAGAAATGTTATATGGACATTTCCCAGAGGGATTTATATGGAGCACAGCAACAGCTGCATATCAGGTACATTTCTAGTTTTTTTATCATATTTGATCAAATGAGGACATATTTTTGTGTTTCATGTTATGCTCTAACACCACAGATAGAGGGTGCCTGGAGAGCAGATGGAAAGGGTCTTAGCATTTGGGACACATTTTCACACACTGCTTTAAAGATATCGCTGGATGAAAATGGTGACATTGCCTGTGACAGCTACAACAAGATCACTGAGGATATCAAAAATCTCAAAACACTGAGGGTCAACCACTACCGGTTTTCTATTTCATGGCCCAGAGTTATGCCAGATGGAACAAACAGGAAAATTAATGAAGCTGGACTTAACTACTATCATAGACTAGTAGATGCTCTGTTGGCAGCCAATATCAAGCCACAGGTAGACTCTTTTGAAATAATTTGCATGGAAAAAATTGCCTTGGTACCCTAAAGTAATTTAACTCGTTTCTGACAGTCTTTTAATCATTTTGTCATCTGACAGGTGACTTTGTACCACTGGGATCTCCCACAAGCACTCCAGGATGTTGGTGGCTGGGAGAATGACACTATTGTCGACAGGTTCAGAGACTATGCTGATGTTGTATTCAACAGTCTGGGGGACAAAGTAAAGTTCTGGATCACTATAAATGAACCCTACAATGTTGCAATGGTTGGCCATGGCTATGGAAGTGCAGCACCAGGTATTTAAGAACTATACTTTTACTCTTTGTACAATATGACTTTTCACGTTTCAGTGTTAAGAGTTGATAATGGAACATAAGGTTCTTGATGATCTATTTGTGTCCAGGTATAAGTTTCAGACCGGGCACTGCACCATATATTGTGGCACACAACCTCATCAAGGCTCATGCTGAGGCCTGGCATCTGTATAATGACAAGTATCGTGCAAAACATGGTGGCATTATTGGCATCACCATAAACTCTGACTGGGCTGAACCAAGAAACCCATACAAACAGGAAGATGTGGATGCTGCTGTGCGTGTAGTTCAGGTACAGATTTGTGGTTCGACCACATAAATATGTCTGTAGCCATGTGCATTAAATAAACAATAAGCCACTTCTCTTCTCGAAACAGTTCCAGATTGGTTGGTTTGCTCATCCAGTGTTCAATGGAGATTACAGTGATTTAATGAAGGACATAATTCGGGAGAGAAGTTTAGCAGCTGGCCGACCTCAGTCGAGGTAAGATGTTATCTTGTTTGTGAGTAATTTGAAGCTTTGCATTCAAAAGATTCTGCGTTTATAAATGCTTTTACATTTGCATTGCACATCTAACAGGCTTCCAGAATTTACCCCTGCGGAAGTAGTGAGGATTAAGGGAACTCATGATTATTTTGGATTCAACCACTACACCACTGTCTTAGCCTATAACATGGACTACAAAAACCTCCAGCACTATGATGCAGACAGGTAGCGTTTTAGTTTGAATCCACATTGAACTCTTTCAGGCCCAATTTGTTTAAAACAATCAATCATGACTGATCACCATGATAGAAAATCATGACTTTAATGTTTAAATCTTAATTTCTTCATGCCTTATAGTCACATTTAGCACAGTAGAGATGGGCGATAATATAGTTTACATTTTGTTATGGTACAAGCAATCACACTGTTGAGATTTTGGTAACGCTTCCTTTTACAGTACAGTACTTACAGTGTACTTACCTTTGAAAGTACTGGCTAATATAAGGTAAGTACATGGGTTGGGGGTAGGTTCAGGGTTAGTACCTAGTTATTACCCAGTAATTGTAATTACTAAAATAAGTACTGAGTATGTACATTGGTAACTGGACTGTAAAAGGAAGCGTTACCGAGATTTCCTATATAGCAGTGGTTCTCAATAAGGGGACCGGGGCCCACTAGGGGCTTCAACAAACTAGTTTTGTAGGGGAGCCTCAAGATGACTAAAAATTATTTAAAATAAGCTAGAGCAAGCATGAAAATAATCTAAAACAAGGTGATACTTATACTTGTACTTCTTATTACTTGGTTATTTTATAATCCTTCTTGTTATCCCAAGCTTTAAAATATTTAATCGGGTAGAAATTGTGAGCGGGGGTGGGGGGCTTTGAAGTCAAAAAGGTTGAGATCCACTGCTATATAATATATATTGTCTAACGTGAGTACACTGTATGTATGCAAATAAAGTTGGACATACTTGTCCATCCAACAAGTTGAGAGATAACATATCGGTAGTTACATTGTGCAATGAAATAAAAATATATATTTTGCCATCTATTCCAGGGGTGCAGGAACTGTAACGGATCGTACATGGCTGGATTCTGGATCCTTCTGGTTGAAAGTAACTCCTGTGGGATTTCGAAAAATTCTGAACTTCATTAAGGAGGAATATGGAAACCCTACTATTTACATTACAGAGAATGGCGTATCAGAACGAGGGCCAGCAAATCTGAACGACGTCCACCGTATCCACTATTATGATAACTATATCAATCAGGCCCTGAAAGGTAGAGATTTACACAGGACAGTATTTAACAATAGATTTCTGTGGTGCTTTTCCATGCATTTCTTTATTCTTTAGCGTATTTGCTGGATGCTGTGGACATCCGTGGCTACTCTGCTTGGACACTAATGGACAATCTGGAATGGGCGACGGGTTTTGATGAAAAATTTGGCTTTTTCTATGTAAATCGATCAGATCCCTCTTTACCACGTATTCCTAAGAAATCTGTCTGGAACTATGCTACAATAATCAACTGCAATGGCTTCATAAGTCCAGGAGAAAGTCCCCATGAATGTCAGGTCCATGAACCTGAAGGTGAGGTCTCAGGTACTATCCATCTGTCTGTCTCTCTGTCTGTTTATCTATTAACTGAGTTTTTTCTCGTTTACAGAGACTACTCCTCCTGGTGGGGAACTGTCAATCAGTTTCTTGGGTTTGAAAGTGTCAGGTCCTGATGCTGAACGGGCTCTTAATGTCCTCTTCAGTCTCACCATTATTGCTGCAGTCGCTGTTATCCTCTTGGTTTTCGGACTTGTCAAGGCATCCAAGAAACAAAAACGTCCAGTAGAGGAACACATTGACCTTGTAAAAGAAGATAGGTTCTGAATATAAAATATCTGCTATACCAATTATCTTAATATATATATTATTTGTATATATATATATATATATATATATATATATATATATATATATATATATATATATTTGTAACTGCATCAGTTTCTGGCTTTGACAGTGCTGAAATATCAGTTAATTTTATCTGCCTCAGTTGCAATGTATTTAATTCAGTTTAATGCAAACTGCAAATCTGAGTCAATTATATCCTTTACAGTGAATATATCACAATTGTGACACAAGTGGTCACAAGTGACACTGTACTTTAAAATATTATGATATAATGTTAGATTCCTTATATTATTACATATTGTTTTAATTTAATAAATTCATGAGCTAATGTCATTGTATACAATTCTGTTTAATATGTCAGTCTTCTTAACTGCCTTTATTGGATTGCATTAAAAGGTTGTCACTGCACATGCTGATTTTACAAAAGAAGTCAAAGGAATAAACTAATTCAGTTGTTGTATAAGTATATATTTTTCGCCATACATATCACAGTGTAAACAACAATGCACTGATGCCCATTGAGCATTTACTGCTGATATCAGAGGGAAGTACATTACAGACCATAAATGATCCTGAAGTGTGATGTAATTTCACATGATAACCATATGCACAGAGATGCACAATATCTTAAACATAACAGAGGGAGAATTTGTTTAACTGGCTTCCAGAACAAAAGACTATCACTGCAAATATAGATAGTAAATATTTGTATTGCAATAACTTAAAATAAACACTTGCTCTTTATCTCAACAACAATCATTTAGTTTAAATTATTACCCTGATTACTTTTGGTCTACTGATATGCATACTTTTAGTGACCCCTGTGGGGAGTTTTATGAAAGCCTTGCAAACACACACACCAAGATAACATGTATAATCAAAAGGAGAAAGCAAACAGATTTGATATCTTTGCTTAGATAATGCAGCATAATTGCAGACTCATATGATCAATACAGTTTGAAGACAAAGGTCACTGATTCAACTGATTTTTTTTCACATTGCTGTGATTGGTTAAATGTTTCAACATTATGCCCATGTACAGAGTGTGTTTAGAGGGAGGTCTGATTTTCAGGATTTTTTCTTTTTTCAAATACCACATATACAGATATAGACAGAACAAACTAATCAGCCACATGAACTCAGTGTTAGAAACGTCAACGATATATGCACATTTTGCTGTTCACTATATCCTGAGATAATACATAATAAAAAATACTGCAATAAAAATGTCTCTGTATGACACACAGATACATGAACACTTCACAGGCATAAACGCAAAAGGCAAATGGGTTGTGATGGTGAGTATGAGGACAACAATGAAGTTTTAATGTATTCCCTGCCTGTTTTATTTTATGGCCAGGACAATGAGTTTATGCCCATTAAACACACACACACACACACACACACACACACACACACACACACACACACACACACACGAGTTTGAATTGTTTTGATAACCCAACGTCATCTTTAAGAATTTCAGCGGCAGGTGATGTGTTTGCATAAGGTGTGTCATATATGTGTTTATGTAAAAAATCAAATAAACTCAAAATCTATTCTGCTTTTCTTCCTCTCTATACTCTAGAAAGTAGCTGGACTTCAGTTTGTGATCAGACCACTTTTAACTGGTCATCTGTTTGGAATTGTACAGATGATGTTAGATCTGCTGTTTCTTTTGCATCTTCTGTGACCTTTTTTGTAAAATGGGGAATTATAATACATTTATTTCTATGTCTACAGGTGTGATAAACATTCTGCAAATGATCAATCTAAAAGGAACTGAATTATTTTATATGTATAGCCTACATACATCAAATGTGCTACTACCCACAGAGAGAGTTTTACAAATTTTACAATAAGTTCACTTTAGTTTGACCTAAACCCCATCCTCCCATTAAATCTTATAGCATTGTTTTTTTTACAATTATTTAAAACATATATTAAAATGGAAGCTGGTTTCTGCCACAGAATAAAAAATAAAAAAGTTAATTGCGACTTTTTTTCTCTCGCAATTCCAACTTTATAACTCGCAATTCTGACGGGAAAAAAGTCCGAATTGTGAGATAAAAAGTAAAATCTTTTAAATTGTTTATATTTCACACATCACTCAAAACAAAATTGCGCGCCACCTACTGGCATAACGATGCAACCTCCTGAAATAGTGAACGCTTCTGAACACTTTTTATTCACTTGGATGAATCATATTACAGATTCGCTATGCCTCAGTCATGCCCAGAAGAGCACATAGCCTAACTATCAGCAGTAAAAGAAGAGGAGAAACTGGCTGTTCCACAACTAATTCTAAATTCATACATGTACGTGTTCCCGTGAGTGAATGATTACAAATTAAACCTTTACATGCGAATAACCTGTTATAAGTAAATGATCAGTGGACCGTAAAATCAATATGCTAATGTTATGCTAATTTGCTCAACTTTCCCAACATAACATAGCCTACTAAATTACCGCGATGTTTTCTATTTTTCAGCTACGTAGGCCTACAACCAATTTGTGCATAGCCTAATGTTAAGAATGTATGCAGCTTGAAAACACATATGTGAATATTACTGCTTATTCAGCACTAACTTCTATTTTTGATAACCAACTTAACAACTTTAACTGTGTATATTTGTTTTCTTGTTGTTGTTATATTAAGTTTTGTGGGCCATACAGCATGCAGAATTGTTTTTCTCAAAGTAGGCAGGGTCTCCTCAAAAAAATTGGATGAGAAAATAATTGAGTTTAAGTTTCTTTATTTAAAGGGACAATGCACATTAATAAACATGAGTACAAGGTCCAACATATAACTGTGCCAGATTTAGCCATATAGGCTAATTTTCATCTGCTGTCCCTAGCAGGTTAAAAATTAAAACAATAAATACACTAAAACAATATACTACAATAAAAAAAATTAAAACATAATAAATACAAACACATTATTCTATATTATGGCAACATATTTGATTTGTTAATAACCAATGTTTTATGGATTTAGAAAATGATTTGATAGACAAATTGCAATGATACAAACAAAACAACACAAATATTACAAAATATGAGATCAAATACTGTGAACCATTCATTTTTAGACTGCCCAACAGCGACACTAGTGGATCGAGGGAGCCAGTCTCATTTTCCTGTGATGTGCTGATCTGTGGTCATATTAAACATGTTTTTATCATTTATTAGAGCTGAACATACATATAAAAAAATGTAAATGAGAATCTTTTCTCGGCCTACAGCAGCATTTCTGTAGTAGTTACATGAACTTTGACAGTGATAGCCTACTATTATTTAGTATTTACATTTGTTACGTAATTACAAATGGAAGCCTAGCATAAAAAAGCTAGCATATCACTGTCCTTATTGCAACCTTTGAAAAGGCCTGTGGATAAATACAAGATAACTAGGAACTGTTGAATGTTGCCCTGTTGCACAATATTGTGCATGTTCTTGTGAATCAGCAATCAACATTTTCCAGACTGTCACTGACCCCAACTAAATGTTTGTTATACATTCAAACCTAATAATAAATCAAATAATCTTCTCTAGATCTCTGTAAACTAGATTATGCATATCTGTAAATGCATTTCTTTTAGCATGAATTTCTAATATAGCCAGTATCATCATTCTTTAATTTTGTATAAAAACCAAGGCAGTCAATTGTCTAATAATAAGATTTTTTTTTTTCTAATTTGTTCTCACAAATTAGTGCCAGGCTAAAAATAAAGCACAGGCTGACAGATCAAGGCTGGTTGTGAGTTCTGAAGTAACTGAACTAAAGAAGCATGAAATGCAGTATCATAGGTCTCTGTTAGACAGATGTTTGTGGATCGTTTTGTTTAGGTTTCAAAATAACTTTATGTAGTTTTCAATAATATATCTTTGTTCCTCTTCTCTTCCTCTCACTAATACTGTTTTATGTTCATGATAAACATTTTTCCTGGTCGCTAGTATCTGTTGTCCACTAGGTGGCGATGTAACACAACTGTCTCACTTCACAAACTATCAATTATCTGACAATCATGTTTGGAGAGAAAGGTACTACTAATATACATTAGTAGTAATATACATAACTATTAATACACATCAATATATATATATATATATATATATATATATATATATATGTATATATATATATATATATATATATATATATATATATATATATATATATATATATATATATATATATATATATATAGTTAAGAAATATTTACATGTTCTTAATCACTTAATAGAAAAAGTAATGATAATAAATTCACATACATTTTAGTCAGGAACACTACAAAATTCTAATCACAAAAATATGCCTGCTTATGTTAAGTACAGGGGATTTGTCACATGACAGAAGAACGGCTACTAGACAACAACAGCACAGAGACTGGCTGACCTCCAGTGATTTAATTCCTGTCAGTGCAAACAGGCCTTTAGATATGACAAAATCACAACTGCGACAAGATAGGGCCTCCAAAGAGCCCCGTGGCATTGCAGGACCCTAATCTGTCTTTGCTTTTATTAGTCTTGTTCAAACGACTGCCTTTTTGCATATTCTGAAGTGTGCTTTTAACTCCCCGCCCAGGAGGTTGTGATCGGTCTCCAGAGCAACTTCTTTTGGAAGGAGAGATCACATCAATTAACCACAGGTGGATGGTTTTCTGTAAGTGAGCTCCTAATCACCCAATCAACCCCTTAAACATGCATGCCAATACTGCATTCCACTTAGGGGCCAGTTAGATGACAACTAAAAACATTTTAGTCGTTAATTTACACGACAATGCAAATTTTTGAAAACGGGTTTTTAAAAACTGAACGGATAAGAAAGCGAATTTGGGAAAACAGTGACATGTGCATGTGTTTAAAAAAATGGTTTTCATGTAAAAACGACAATGTTTTTAAAACAATCCCGTTCACACAGATCTGCGAAAATGAAAAAAAAAAAACCCGCTCTATCATGCATGCCAGGCCAGTAGTTGGTGATGTCACTTTGTAAAAAAAAAAAAAAAAACGCATGACGTGTCTTTTTCATAAACATGTTAAAACCCGTTTTCAAAAGTTTGTGTTTTCAGGACCCCGCTGTTCTTGTGTAAATGTACGGCCAAAACGCATAAAAAGTTGAAAATTGTGTCATGTGTAAACAGCCCTTAAGATTAAAGGCACAAAATTAACCTTACATAAACATTGTATGCATGCTTGTATTTCAATTGTCTGTATATGTGAGAATAGAAAGTGACTAGAACAGAAAGATTTTTTTAATTGTTGTGCTTATGTGTTGGATAGACATCTTTGACTGATGTGCCATGTCTTGCTGTTTTTGTTTCTTTTTTTTCCCCCTCAGTGCCACACACCACAAGCGTTGTGTTTTCAGGCTGATGTGTCAAGCTAAAGGTGTTGTAAGTGTTTTTTTTTTTATGACAAAATGTCTCTACTGCCTGACAGCTATCACTAAAACAGGCGTCCTGGGAAATCCCACCTGTCTCTGTGACAGCTCTAAACTCTGGAAACAGCGAACAAGAATCTGATGGCAGATCACTGTTATTCGATGGAATTTACAGGTATTGTCTTCCTGCTCATTTTGAATGCTTGGGATTTGCTGATGCTGAGTTTGCAAGTGCAGGTTTAAAGATTTTGACTGTTTGGAGAGAGTGGTCGGTCTTAGTGTCTAAGTTTGGCGGTAGTTGTCAAAATGGCTCAAATGGCATAAACCCTAACAGTTAAGCTTTTAGATTCTCTCATTGCATAGCAGTGTTTCACGGGGACCCATTGCTCTGCAATCTTCCTTATCACTCAGTTCATGGAGCTTATTCCTAACAAGCTGATGATCTGAATCTTTAATTGTTTGTTTCACCCTTCTGGTCTAAAGGTAGGGTAGGCAATTTCGTGAGATCACGGAGATTCACCCTTCAGAGCGTCTCCAAAGCCACACGTCCCTCAAAACACATGAACGCACGCACACTGCCAGAGCAGATTCTACAAAGCGTCAATCAAAATTCAGTAACAACAAAAATATTGTGAAATACTTTTTACAATTTAAATGAACTGTTTTTGTTTTAACATACTTAAACATTTATTTTATTCCTGTGATGCAAAGCTGAATTTTCAGCATCAGTTCTCCAATCTTCAGTCACATGATCCTTCAGAAACCATTCTAATATGATAATTTGGTGCTCAAGAAACATTTCTTATTATTCTCAATGGTGAAAACAGTTGTCCTGCTTAATATTTTTGTGGAAACCGTTATACTTTTTTCCCCCGGGATTCCTTGATGAATAGAAAGTTCAAAAGAATAGCATTTATTTTAAATGGAAATCTGAAGTCTCGTAACATTATAATTGCCTTTAGAGTCCTTGCTGAAAAAAAAAAGTATACGTTTTATTTTAATTTTATTTTTTTATGTGGTCACTGGCATGTAACCTTTGTAGCGGTTAATATTCTTTGTTGTGCTCTCCCCCTAAAAGCAGCGCCTGAGCTGGGAGTGTGATACAACAGAGACTCGCTCATTCCCTGTGAGTACGAGGTCTAATCTTAGACAATCGAAATCAGATCTCGTCGAGCGTCATCAGCGAGTCCCCACGGACGACACTGTCAGCCTTCGGTGACGTTTTTGCAGCCCTGCGCTGGGCAACATAAGAGTTAGTGGATTTGTCTGGGGCATTATTAGCAAGGGCCCAGGTGCAGTAATGTTCCCTGGGATGCTTTGACGTCAGATAAACCCCTGCTCCGTAAATGACCCCCCAGGACACCTTCTGTCCACAGTAACTAAAAGACAACACGCCCAATGATTTCTGAGGATTTACAACAATAGTGCAGCGCGGTGAATGTTTATCCTCTTTCTTTAAGCCACAAGAAAGATGAAACACTTGCTCTGTTGCTTAATCAAATGCTTGCTGCGTATAACTGCACCTTGGTGTCACATTTTCTGAGAAATTGTGATTGCAAAGTGCTCTAAACCAATAATACTCCCAGGAAAGAGAATCGCTCTCTTCTTGTATAAAGAGTGCAGATTGCGTTCCCCTATACTGCCTGTTTAATGGGTCTGTTCCCACTTGGCATGCATGAGCACACATTTTTCAGTAAAGTGAAATCACATGCTATAAAAATATCAAATAAACAGCCATCATATTTACTGTACTTCCTCGCAGTTCTGCATGTATTTCTGGGCTTTTTCTCCTCACATTATAATGGCTCTAGATTGGATGCATTTTTTTCTCCAATTTCAGGGAAATATTTATAAACAAAGTGGATAACCGAACCCTATGGACGTCTCAGCTGTGGCATGTTTTCCCTCTATTTGCAATTTTGGATGTCTGGCATACTCCCTTTTCCTGGAAACAGCCTGAAATCTTCCCTTTTGTAATGCGAGATCATGAAAACATTATTGTAAAGGAACAGCGCGGGGTGGGACGTGGAATCTGCAGTCCAAACTCGAGGGGCGAATATTTTCACTTCAATAATCTGAACATGATACTAGAAGAATGTTTCCAGCTGAAAGGGTTGCTCGGGCAAAATGCAGCCTTCAAAGTAAGTTTTCTGCAAAGAAAAAAAACCAACAACATTTTTTTGACACACTTGTCAACAGATTTTACCTAAGGAGGTCTATACCTGAAAGGAGCCGTACAAACTTTTGAATGGTGTTGTTTTTTGCATTATTTATACTATCATAGTATTTATTCATATTTTCTTGGTTTAGCTTTTCCAGTTTTCATTTATTTTAGTTTAAGCTTTAATAATTTTGTTGCACTTCTGTACAATGTGAAACTAAAGACTGGAGTAATGATACTGGAAATTCAGCTTTGCCATCAAAGGAATAAATTATATTCTAAAATAGATTAAAATAGAAAACAATTCTTTCAAATTGTAATAATATTTCACAATATTACTATTTTTACTGTATTTTTGATTACATAAACGAAGCCTTGGTGAGCATAAGAAGTCTTTCTAAAACAAATGTTGAAATTTTCACTGGTATTGTATGCACTTTTGTCCTTTTTATTAGTTATTATTTCTAATTAGCTTTAATTTCAGTTATAGTTTTAGTAATTTTAGAATTTATTTATTTTAGTTAGTGGCCAAGGCAATATTTTTATTTTTTGTTCACTTTTTTGTAAGTTTGTTTTTCATCTAATATTTATGTTTTATTTTATTTCAGCTTTATTTCATTTACAAAAAACAATTTGTAATAGTTTTTCTTTTAATTAACCATAACACTGTGGCAAAATAAGCTTTTTGGCACCTACCAGCTAACCAGCCAAATCGAGACTCCTTGGTTTTCCCGTAGTCATCCAGATACAATACAGCTTTAGTTTGGATACCTCTCATGCCAGAACACCTTTAGGCTTTTTGTGTCAAATAGCTGCATATCATGAAAAAGAATAACCCATATAATTAAGTGGAAAAAAGTTTCTTGGCTTCATCTTGATGCTTTTTGAATGGTGCTCTCGAAAAGCACTAAATTAGCGTTCATCATCGCCTACGTTCTTTCTCTCCAAGTTCACCGACTCTCATATAACTGCCTGAATTATGCATACATTCTGATTACCACATCCACCGCAGAATCAGTGTCTCTGCTAGGCATTCATGTATTCCTCAGACGCTCACTTCTACAGATATCTTGAAAGGGCAGGCGCACTCCACCATTCAAGGCTGTGACGATACAGTTATTCAAACATTCCTTCGGCTCACTGTGATGAGGTTGATTCACAATCCCTTTTCTTTCATGAATACACCATACCTTCAAAGCTTCCCTCGCGGCAACCTACGCATGGCCATAAAGTAGAATTGTGGATAATGTCAACCTAAAAGTGCGATTATCACATGTCTTGCTTAAGTAAAAATAGCCATGTTCTATCATTTTATGGTAAAATGCAACATAATGTATGTATACAAGAATATTTATTTTCTGCAAAATGTACCCAAAATTTGTGCAGCTTGTACATTCCACATAACATCTCTTTGTGTGTAATGCTAAAAAAAAGTAGCATATAACTCTAAAAAAAGGTTCAGTGATTTTTTTTTTGAGAACCTATGAAAGCTTGTTTCCGCCACAGTATAAAAAATAAAAAAGGTAATTGCGACTTTTTATCTCACAATTCTGACTTTTTTTCTTACAATTACATTATATAAAGTTTCAATTGTGTTATAAAGTCAGAATTGTGAGATGTAAACTTGCAATTGCGAGAAATAAACTCGCAATTCTCACTTTTTTTCTCAGAATTGCGAGATATGAATTGTGAGATATAAAGTAAGAATTGCATGATATAAAGTCGCAATTGCGTGTTATAAAGTCAGAATTGTGAGATATAAACTCACAATTATGAGAAAAAAAGTCAGTCTTTTATTTCTTAGAATTGGACTTTATATCTCACAATTGCGAGTTTCTATCTCGCCATTCTGACTTTATAACACGCAATTGCGAGTTTTTTACGCAATTCTGACTTTATATCTCATAATTCTGAGAAATGAAGTCAGAATTGCGAGGTGTTCATTTTTTTTAAACAAATTTTTCACAATCTCACAAAATTCTCACAAAAAATTCTCACAATCCACTTTAAAGAACCCTATACGCCAAAAAGGTTCTATAAAAGGAGAAATGTCTTAAATAATACTTTGATTTTAACAGGTTGTTTCAGTTTTTTTTCTAGCAATAAAGTATATTTATGAGCTTTTTAATTCATAAAGTTTAATTACAATTAAAAATGTATTAAACCAAAATTAATTAATTAAAACGAAATCCATAAAATTATCCCATAATAGGAACCCATGAAGGTTCTGTATATGAAGCACCTGACAGAGTCTATAGAACGTTTTCTTCTAAGACTGTAAAATTACAATTTTTATTTTTGTGTCTGAACTATTCCTTTAAGGTTTTTTCTTTCTTCATTTATTTTTGGTTTATATTCTGTTCCGTCGGCCAGTTGGCATTGACTCTTGCTCTCTGGCCAATGACCCGGAGAGCTGAAGCTAGTGAGTGAGCGATCTACTCTGCAAATTGCCTGGCTTCATCACAACGGTATTTCTCAGGCTCATCGTTTAGAAATATAGACTTTGACAGTGTCTGCAACAAGAGGGCGGAACAATTTATTTCACGTCAGTGCAGAACCACATGTAAAATTACTCTAAATGAAAAGATCAGCAGTGGATATTCAAGGTTCAGCCCAGACCTCTGGGTATGAGGCCATCCGTAGAGATGGTAATACATTAGACTATCAGAAGGTGCATCAATGTTTGGTGAAGATCTTGTATTGACAATGCAAGAGTCCAGCACTCTGTAAAGTCTCCTCCAGCACATCCCAAACACTTTCAATGAATTTAAGGTCTGGACTCAGAGGTGCAAAACCATATTTAAAAATTATTCTTCATGCTCCTCCCAACCATTCTTTCACTATTTGAGCCTGATGAATCTTGACATTGTCATTCTGGAATATGTGTTTTTATTTTATTTTATTATGTGTTTTCCTACATGGTTGTTTAAGAAAAGAAAAGCTACACACTCCATCAATTAGGGTTAGAAGAACTGCTGTCAAACATATAACATGCTAAAAACATAATAATCACTGCAATAATGAGCCAATCATAGACTTTTAAGCATTTGCCTAGTTAAATCCAAACAGCAGCTTTTTTTTTTTTGGCAAGGCAGTGTGTATATATAAATCAAATAGATTAATCGCATCTAACATATAAGTTTGTAAAATATATTATATATATATATATATACACACAAATGTTAGATGTGATTAATCATGATTAATTGATTTGACACTATCTATCTATCTATCTATCTATCTATCTATCTATCTATCTATCTATCTATCTATCTATCTATCTATCTATCTATCTATCTATCTATCTATCTATCTATCTATCTATCTATCTATCTATCTATCTATCTATCTATCTATCTATCTATCTATCTATCTATCTATCTATCTATCTCTTTCTTTCCGTCCGTCCGTCCGTCCGTCCGTCCGTCTGGTTTAATAAAGGATCTGCAGGAACCACAAGTGGTCAGGCTTGTGTCTTTTTGCAAATTCCTCCAGTACTGCTGCATATAGAGAGTGCTTCAGGGATGATGTCAAAACCTCAGAAGACTAATTCGCCAGTGGTTCCCTCAAGGTTTTTCTATGGGTTTTAATAATAAGGTTTTTCAATTTATGTGTAAAATAAGGTCTAACAATACTTGATGATACTGAATGTTTTGTTCTTCAATGTAAACTGTTCACACTCACACTCCAAATGTTCTTATCTATTTACTTAATAGAAACATGCATTTTTTTTTATAAACATTATAGCCTCGATATTCTCGTTTTTGATTTGGTTGTGTAGTTATCCCTGCAGCACTTTATTACACAGTATATCTCTGAGATTTATTGTATTTATTATATTTGCTATATTTATATTTATATATTTATATTTATTATATTTATCTCCATTGCTATTTGTAGGATGCAACACAGTGCGATAATTTAAATGAGCTTTCAGTTTCTTTCAGAATAAACAACAATATACTCTGAAAATGATGCCAATAGTCAAAAAGTCTGGCTGATGAGAACTACTGATGTATTGAGCTGAATTGCAGCTCTAAATGTTTTAATTATCAACATCCTAATAACATTCCTTTTTGAATCTCTCATCTTTCTTCAGGGAAATGTATGAAAACAATCGTCATTATTGTGTTTGCTCTGGAATTATGTGCACTGTATTTTTGAAAAGGTTAATCTACCAATATGAACGATTGCTCGCGGGATATCGCACCCTGACTGATTTCTTGTTTTTCAAGAAAAATAGCTGTAACCTTTACATGCTGACGACAAACCTCTTTAAGTTGCTTTATATTGATTCAGCTTTCAAACCAATACTGAGTAATAATATGAACATCAGGGGTATGCCTGAGTGCAAATATCTCTGTAATTTAGCAAGTGTTTTTCTTTTCTTTTTCCTGAAGGTTCATGTTAGCACGCTGTTGGCTTTGTGCTATACATTTCTACATCCACCGTTATTACACCACGGCATTTCATAAAACTTACACACTCTAAACCAGACAACTAGATAAATTTGTTTTTAACTCCTTCAGATAGTTCATGACCCCATACTCTTTTGTGGGGAAAAGATGGAATTTAAGTTATTTACTGAAAATACTCCCCGCTACTGCAGTTTTTAAACCTCATTATCCATTCCATATACTCAAACTAACATGTTGCATTTGGTTACGAGACATTCGACACATGGTGTTTTTGGTGTCAATAGCTATGTTTCTGTCACAAACTGCTCCGAGACTTTGGTTGAGGCTAGGGTCAAAATGCTGTCCTTTATTAGGGTAATCCAGAATCGTAAATCCAAAACAGGCAAAAGGTCAAAACACAGGGCAGACAATCCAAACAAAAACCTGGCAGAAAACACAGGCAATTAGCATAATCCAATAAACCAGGCAGGAGATCATGAACACAGGGAACCAGGATAGTGCTCAGAATTACAGTCTGACAACAAACAAGACTTCACAATGAATGACTGAGAACATAGGGCTTATAAAGGCATAGTTAACAAGGTAAATGAGACGCAGCTAAAAGTAATGAAGCATAATGAGTTTAGGCAAAGGGTTATGGAAAGTGTAGTTCATGATGGGAAAGCCAAGAAGATAGGAGGAGTGCCCTCTAGTGGAAATCAAGGGCACTCCAGCTGGTGGATGTGACAGCTTCCATCCACCTATTTTAATGCGCAGTTTGGATTTCACATTAAGAAAATGCGGGGGGAAAAAGACAAGATGCACAAAGATTCTAAAAATGTGCATAAAAAAACGTATGTGCTCAATTGAGGGGGATACATTTTTTATCCGATAAGAGGACATGCGAATAAACAACAAAAAACTTTGCCTCAACAGTGGATGTGATTTGTGATTGGATAACAGCAAATTCCATTTTTATTAAAGATATTTTGCGCCAATTTCCCAGGAAGGGACGATTTTGTTCTCTTGAACGCATGGAATGTTTTATGTGATATTCCAACTATAAATTCACAACTTTGGATAGAAACATGGCTAATGAAATCAAACCTGACACGCTTATTTTTTAATCTGAACGGTATGCAGAGATTATCTGTGACCATTTAAATCGGTTTAGTTAATCGGTTATTTTAAAGTGTATTATGCATTTTTTTTAGCTTCACAGTTGTGGTAACTTCGCAACTACATGTCAACTACCAGTCGTTAGAGTAATAGTATAGTAAATTCTGCTTAATATCTGCTAACACTTTTTTTGATGGTCATGGACTAAGTAACGTAATGCTCTTTTCCATAATGATTTATCTGATGATAAAAGTATTTATAGTTGATGGCCATTATTCCTCACGTACAATTGATCAAATTGCGCTGATCATGGGTTCTATTTGTGTATCCTTTGAATTCTTAAATTGGTTTAACTGTGGTTGAAACAGACATTTTTATTTATTTATTTTGCTGAATCTGCAAGGTTGCAACTGCAGACTTTTCTGTTTGTAATTACAGTGATTTGATTTAGAGAAAATTGATCTCGCCAAGTTGGAGAAATGGTAGTGTATCAAATTATTCAAGCTAAGCTGGTGTTCAATTTTTCGACTTGGATTTCACTTAGCAACGGACACAAGCATGTGATAAAAGGGCTATTTATACACACACAGGGTTCTATTACAGCTTGAGCATGTTTGTCTTGTTGCATGGAAAATACTGGCACAATTATGGGGAAAAAATAGCACTTCAGAGGATGGAGAGATGTTTGATGTTGCGCACCACTTACCCTTAGACAAGAGAGATGCACATTTACAGCAAATTGTTAAATAGTTTTATTCAAAGTTTAACCCAATCCACTTGGATGATTTGAAGTTCACTCAGCCTTTTCTGTTTAATGCAATGAATCCGTTTTCATGCTTAGTGGGTTTTTTCAGAACTGCATAAACACACTTAACTAGTTGCTTGCATATTACTATGATATTAGCTGTTTATTAGTACTTATAAAGCACATATGAATGCCTTATTCTGCATGACCATATTCTACATCCCTTAATCCTACCCAATACCTAAACTTAACAACTATTAATGAGGAGTAATTAGGAGTTTGAGGCAAAAGTCATAGTTAATAGTGATAATTGGTCTCTAATATAAAGCGTGACCACACACAGAGTAAAATGTTGGAACGTTTATCAAACAATGGTGTAAAATTGTCATAAAAATGACTTAAAAATTGTTGCAACATTAAGTAAAATCTGTGCTGCCATTACAAAAGAGCCATAACAGACACTTTTCAGTCTAGGAGCAATAAAAACACCGTTAATTGTCATCTTTGCACCAGGAAAGACATTGCTAATTAATATGGATATTATATAAGCCATTTCACTGTCCTTTTTAGACAGAAATAATATGCTAGATGGATTTTTTTTTTCTAGACGTAGAAGAAATATTATTTGGTCATTAGCTTCTTCTGTCTTCTGAGGTTCCATCAGAATGACCCTTCATGACAAAAGGATGTCATTAACGCTAACAAAATGCTCTGGTTTAATCATATGCAAGACTCTGAGCTGAAGAGATTTCTCGCTCTGGCGCGAAAATATGTAAATAGGATCATTTTGTGTTAATTAGCAAACTCAAAAAAGTGTGACTCAAATAGATTAACATTTGCTCCTTGTTCAGATTTTATGGAGTTGTACTGCATGTTTAATTCAGCATGGAATGTTAGTTAATACCTGAGGTGTTGCAATTGTTAACTTCTAATTTTTCCAGAAAATTCTTCAAGAAAGGAATAAAGATCTCTCAGGTACTGTAATGCAGCACAAATGATTGCGAAAGATTAAATTCTCTGTTAACTGGCACATGAGGGACCACTGAAAAGAAAAATCACAAATGAAATCTCTCTAATAATCTCCATTGTTTCTCCCAAACAACAGTGAGATGAAGGTGGATAGCAAAGTAAGACTTTTGCTGAGGTCTCCTTAGATGTTTGTCCTGAGTAAAAGACCAGAAATCTCATGTGTCTCCTGTGTTTCAGAAAAGATCTCAACAATGTCAAGCTCAGATTTGCCAGGATACTAGTCTACAATCATATGGTAAGATCTTGGTGTCAAATGTCAACACTTGTTACATTTGCTTCTGTTTTTATTTCTATTTATTTCTATGCAATTATTCCTCCTTTCAGGTATCAGTCTATTAATGGGAAATTTGATCAAATAAATGCAGACTTGATGAGCATACGATGATACTTCCCTCTATAACATTAAACAATCTTACTGACCCCAAACTTTTGAATGGTAGTAAATATTCAACACTCGTCTTCCATGATAATGACTTTTTGTTTTTGGATTGCTGGTACATATTTAGTATTTCATAAGCATGCCCATCTTATTTTTTGTGTGTGCCAGGTAATGGAGAAAAGCCATTAAAGTAAACATGACAGGATATTTGCAACCATTTTGCTTTAATAATCATAAAAAATATTTCCAAGTGAAACAGGATATGAGAGAAAAATGTACAATTTATCCATTGGAAATGGTTTAGATCATGATAAACAGGTGTTACATAATAAAATGGAGGTGATTGTAGGGGTCAATGAAAAGGAAGAGGGATTTGTGATGTCAAGGAAAGTCATTTTAGAAGGGAAGCATGTAATTGCGTTTTGATAAAAGATTACAAAGACAATTTGATTTCGAATAAAATTCACAATCGAGTTGTGCCCAATAAGACCTTGAACATAGGGCAATTTTGATTTCATGTTGACCTAAAGGCAAGGAATAGCAGTCTGTGCATGGCATCTCTTGTAAGGTTTAGCTCTGGTGTGAGTTTATGGCTACGTTCAGACTGTCAGTCCATATCCAATTTTTGTGCATATCTGATTGAAATCCGATCAAATTTAGCAAGTGTGAACGGCAAAAAAAAAAAAAAAAACACATGAAATGCATTTCGAGCTACATTCATATGTGGTTTGAAATCCTATATTGCATTTCTGGAAATCTGCTTTTTCTGCCACTGGCTCAGAAGACGTTGTAGTCCAGCGTGACGGCTAAACATTGTCATGTTGTAAATAAAACATCTGTATTGCAAACCCCTCCATGTTGCTGTTGTTGTTGCCGTAGGCCTGCCAACGCAACTTAATTGCCATAGAAACCAATGCAGATATTTCGGAGAACAAAAATTGGATCTGAACAGTTGTGATGCAAAATGTGGCCAGTCAATAATTCAAGACCAGAATTCTATCGGATAGACAAATAATCGGATTTGGACTGACAGCGTGAACATGGCCTAGGTGTAGTGTCTCTCGGTCCCCGGGGCCTCTGGTCCCTTGATCCCCACTATCTTCAAGCTCTCTTGTTTCAGCTCAGCAGCCTGGAATATGAGAGGATGTGAAGAACAGCCCTCCCAGCCCGCTTCAGCAATGGACAATGGAACCTTAAACCCTCGTAGCTCGAGCACGACACCGGTTTGAGCCGTGCCTTGAATAATTTATCCCTGTTGCATGAGGCGAAAAATGTGAAAAAATTTGGGAAAATGTCTCTACACTTGAACAAAACTGATTTTAACAGTTTTATTAATACCTAATTCCCTTCTTTTGTAGGCCAAAGTGGGAGACCTACTTTAACAAATTTGGTTCCTTAACAACCTTGTAGCTCACAGTAGGTCTGTCTTTAGCGGTTTATAAGTTATCGTTAAAAATCTATTTTCCTGTTGAAGAAAATGAATGCCGTTTTTATTTCCAGAACCCGACCCAGTCGTCATTGCAACATTCAGTCACACTGTCAGAACTTTGTCAAAAGATAAGATTAATCGCAAAAGCAAATAACTGGAAAAAAATGGGTGGGTATGTCGCAGTGAAAACCACAACACTGTAATATGAAAATATCACAGTGGAGTCAATGGGAGATTTTCAAAATGAAATATTCAGTTTCTTCACAAATACATTTTATGAAGAACAAAAATAGATAGAGAACCTGAAAATGAAATTATCTACTAAAGAAAGTTTGAATGGAGTGTGTAAGTCAAGTAGTTTGGGTTGAATTGAAAAATGCACAGTTTAATGCTTAGACTGAGCAAACCCAGTGCTGCCTTGCAAGCACTCTAATTAGTGATATATGTGCCAAAAATTATGCTGCACATTTTTATCCCACCAACTTTTTTATCTCACCTTTGCTTTCTGTACCTTATTTCTGACTTTCTATAACAGTGATTTTATGGACTCGACAGAAAATAGCACCCTTTTCACTCCTGATAACAAGGAGCGCTGCTGGCTGTTATTTCAGGCCTGTGAGAGAGAGAGAGAGAGAGAGAGAGAGAGAGAGAGAGAGAGAGAGAGAGAGAGAGAGAGAGAGAGAGAGAAGTGGCAGATGAGACTCATTCAGACCGACTTGCCACGTTGTAATTTAGCTGTCAGAGGAAATGTCTGCGCTCCTACAGGACTGTCACAATTCAGATACATCATGTATGTCATGTCAATGTCAGTTAAGAGCAAATCCCGATTGGCTGTTTTGATGGGCTTGCCAAAGTTGAGCGACGGCAATATGCTGTCAGATTTCTGCTATAAAGGGCTGAACTGCCGTCGATTTGATGAACCATTTTCGGAGTAACAAGCTTTTTATTCTTCAGCAAACTTTACATCAAAGTGACGGGGAGAGTTTGACTAAATCCTGTACTTAAGTCATCATGATGGTGATTCAGACACGCCCCCAAAACAATTAAATATTAATAAAATTTAACCGCTTAGGGGCTCACAAATGATCAGGCTGCCATGATCTAGTCATCTCATGTTTAGGCTCATTTTTGGTCTGCTTCACTCAGTCATAAATTAGGACTAGTTTAACAAAATGTTTGCCGATGAATGAACAGTTGTTCATTTGCCTCCGTTCATTTCCCCTTTTAAAGGAACGCTGTAACTTTGTTTACATTTCCTCCATGGTAACACATCATTTACCCAGTTATTCTCTAATGGATGAATGCAAAAAAGGAAATTGCTTCAACTGAAGTTGATTAAATCCCAGGTGTTCGCAATAACCTGCTACGGATTTTCACAGAGGCACATAATCCTGTGATAAACAAGTGATAATAAAATGTTAAGAATGGAAACATCTTGGGGGCACTGTATGCTGCTCCTTTAATGCAATATGTCTGCTGTTGTTTTGTGCTACGTAATGTTCCCCGGTTAGATGTAATTATTAATAACTGCACCATTATTGTCAGCACAGCCTGTTCACATTATTCCTGTTTTGTCAACTCTGATGTAAAACTTAAAGCTACTGTGTTTTCTCACAATACGTGCCTGATTGTTAAAGGAATATTTCATGCATGAATTAAGTACTGATGTCATTTTAACCCTGTATTCATTTCTGATTTCAGTGAAACACCAATAGGAAATGCAAATGGAATGATCAAACAGCTGTTTTGCATACGTAAGTGGATGAAAAAAAAAATATTTTTAAAGTGGTTCATGTGTTTCATACAGTATAGTACTGTCCAGTGTTTCATGCACCACTCTTCAGTGATGGAGAATCTATGCCTCCATGGCTGAATCTTCAGCTTCACGGCAAAATAAATCTTATTTTATTCAAGTTCTTAATGTGAATTTGCTGTCTGAATTTAATGTGATGAGACGTAAAGAAGGGTTGTTATCGTTAACTAAAACTAAAACCATGAACAACTTTTTAATTACTTGAAATAAAATAAACATTAACTGAAAATAAAATAAAATATAAAATGCTTATATTATTTATATTATTTTTATTATATAAAAACCTTATTTTATTTCACTTAAAGTTGAAGTTCTTAAATAACTAAAACAAATTAAACACTTGTTTAACTTAATAAAAATAAATGTAAAAATATATATATATATAAAAAATACTGCTCTCAAATCGATTAATCGCATCTAAAAAAAGTTTGTAAATGTATAATGTGTGTGTGTGTGTGTGTGTATATATATATATATATATATATATATATATATACAGTATATATATGTTTTATTTTAGATGCGATTAATCGATTTAACCTCTAATAAAAAACAAAACTAATAAAAATTACAAAAAAAACACCGAATTTACTAAAGGTTTTTAACTAAAATTAGAATTAAAACAGAAAATATGAAAAAAAAAACTAATTAAAAATATTTACAAAAACTATAACAACATCAAATAACACTGGTACATAGCGTATGTGCTGCAAAATAATAGCAAGAAAACACTTCTGTAGAATAGCACTAGTGTACTTTCATTCACCATGAGGAAATGGCTCTTCTGAACAGGTTGTGAAAAAAGAGTTGGAATCAGTCAGAGTGGTTACTGAATCAACTTCTGACTCACTTACTGAACTACGAGTTATCATTACTTCTCTCCAAATGAGGCAACAGCTTGAAAAGAAAGTTATTGCATTTCAATGTTCTTTTAACGGTCGATTTCAGTCAAACTAAAGCAATAAGCAAAAATAAAGAAGAGTGAGAGAGTATTCCAACCCACACAGTTTCTCTCCCACTGTCTAAATCATGCCCAAACACATTCCCCTCCACCGTGAGAGCGCTCAGCATCCCATGTTATCAGCGCAAAACTCTGAAAACACAAACTGCCTATCGGTGGCACACAATTACACATTGTGACTTTAGAGCTGTGCTACAGAATGGAGATGCGCAACACGCTGAGACAAACTGTGTCATTAACAAAGACCAACAGATGGCGGTTCTGGAAAGAGCCCAGATTTAAGATACAACAGGCAGAGGAAGGAACTGGTTTGGGCCAGTAATGGCAAATTGCTCTCAATAAAATAGCTGTTGTGCTTAACGTCTGTGAGATCAACCGATCGAACAACTCACAAAACATCACCGATTTCTACTGAGACGATTCCAAAGTGTGCCATATGACACAAGTGCTACTTGGTTGTGTCAAGATAAGAGTATTTCATGAAAAAATTAAATTCGGTTCTTATTTACTCACCCTCATATAGTTTGAAACCAGTATGCATAAATATGTTTTGGTCAAAAATCATTATTTATTAAAAATGTTAACCCCTGCTGCTTTTAAATCAAATATTACTGTTGTGGTGGAGGTTTGATGTCATGATGCAACATGCAATATTTGATTATCAATGTGTTCTTAATGACTAATGTATTCTGATCTGTTTATCACACAAAACCATTGTATGACTTTTCAAGGCTATACATTAGGCTATACATACATACATACATATATATATATATATATATATATATATATATATATATATATATATATATATATATATATATATATATATATATATATATATATATATAGCTTGGAATGTCAATTCAGTTTTATTTTGGGGTGTGTAATGTGTAACTGTGTAATGTCTATGCCAAACAGAATTCCACCATTATTAATTCCTCAATTATGTCTGGCCTACATGGAGGCAGAAGTTACACATTTCATCTTTAACAGTCTGAATTTCTTTCTGTCGTGTCTACGTGCCTCAGATCAATGCAGAAAGTCAGGATGAGGTGATGGTTGTTCTTCAAGAATCTTTGAAATCACAATTATGTGATTTTGGTGAGTTTACCTCTTGAGCTTCTTCCAGCACATTGACTCATATTATCTTTATTTTTAATTCTGGACAATGATGAAAAGGTGTTCTGATAAAGCATGTCGTTAACAAGCATGTCGCTTTTAAATAGTCAAGTCAAGTGTATTTATATAGCGCTTTTCACAATATAAATTGTGTCAAAGCAGCTTCACAGTATCAATCAAATAACATAACAATGTTTGTTTCTTAGTGGAAAAAACATCCACGTTTGGTAGGGCTGATCAATGGTATTAATGCTTGGTTAATTAATTTGAATATCCCCAACTGAGCAAGCCAAAGGCAACAGTGGCAAGGAACCGAAAAACTCCATCAAGTGACCTACTGGTGTCCTAAAACTCCATCAGGTGACTTAATGGAGAGAAAAAAACCTTGGGAGAACCCAGGCTCAGTCTGGGGCCAGTTCTCCTCTGGCGTTTATGAACTAGAGGCCGGATTTACAGTAACTGTAATTTGATACAGAATTTTGTTTTATTTTATCACTTCGGGGTGGGTACACAAACCGAAATCACAACGTTTTATCTGTAGAGTGGGAAAGGGATCCTCCATAGGGAGAGGCTAGTTGGCACTTCAGCACTGCGTTGTCATCGGGTCCAGGCAAAGCTCCTAGTCAGATCTGGATACAGCCTGGATCCGGTAGGCTGCGGGAAAACCTCGGGATAAACATAGACAATAAAATTAGCGTAGATGCCATTCTTCTTATGATGTAACGAGTACATCAGGATTTAAGGGAAGTGTTCCCAGTTCCGGCTGACCTAATCTATGCAGCCTAACATTGAATTACAGAAGTCTATAATATATTATGTGTATGCTAGGTCAAAGAGATGTGTTTTTAGTCTAGCTTTGAACTGACAGAGTGTGTCTGCTTCCCGGACAATGGTAGGAAGACTGTTCCAAAGTTTTGGTGCTAAATAGGAAAAGGATCTACCGCCAGCAGTCGATTTTGATATTCTAGGTATTATCAACTGGCCAGAATTTTCAGATTGCAATAGACGTGAAGGACTATAGTACTGCAGAGCTAAACCATTTAGTGCTTTGTAAGTAATCAACAATATTTTAAAATGTATACGATGCTTAATAGGCAGCCAATGGAGTGTTGACAGAACCGGGCTAATATGGTCATATTTCCTGGTTCTAGTAAGAACTCGAGCTGCAGCGTTTTGGACCAGCTCTAGTTTATTTATTAAGCGTGCTGGGCAACCACCCAGTAGAGCATTACAATAATCTAGTCTTGATGTCATGAAAGCATGAACTAATTGTTCCGCATTTGTTAATGAGAGCATATGTCGTAATTTAGATATATTTTTAAGATGAAAAATGGGGTTTGACAGATACTAGACACGTGACTTTCAAATGAAAGATTGCTATCAAAGAGCACACCCAGGATCCTAACCGACGACGAAGACTTAATAAAGCAGCCATCAAGTGTTAGACAGTATTCTAGGTTATTACGTGTGGAAGTTTTTTGTCCAATAATTAGAATCTCTGTTTTTTCAGAGTTTAGTAGTAGGAAATTACTAGTCATCCAATTTTTTATATCAGCTATGCATTCCGTTTATTTTGTGAATTGGTAAGTTTCGTTAGGTTTTGAAGAAATATACAGCTTAGTATCATCGGCATAACAGTGAAAGCTAATTCCATGTTTCCTAATGATATGTCCTAATGGTAGCATGTACAGAGTGAACAGCAGCGGTCCTAGTACTGAGCCTTGTGGTACGCCATACTGAACTTGTGATTGATAAGACATCTCTTCATTTACTGCTACAAACTGATAACAGTCAGATAAGTATGATTTAAACGATGCTAGTGCAATTCCACTAATGCCAACATAGTTTTCTAGTCTATTTAAAAGAATGTTGTGGTCAATTGTGTCAAATGCAGCACTAAGATCAAGTAACACTAATAGAGAGCTACAACCATGATCGGATGATAAAAGTAAATAATTTGTAACTCTAATAAGAGCTGTCTCAGTACTATGGTGCAGTCTAAATCCTGACTGAAAATCCTCGCAGATATCATTTCTTTCAAGAAAGGAACACAGTTGTGAGGATACTGCTTTTTCTAATATCTTTGACAGAAAAGGCAGATTTGAGATCGGCCTGTAATTGACTAATTCTGAAGGATCAAGTTGCGTTTTTTTTAACAAGCGGTTTTATCATAGCCAGCTTAAAGGTTTTTGGTACGTATCCTAGAGACAACGACAAATTAATGATATTAAGAAGAGGATCTATGATCTCTGGAAGCATTTCTTTCAATAGCTTAGTCGGTATAGGGTCTAACATACAAGTTGTCGATTTAGATGAATTAACGAGTTTGCAGAATTCTTCCTCTCCTATAGCAACAAATGAATAAAAATTTTCTTCAGGGAGACTACAATGCACTCCCTGATGCGATACTGTAGTAGACGGTTGCATATTTATAATTTTGTCCCTGATATTATCAATCTTATAAGTGAAGAAGTTCATAAAGTCATTACTGTGTTGCCCGGAAACTTCTGTGCTTGAAGCTTTCTATTTCGTTAGTTTAGCCACTGTTTCAAATAAATACCTAGGATTTAGTTTATTTTCTTCTAATAGGGTTGAAAAATAAGCAGATCTAGCAGCTTTTAAAGCCTCTCTGTAAGCAATCGAGCTCTCTTTCCATGAAATCCGAAATACCTCTAGTTTTGTTTTCTTCCAGTTGCGCTCCATTTTTCTGTCTGTTCTCTTAAGGGCCTGAGTGTGCTCGTTGTACCACGGCATTGGACTATTTTCTTTAATCTTCTTTAAGCGCAACGGAGCAACTGCGTCTAAAGTGCTGGAACAGAGAGAGTTAAAAGTTTCTGTTGCAATATCGAGTTCTTCTAAGCTATCCGGGATGCTGAGATGATTAAACTGATTAGGAAGATTATTGATAAAGCAATCTTTAGTGGCAGAAGTTATAGATCTAACATATTTATAATACAGAGTTGGCTTTGCAGCCTTGGCTAAATGTAATTTACATGAGACTAGATAATGGTCTGAGATGTCATTGCTCTGCTGCAGAATTTCAACGGCATCAACATCTATGATAATATTAGATCTAGAGTATGATTACGACAATGAGTGGGTCCTGACACGTGTTGTCTAACTCCAATTGAGTTTACAATGTCTTTAAGTGCCAATCCCAATGCATCTTTTTCATTATCAACATGTATATTAAAATCACCAACAATTAGTACTTTATCGTTAGCCAATACTAATTCTGATAGAAAGTCCGCAAATTCTTTGATAAAATCTTTATGGTGCCCTGGTGTCCTGTATACAGTAGCCAGCAGAAATCTCAAACGTGATTTATCGTTTACACTATATATTTTTACATTAAGCACCAACACTTCAAAAGAAGTATATTTAAAAATATATTTCTTAGTGGTTTTGAAAATACTACTATAAATTACAGCAACACCTCCCCCTTTGGGTTTTAGACGAGGTTCATGTTTATAACAGTAATCTTGTGGGGTTGACTCATTTAAAGTAATGTAATCGTTTGGTTTTAGCCAGGTTTCTGTCAAACAGCACATCTAGATTATAATCTGAAATCATATCATTAACTATGAGCGATTTTGAAGTAAGGGATCGAATATTCAGCAACCCAAGCTTTATCATTTGCTCATCTGTATAATATCTGTTTTTTATTTGTTGAACATCAATTAAATTTTTTACCTGACGTTTTTTGGATTTCCAAATTCGGGGAACAGACACAGTCTCTATATGATGATATCCAGGTGAAAGAGGCTCTATGTGATGGGATTTATCTGACCTTGGTGACGCGAGGCCGCTAGTCCGCTAGCCAGTCTGCCTGCTTCCTGACCTGAGCCCCAGATTGTCATGTTTTAGCTCTAAGACTATGTGCCATATTACTAGAGAGAAGAGCAGCACCATCCCAGGAGGGATGAACACCATCTCTTTTCAACAGGTCAGGATTGCCCCAAAAATATTTCAAATTGTCTATGAATTCTATATTATTCAACGGACACCACTTAGACAACCAACCATTGAGTGAGGCCAATCTGCTAACTATCTCATCACTCCTGAGAACAGATAGTGTATAGTGATAGTGTATAATAAATAGTGATGATCACTTTTAATTCACTTTTAATTTTTACTCGTCAATTTTTAAATGGTCTTTCTTACTTTAATTTTATTTAGACAGTACAAAATGATACAACAATGCATAAATACTTCTTTACAGTTTAAATAATACATGATTTTTGTTCATATTACAGTAATGAGATATTTTTTCCACACTCAAACATGCCCAAAAGACACATGCTCATTATAAAATCAATGTGGCGTTGTTCATCCAGGGGGTTTAAATGCTCAGGCATGGTTATGTAAGACATCATAATCCTCTGTTACTATGGTTACCACAGCCCCAACTGACTTTAAGAAAGATATGCATTCAAACTGTCACTCAAAAAGCTTGTCCTTTTGATGCCAGTAGTCGTTGTCTGCGGATAAACGCAATATTGTGCGCTTGGCATCCTCTTTGTACCGTGGGAGCATCTTTCAGAGCTGTAGCTAAGCACCCATCCTTTCCTTTCCAACAATCTTGTGTACATGTATTTTATTATAATATGCATATTACACCTCAGTGGCTTAAATTCCACGCCCTGGTGCTCGGATCAGTAGTTGGTGTGGGAGGAATCAGATTTTGGGATTTCCTCAGGGGCTTAATGTATGTTTTCAAAGACAAATGTGAACAGTGTTACATCTTTGTATAATCATATACTGTTGCCAGGCTGCTAAACCAATCGTAATGAAAACCCCAAAACACATTGACAGAAAAAAGTGATTTCCTTTCATTGTGGCAGAAAGAGTCTCACCTTGCTAAAAGCGTTGAACACACTGAGACACAGCTTTGCCTGAGCTGAATAAATAGTTAGCAATATGGCATTGGTGTTTCATTATTGTGCCTGTTGACAGAGACAATGAGCTTTGGGGATTGTGAGAGGAACAGCTACACAGTTTGCAAGGTCTTAGGGGGCAGGAGACAAACTGTGCTGTGATGAAGCTTTGACAGGTGGAGGTCCTCTTATTTCCCTTCAGAGCAAAAGGACTATGTGTGTATATGCATTTATGTGTATGAAGGGCACGTCGGGAGAGAAAGAAAGAGGCTGAGGGAAATATAAAAGAGATAAAGAATAAGGTTGTGACATTGGACAAAATAAATGTGGAGGTCATGTTGGAGAACAACGGCGATGATGATTTTAGAGCCTTTGAACACAAAAGATCACATTTGTATTGTACATTTACAAAGGTCAGCTGCTTCAGGAATGAGTTTACCATTGTTTTACTTACACAAGGCTTCTGAATGGGTCTAGACTCTAGACTGTGTTAAATACACCAATGAGCCAAACCATTATGACCACCGGACTAATATGCTGTTGGTTCTTCGCTTGCTTTCAACAGCGCCGACCAGCCGAAGCATGGACCCCTGAAAGTGTCTTGTGGAGCTGCTGTGGATCATACTTGTTGGTTTAGCACATCCCACACATGCTCAGTTAGATTGAGATCGGGGAAATGTGGAGGCCAGGGCAACACCTTGAACTCTTCATCATGTTCCTCAAACCAATACTGAACAATGTGTGAAATAGAGCAGGATGCATTATCCTGCTGAAAGAGACAACTTCCACCAGGGAACACCACTGTCATGAAGGGGTGTACCTGGTCTGCAACAATGTCTAGATGGCACATGTCAAATTTACAGTCCACAACACATGGCCGGACCCAGGGTTTCCCAGCAGAACATTGAACAGAGCATCACACTCTCTCCAGCGGCTTGTTGTCATCCCACAGTGCATCCTGGTGCCATTACTTCAGGTAAACAGCACACACGTACATGTGAAACAAAATGGGACTTATCGGACCAGGCAACCTTCTTGCACTGCTCCAAGGTCCATTTCGGACGCTCATGTGCCCATTGTAGGCGCTTTTGACAGTGGACAGGGGTCATCATAGGTACTCTGAATGTTCTGCAGCTACTATGTGTTGACATATTCCTCCCATGACCATCATTAAAATTTGAAGTGGCTTGTGCCACAGTAGATCTTCTTATGGCTCGGGCTAGACAGGATAGCCTTCCTTACCCTCGTGCATCATTGAGCTTTGGGCACCCAACACCCTGCCGCCGGTTTGTCCCTCCTCGGACCTCTGCTAAATTCTCACCACTGCTTACCCAGAGCAACCCACAAGCCTGTGCTTTAACCCAGTTACCTTTCCATGACCATTTTGCCTTTAAGTCACTCAGAATTTTATTCCTGCCCATTTCTCCTGCATTCAACACATTGATTACGAGAATTGATTGTTTACTTACCATCTAATCTACCTAGACCTTAATATGTAGCCTTTTTAGGAGATGATCATCAATATTTGCTTCACCTGTGACTGGTCATAATGTTTTGGCTCATTAGAGTATAGTCTACATGACTATTGGAGTAAAGTATGTCATTTTGTGTCTAAAAGCCTATATTTAATCAGATCATCATGGAAAGCTATCATGTCTCTTCAGAAAATTTATATAAACCACTCAATTTATATAGATTAGTTTTACGATCTCTTAAGTGTCAAAGTGGTAGTTGTGTAGCTGTCAATGGAGGGACGGAAATCTAGAAATCTCTCAATTTCATTAAAAATATCTTAATTTGTGTTTTGAAGGTGAATGAAAGTCTTACTGGTTTGGAACGGCTTGAGGGTGAGTAATTTATGACAGAATTTTCATTTTTGGGTGAATATCCCTTTAATGTGAAAGCAAGAAAAATTTAGTAATCTGAAAACATAGCAGGATGTCCCCAAAAGAATTGCACAGAAAAGCTTTTTTTTAAATAAATAAATAAATGTGTAAAAGGTTTTTTAAAAGAGCAACTTTTGATGTATGTGCATGCTCTTGCTCTGTCCAACCATTTAAATAAATAAATAAAAATTAACAGCTTTATATAAATTACTTTTTTCTACAATGAAAAAAACAAGATTAAGTGCCTTTTGTAAAGTATTTAAATTATTTTTTGTAACGTATTACAGATTACATTAAGTAAAATATTAAGATTATTTACCACAACATTTTCTTCATTTTATATATATATTTTATGTGCATTTGGTCATATTGCACACCTCTACATTCTACAAAAACTTAATTAGTTGTTACATGTTTTTATTTATGAGTTTGATGTAATGATTTCCTCTTTGTTCCTTATTTATGTTCTCTTTTTTCTATTTATTGATTAAGAGTCAGACAGATTTGGACAGACACCTCACAAAGATCATGAGCTTGAAATGAGGAATTGGTTTTGACAGAGCGTGATTAGCTGAGGAAGAGAGAGGCTCAGGAGAGTGGCAGTGTGTGTGGAGAAGGTGCCAGGAGGACATGGAGCCGAGAGTTCTGTGATCTGCTGCGTTTAACGGGATTGGCTGATGGACTGGGGACTGAGCCATTAATCTTTCTTCCTTCTTATCCAATTACAGCACCTGTAGGCTATAGTGGAGCAAAGCAAAGTGGGAAAAGCAGAGCATTTGTGCCAACTCATAACATCTAGAGGGGACGTAAAGGTACAGTTCACACCAAAATGATAATTTGGTCATTATTTACTCACCCTCAAGTCTTTCCAAACCTGAATGCTTTTTTTTTTCTTTTCCAGTGGAACGGAAAAGTAGACATTTTTGAAGAATCTTTATGCAGCTCTTTTTTCTAAACAACAACAGTTCATAGTAACCACATCCATTAAGCTTGTAAAAGAAAAATTCCTAAAAAGTGAGTCCATACAACTATATTTACACTATATTCCAAGTCTTCTGAAGTCATATATCTTAGCGTCAGAAACAGATTGAAAAGTTGTTTTCCTCTTTCCTTTGATTTTGTGCCTAGTGCAAAAAATATATATGCACAAATATTTCTTATATAATTTAATTCTAAAGATCAGATTGAGAGGGGAAAATAGTCCAGAAAAAATGGCTTTGGTGCAAAAAAATTACAAGTAGGCCTCATGATGGAAAAATAATACAAATATGTATGTCTTGTCTATGATATGATCCCTATGATCTAGTCAGTATTGATTGGTTTGAGGTTATTAGATCATGAGAGGTGGTAGAATGGGAATAGTGGAAAGCAAAGCAGTGTTTAAATCTGCTAGACACAGTAGACAATTAGGCTTAAATGCTGCCATTATCTGTATGGCCCAGCTGTCTTTGCAGAATGATTTCTGGTGGTATCAGATGGTTTTGGATGAGTAATCAGAGATCATGCTGTTTGGCGTAGGCTCCAGCAGAAGAGCATTACAGAACCGGCTACACGCTAGTGGACAAAATCACTGTAATGGAAAAGAAAACTCTATTTTCCTTATAGCTTATTCCTATAAGTATCAACATTTAACTTTTTATTGATCATTGATGTTTTTTATCATAGTGCTGTTGCCGCTTTAGTGCAGTTTTACACATTACACATGGTAAAATCACTGTAACGGACAGCCTCAAGTGGCCTATTGCTTTATTTGAGAACAGACGCTAGTCTGAGCATATACTAATAAAATCTGCGTAGAACAAACAATCCTGAAGTGGTAATAAGGTTAACAGGATGTTGTGCAGGCACTTTACTCGTTTTTCGCTTCTTTTCTCCATGTATAAAATCTTAATTAGGTCATTCAGAAAGGATGTTATTAGATTACGGGAGCAAAAGCAACATCTTATTTGTGTGGATCGGATGTGTTATGGCCCTGAGTGTTGCATTTACTTGTTTATAGTGAACACAGCATGAATCCTGACATCCTCCTTGCCTAGACGGCATTATTCTTTGTGTACAAATGAGCCATTTTTGTTATCTCCTGAGAGGTTAAATCTCTGTCTCAAGGGATGTGCTCTTTCTGATTGTGACTCTTATAATGAGCAGAAAATCATCAGTGTATTTTTTTAAAGGATCTTTCAGGTGTGGAGGGGAGCGATTATTCTATGTTATGACTATTGTGCATTTGTCAGTGCCACTTTATTGCAATTTCCCCCTTTTACCTCGAAGACAACATGCAACATCAGCATGAAAGCTTTTTGATATAGATTTTATCCCATTAAGATGTACAGTCATGCAAATTACATTCCAATTTACTAAAAACAGCTTCTCAATCCAGAATCACAAAAACTGCTTTATCTTTTGGGCTTTTAGCTTGATTTTAGCCTCATTTTGTACATCTTTGCAAGACTACCCTGCAAATAAGTTCTGACGTTTAGCTTTGCTCAATACATTAACTGACAGATCAATGTCATCGGTCACAATTGCTTGCCCTTTTAAAACATAATGGCTTCTGTGTGTACAGCAGACAGTGATGTGATTTTATATAGACAGGTGTTCGACTATGAGAGCTTCTATCACAAAAACACAATATTTTAATACATTTATTGCTGTTATGGTTTATTTTACTATCACTTTATTTTTGTAATGAAATAACAATATGAATACACTTTATCAACTTTATTAAAGCAATAAATGACGGTTCTGGCATTGTTTATGTTTTATTTTTCTGTGAAACACAGGGGAAATTCTGAAGAACCATATGCCATGTCTAAATCTTCTCCAAGAAAGACAGACAGAAAGGGCAAGTAAGTGTTGTTGTTTTTTTTGGTTTAAAGTGCCCCTATTATGCTTTTTCGTATTTTACCTTTCATGTAGTGTGTAATATAGCTGTTTGTGAATGTAAAAGGTCAGCAAAATTGCAAATGTCAAAATGCAGATAAATTGAGTTATTGAAATAATCGATTCTGAACTGCCTGAAATCAGTAATTCCAGTCTTACCTCCTGCACGAACCTACGTAGGTTTGTAACATATTTGTATAATGCCCACCTATGGTCTTCATTAGCTGCCCTGTACATATACACTGACCCGCACTCAAACACTTGAATTGTTTTGTTGGTGTTGTGTACATGTCGAGAAGACACTGTTTTCTTCACTGTGAAAACAAATTCTCTTTATATGCACTTCCAAAGGATGAGGACTTTGGCTCGAATTGATATGGTACAACTGACGTCATTGCTATTTTAATCTTACATTTTATATTTGTTGAGCTAATGTTGAGATGATGTTATTCAGAATATTGGTATAACAATTTGGATAAACATTCTTAAAGTCGCTCTGTAGTCAATCATTTTATCCCTTAAAACTCATCTCGGATCACCAAAATGACATATTGATATGCTTTTTCGTGTGAAAAACATCACTTGAATGTAACTCTACACCCTTGCCTCAATAAGTATATGCTGCCATGAATATGCAAATGAGCCCCGCCTCCACCCAATCGCGCCAGCTGAGAGATCCACTAGGTCAATTTTACTGTAGAGCTGCAGAGTGGCAAGTGGATATACTGGTTTAATTCAGCCATATTATGTTTGAACCAGAAACTGATTCAGAAGAATAAGTGGAAGAGTGAATTATGCAGGGTCTACAAGTCGATGTATCAGAATGGTAATGTGTTTTATGTATCGCTGTCTACAACATTGGGCACATAATGGTAATTGAAATGATTAGCCTTTGGCTTTATATGTTATCTAACAGCTAATAATGTGTTGCTAATGTTACAGAAACCATGTTCCCATTTGCCATCTCAGAGTCAAGCATTTGCAAATCAGAACGTCAGTAGAGAAAAGCATATAGTTCATCATAACATTGTAATATACATCATATGTCAAGGTGATGATGAACGACGGGAAACAATAGCAAATGCCGATGATTTATTTGTAAATGTGTAGCAGTACAGGCAGATGTAAACGGGAAACACAGGGACTTCGGTGGTCAGGATCCGATGGTGAAGTGAAGAGGTGCGGTGACGGTGAGACGGCAGACGAACCCAGTGACGAAGACGAAGAGCAGGAACAGGAACACAAGGCAGGAACTGAACACCGGAACACCAACACGAACGACATCAAACAACGATCTGACAAGGATGATAGAACAGCGGTAAGTATAAGTAGAGTGGTGAGTTTGACTGCAGCTGGTGAAGTGGATGAGGATCAGCTGAAGCGGATCAGGTGATGTCATACACTCACGCCCACTACACACGTGCATTCATACAACAACATAAACACGAGACGAGAAGGAACAGAGAATGCGTCTACCGTGACAGTACCCCTCCTCCTAAGAACGCCTCCTGGCGTTCCCAGACTCCTTACCCTGTCGATTGTAATCATCTATGAGGGAGTGATCCAGTATGTCTCTAGCAGGCACCCAACTTCTCTCCTCCGGACCGTACCCCTCCCAGTCCACCAAGTACTGAAATCCGCGTCCTCTCCGCCTAGAGTTCAGTATACGATTAACCGAATACGTGGTCTCCCCATCTACGAGTCGCGGTGGGGGAGGAACCGGGACAGGCGGATTAATATGAGAATGAAACACGGGTTTAATCTTAGATACATGGAAGGCGGAATGGATCCTCCTGTACGCGGGAGGTAATTTGAGGCGGACTGCCACCGGACTAATGATCTTGGTGACAGTAAACGGGCCAATAAATTTAGGAGCAAGTTTATTAGATACGGAGCGAAGAGGAATGTTCTTGGTTGAAAGCCACACCTTTTGACCAACGACGTATACGGGAGGCTTCGACCTGTGGCGATCGGCCTTAGCCTTAGTGCGCGCCCCCACCTGGAGTAGAGTCTCACGGGCTCTAGTCCAGGTGCGGTGACACCTCTGAACAAAGGCGTGAGCGGAGGGGACCGCAACCTCGGATTCCAGACTGGGAAAAATTGGTGGCTGGTAACCTACACTACACTCAAATGGAGATAAAATGATAAGCGTCACGTAAATCCAATTTTGTGAAGATGGACGCTCCCTGCAACCTCTCGAAGGCTGAAGACATCAACGGCAAAGGATAAGTATTCTTTACGTGATGTTATTCAGCCCTCGGTAATCAATACAAGGTCGCAGAGAACCGTCCTTCTTCCCCACAAAAAAGAATACCGCCCCCGCTGGAGAAGAGGAAGGGCGAATGAACTTGGTTGCTAGAGAATCAGAAATATATTTCTCCATAGCCTCCCTTTCTGGAATAGAAAGTGAATATAACTTGCCCTTAGGCGGAGACTTACCTGGCAGTAAATCTATAGCACAGTCATAGGGACGATGGGGAGGGAGAGAAGCAGCACGAGACTTACTGAACACCTCCTTCAGGTCCAGGTACTCCGCGGGCACGTTAGACAAATCCTCTGCTTCCTCCTGAAACATAGAAACAGGCACAGACGAACAGGCAGACACAAGACAAGATTTATGACATTCCTTGCTCCACTCCAGTACTGATCTATGGTGCCAGTCCACTCGGGGGTTGTGACGGATGAGCCAAGGATGTCCGAGGACGACGGGTGCAAGAGGTGAGTCCATGATGTAGAATGAAATAGTCTCAGAATGGTTGCCGGAAGTGGTGAGGGTAATGTCTTCAGTGCAAAGGGAAATGGTAGGAAGTTCTTGTCCGTTAATTGCGTGGACAGCAATTCTGTGAGTGAGGGGTCTGAGAGGAATCTGAATTTTCTGTGCAAAAGTGTGGTCCATAAAATTACCTTCAGCCCCAGAGTCCAGAAGTGCATGGCAATCGTGCTGTTGGACTGACCACCTTAGTCTTACCGGAAGGAGTGTGGAGGTAGATGTAATCGATGATGAGGTCTTCCTAGCGGAGATACCACCCGATAGTAGCCTCAATCTTACTATCGGGCTTGGCCTTTTACCGGGCAATGGTATGCGTAATGTCCAGCTCCTCCACAATATAGGCAAAGGCCCTGGGATCTCCGCCTCTCCCTCTCCTCCCGGGAAAGCCGAGCTCAACCCACCTGCATGGGCTCGGGATCGTAGACGGGGCTGACCACGTCCCTGCCGCTGGATCGTGGAGGGTCGGTCCATGCGAAGGTACGGGTGGACCCGCAGAGCCAAGTCGACCAACCCGTTGAGAGTGGTGGGTAGATCCAGGGCGTAGATCTCCCTCTGGACGTGATCAGCCAGCCCATGCAGGAACATATCCCACTGCGCCTCCTCGTTCCAGCCGCATTCCGCCGCCAGGGTTCGAAATTCTATCGAATAGTCGGAGACCGATCTCTCTCCTTGCTGCAGCTCCGCCAGTCTTTTGGCTGCCTCTCTTCCAGAGACAGCCCTGTCAAACACCTTCTTCATCTCGGAGGCGAGGGTCTGGAACGAGGCGCAGCATGGGTGTTGATTCTCCCACACCGCCTTTCCCCAAAGCGCAGCCTTCCCAGTCAGCAGGGTGAGGACGAACGCCACCTTTGCCTGTTCCGTGTTGAAATGCATTGTGCAGCGGGTCAGAAATGCTCTACAGAAGGCAGGCTCACCGGAATATGGTTCAGGAACCGGAAGACGGGGCTCTGAATGGGAGGGTCTCTCTACTGGTGTGGGAGAAACGGCCGGTGTGGGCGGCGCAGTGGGACCCTGTAGGCGTTGGATCTGCTGGGTGAGCTCGGACACCTGCGTCACCAAAGCCTGTACTGCGCGGCCCGTGTCGCAGATCTCTCTCTGCTGCGAATCCATTCTCCTGATGCTATGGTGAATAAACTCCTCCATGGATCTCTGAGATGCACTCGTTGCTTCCCTTTCCAGGTCAGATCATTCTATCAAGGTGATGATGAACGACGGGAAACAATAGCAAGTGCCGATGATTTATTTGTAAATGTGTAGCAGTACAGGCAGATGTAAACGGGAAACACAGGGACTTCGGTGGTCAGGATCCGATGGTGAAGTGAAGAGGTGCGGTGACGGTGAGACGGCAGACGAAACCAGTGACGAAGACGAAGAACAGGAACAGGAACAGGAACACCAACACGAACGACATCAAACAACGATCTGACAAGGATGATAGAACAGCGGTAAGTATGAGTAGAGTGGTGAGATTGACTGCAGCTGGTGAAGTGGATGAGGATCAGCTGAAGCGGATCAGGTGATGTCATACACTCACGCCCTCTACACACGTGCATTCATACAACAACATAAACACGAGACGAGAACGAACAGAGAATGCGTCTACCGTGACATCATATGCATAATTCACTCGCTATATTGCTAAATGCACCTGATTTTTCATATCAACAAAAATTTACCGGGATAACCTGGCTACTCTTGAGACTCCCCTGCTTCACAGCATAGTTAATGATGTGCTAAAGCCCGCCGGCACGTTGAGGTGATTTATTGGTTTCAAGGTAGTTTGTGACGTCAGAAACACCAGCGATTTCAAACCACGTTTTTGAGACTGTCTTTGGTTCACTGCAGTTTTAAAGTGAAAAACTCAGAAGTGGTGTTGACTTATGAATTTGGACATGGTTTGTCAGTATTTTAAAAATACCACATAGACTTATAAACAACATTAAAAACTTGATTTTCACCAGGGGGTCTTTATTTTAAAAATAATCTGAATGTTTGGAACTTTAGCAGAACATTCAAAAATAACATTTTCAAAACTTTATGACAACAATAGAAAAACAATGGGAATGTTCTCAGAATATAATTTTTTTGCTGATGTTTTAACAGCATCTTTGTAAACCGATGCTGTTCATTGCTCTCTTGCACAATAAGATTAACTTATGCAGTCTAATTATGTAAATGTGCTACGACTCTATTAATGAGCCCAGTAGTCTTTATCCTTTATCAGATGCGTTGTTGGGACAGTCCTGTTCATATCCTGTTAGGAGTGTGTGCTCTAATTGGCTCCCTTATATAAGAGAAACCTGTGGGAGACTGGTTTCGGATTGTCAGATGTGTAGAACAAACAAACAGCAGAGCCCAGCACGGAACAGAAATAGCTGGAAACAAGCCGTCCCTGAGGAGCTTTCAGCACAGCCACCAGGAACAGCAGAGACCAGATGAAAGCTTGGAGAGATTCCCTGTCCAACATCAGAACGTGTTGACGGAGTGGAGTGCTTGGGGATTTAGCCTCTCGCCCAGTCCACACTGTTGAGGGGTTAATAGATGTTCGTTTCCAAAAAATATCCTTCCTCTTTGGGAATGGATTAGAAGAGCTTTTGATACAAAAATGCCTCTAGTGAGACAAAAACAAATTGGTAAAACTGCCTTTCTTGCTTCATCTCTGAGACAAAACCACAGCTCAACAAACTGTTGTATAAACGTGAGTTTTATCTGTCTCATAGCAACAACCTATAGCAACACCTGTCTGTCTGTCTCTCTGTTTGTCTATCTCTCTGTTTGTCTAGATCTTTCTGTCATTTTATCAATCTATCTGTCTATCTATCTATCTATCTGTTTGTGTCTGTCTGTCTGTCTGTCTGTTTGTCATTCTATCTATCTGTCTATCTATCTATCTGTTTGTGTCTGTCTGTCTGTCTGTCTGTTTGTCTATCTATCTATCTATCTATCTATCTATCTATCTATCTATCTATCTGTTTGTGTCTGTCTGTCTGTCTATCTATCTGTTTGTGTTTGTCTATCTATCATCTATCTGTCTGTCTGTCTGTCTCTGTCATTTTATCTACCTATCTTTCTGTCATTTTATCTATCTATCTTTCTGTCGTCAGTTTTTCTATGTCATTCTGTCTGTCTGTCTGTCTGTCTGTCTCTGTCATTTGATCTATCTATCTGTTTGTGTGTTATTCAGTCTATCTATATGTTTGTGTCTTTCTATCTGTCATTCCATCCATCTGTCTGTCTGTCTGTCTGTCTGTCTGTCTGTCTGCCTGAATGTCTGTCTGTCATTTTATCTATCTATCTGTTTGTCTGTCATTCTGTCTGTATGTGGAGGTTTGCAAATGCATAGAAATGCCCTGGTAACCACCCAGAACTACCTAGCAACTGGCATGGTCTATCATGGCAATTTGTAATAGTTTGAATCTATTGACATTTTATATTTTTTCCCATTACAATAGGTTTGGGTTTTCTTAACTTTTCTTGTAACTTCTTACAGTTTTTCTACAAATATTGAATGAAATGTTGCACCTAAAAATGACATCAAGCCAAAATTCAATGTTCTTCTGTGTGAACTTTCCCTTTTACTTTTGTAATATACTGTTAGCTCTTATGTAGTGTCTGTGCCTATTTATGGTGAAATATGAAAGTGTAGCCTACCAGTTAGACACAACTTCTCAACTGGGGTTTTAACCACCTGATCTCTATAACTAATAAATGAACTGATCAATGAGCAATTCTTCAACAAAAGCTACAATTTGTCAGCTGAAACTACATGAATTCTTCCATAATGACCACAGCATAATGGGGCTTCTGCACAGCAGAGATAAATAGTTTGGTGCAGACGGTAGTTTATCAGGCCGTTCCACGCAGTGCATGCGTTTCCCCTGCAAACCCCCACCCGCCATCTCCGGTGACCTGTGGTTGGATGCTAAGAGCCGTTGTTGTCTGTGATGTGTGATCTGCTAACACTGACATTTACTGAATCAGAGATTCATGGTTCTGAAGCGTCCACATCCGGTGTCATTAATCGAGAGGACGTCTGAGCTTCTCCGTCGCGCTCGGGCGCAAGGTACATGCTCAGAGTTGACTCTCTCCAGTTAATTACAGTGACAAATGGCAGACGGGCCCCAAAAGTGCACCGTGCTGTTGAAAAAGTGACAGGCTCATTTTTGCATGTAAACTAATTCCTGGAATCACTGTAATCTAATTACTACCTGGAGCGCTCGTGCACATAGTGCAGCAAACAGCAGAAACACGGTGGGTGAGATCATTTGGTAAAACTGGTAAGATGCATGATATTCCATCATGTAATCAAAGTCAACAGTGATGTCAACAGTAATCAAGATGTTTGGTTTCATGTCTTTGACATGATCTAAGCGTTGAGTTATTCAAGCTACGGTTAGACGTCTATTAAATTTTCCCTGAAAGCCCACATTTTGCCTTGTTTTAGCCTAGAGGTCAGGGCTGTGTTTGGACGGCTATTACACGTCTTTTAAACGCAACATTTTTCCAATTCATTTTTGGTCTGTTCCGATTCCATTCCAATCAATTGGTTGCAAAAGACTTAATATAGTAATATAGTGCACAAGTTTTGTCATTGAATATAAAATAACAGTTTGGAAATTGTTCTGTTGCATTTAATGAAAGAAAATATGGGGTCAGAACAACATGGTAAGTAGCCTAAATTATCTAATATTCCTTTAAACTGTACAAGAAACCCTCTGTTCTCACAATGGCCTTTGTATTTTTTTTCTTTTGCATTAATACCTCATAAATGAAATGATGCTCCATTCCAATGGCAGCGCTAGACAGTTGAAGGACTGCAGTAAGTGTTTCCAAACCTCACTTATGCTTCATAACATAAGCTATACCTCAAAGAGGAGGCCAGGGATTCTCTTGAACAGTTAAAAGTCCCATTGATGGAGAGACGCAGATTCAGTGCATGACTTAAGTGGATCAAAATCCTCTGGAAAGTGTGTGTGTGTGTGTGTGTGTTTCCTCCAACAGAAACGTGCACATTTGATCGTCATCATTGAAGTGTCTGGCTTTATCAACAGAAGAATTCTCTTTTTATCAGTTCGGTCAAGTGTGATTGCAGCCTGTCTGATTAAGAACAGAGAAAACTCAGTGAGGAAAACTGAAAAGAAACTTGTAAAGTGAAAAACAACTTGTATCGTAACAACAGTGCAGTGCTTTTTCCTCTTGGCATCTAATTGAGTTATTTTGCCCTCCTGTTTTTGTTTTCACGTTCAGCTTTTGAAGCTTGACAACTTTGTAGACAGTAATTAGGTTAGTTACATTTGCTTGGAAGTGATAATTATTGTCACCGAGCCAGGTGTAATGGCTTGGAATTCTGTTGCTAAACACAGGACGCTCGTGCACAAACGGCAGCTCATTCTGCCAAATAACTTGTTTCTGAACACAAGCACTGCATCCACAGGAATTTCAAAAACTACATATTTTATTTAGGTTGATCTCCAGAAATAGCTATCCCTATTTTTAGTAAAAGGCATTTTAAAGGATTCAAAATATGACATGAAAATTATATATTTATATAATATATGATACACTATTTATAAAAACATTATATATAGGTATGTATGTAACAGTAAGTGAGCCTGGAATTCCTCACTTGTTTCAGGAAGTAAAGAATCGATTATTTCTTTTAGGAGACAATAACTCATTTATCGTGCACTTTAATCTCGTAAAATTCATATGATTTCAGCGGTTTAGTCCAAAATTTTGATATGATGAACCGATTGAATTTAGGCTTTTATTCACATATGAGTAGCGTAGCTGTCTGTGGAGAGCTCTTTTGTGGTCCGATTCCGAAGATGACAGAAACGTACAGGCTTGGAGTAATGAATGACAGAATTTTCATTAAAGGTTTATATTTGAAAAAGCATAATAGGCGCACTTTAAAATTAGTTAAATTAAGTAGTTTTTAATACAATTAATTGAATATCAATAGTCTCAAAATTATGACATTTGTATGATTTGTTGAATACTGTCAAAAAGGTCAAGACCTCTCAAGATGCAACAGGCCAAAATCATTTTAAGGGGAATGAATTTCATGCTTTTTTTAAAAACTAGGTTAATTTTATATAGTAGTTTATCAAACACATTTAGTTTTGGCATTTGCTCTCTTTTTAAGTGCTGGAAGATCAAAGGGCACTGTATTTGTGAAAAGCACCAATAAAACAGTATGGACAAGAGGTAAGGGATAGGCCTGCCTATGATTTAGATAAAATGCTGGTTCACATCGATAATAACTATGTATTAGCATCTACACCAACGCATAATATCCCTCTGTTTATTATAAGCACGCTCTGCAGTTTTGTGGTCTGCCCCTTTAAATCCTTGAACTCTTTAAAGAAGGGTGAATTCTGATTTATTTGTCAATGTTTTTATCATTCATAAGCTGGGAAAAAATCGTTCTGAAAGTGATTCCAACGTTATCGTTCATTTGTGGTGTGGACTCTGCTATTCTTTTATATTTAGAACAATTTTTAGAACTATATCTTTATCATTTTAGTTATCGTCCTTGGTGTGAATGGACATTAGTGTTACTCAGGTGTAGCCAGATGTGGTCACTTTAAACTGTTATTGATTTCAAAAGAGTCCTCAAAAACGTTTGTGTAACATTGGAAAGAGAAGCATGTATACGGGAGGATTAGGACACAATAAAGGCACCTTTGCTTGGCATGGTGTACAATACAGGACAATCTAAATGATCAGTGGATCTCTGTACAGAATGAAACTCTATAGTCCTCTGAGTATTAGATGGGGGAACCTGAGAAACAGCGGTCACCACAACATCACTTTACATTCACATGAGGGTCAAGCTCCATCAGGCACATTCAGCTAAGAATAGTGTGTGTGTGTGAGAGAGAGAGAGAGAGAGAGAGAGAGAGAGAGAGAGAGAGAGAGGAGAGAGAGAGAGAGAGAGAGAGAGAGAGAGATTTCACCAATACTAAGTGTGTATTTCCTATATCAAATGTTTTGACCAAAGACCTATTCAGATGTCATGTCTGGTGATCTTGGTATTATAGCTACAAGTTTAATTATTGTTCAGCCAAAGATAGTAAAATTAACAGTAAAAGTACTAGGCCTATTTAAGCAACATGAACATTTGAAAATCATCCAAGACAATACAGAGAATTATTTAAAGGGCTTTCCCTGCATTAGTACGTGCATTAACAATTTTTTAAGATTTTATTCATTTCACTGTCTTTTCTGGTCCTCAGCTTCACCAAACCTCTTAATAAACTGCTTGGTTATAATTGTAAGTGTATCATAAGAGTTATTTTTTAATTTAAAGTTTGCTTGCAACTGAGCACTGCAAGTTGCAGGTCTGGAAATAATTATTTTAAAATGACTTAATATTTCCAGGTGTCGCATAATAGGCATACTTTACAATACAAAGAACAAATCTTTGTTTTAATTTTTTTATTGATAAATTTATATGAACAAAAAGATAGTAGGCTATTTTATATTATCTAGGCCTATTTTGTAAAAAGAAAATCATATAATACAACAAATCTACTAAATACAGCGAAAGGTGTAGCTGGATTCAGTAACATGACTGTTGTCAGTCGGTTACTTTCAGTGAATCAAAAACATAAAGCACCAAAAGTCTGGTCCGATTCCCGAACGAATTACTCTTATGAGCCGATTCTTTTTTTATGAATCAAAAAGATACGCCGCCACTAGTGTAGTCTGAGTCTGACTCCCTGAAAAAAATGAACCGGTTCTTTTTAGGGATTGAAAACGTTGAGTTATGCATATAAGTACTGTTCTCAGAAGGAGGAAAACGGGGTACAACACCTGAAGATGGGATATCATGCTCTTGCGCCATCTGGTGAAGACACTTTTATTAACGCCTGAAAGGCCAATGACTCATCATGACGACGTGGACGGGGCCACCTGCGTGGGGCTCAGAAGTGTTGTACCTCGTTTCCCTCCATCTGGAACCATTGTGCATAACTCAACATTCCCATTCAGTCGGTTAACTCTGTACAACACATGACTATGGGACATATGTTCTCGCCCCGCCAAGTCACTGAACTAAACGGAAAAGACGGAGCTCGTAACTGTAAAACAAGTCAAAAAGGCACAGCAGAACCAACCAGAGCATTCTGCACATCTTGCAGATATGCACGGCGCTATAGGGACCTAAAACTTGTAGGGAATCCCCTTGACAGAGACCTCCGATTTTCTATGCTCCAGGTGGATTGTGGCTATATGCATCGGGAAAATCCACCAATGTAAACCATGCCAGAGGATACAGAGGGGATAACAGGTGACATACTGCAAGCATTGTTGAACTTGTAACACATTAAAGTGTTTGTTCATCTGCTGCAAATCTAAGATAGGGAGGAATTAATGGCTGAAAAGCCTGTTCCTCCATCTTTCCTTGTGGCAAAATCTGAATTGCCACTTTGCTGAGGAGAACACGGATTTCCTCTCTCAGTAATGGGTAAGCCCTCTCGGATGCCGACGTTGTAGTTACTCCGCCGAAATAGAGGGGGGCGTGAGAGAAACCGCAGCCGACAGCCCTATTGGAATCGTGCGAAGAAGCCACGGTGTTAGTGCGCACGCGCCACCGCTCGAGGCAGACAGCGAGGATTCCCAGGCATCACCTAGGGGAATCTTTTTGCAAACATTGCTGTATATTGCATATCATTGCATTTTCCTCCTCTGTCGGCACACAGCCAGACTGTGAGGTTAGCAGTTCTGATGCATGTTTTGACAAGTCAATATATGAGGCCTTGTATGCTGAACACACATGTCTTTTATTGACTTACTTACTAAACATACTTAAAACTGAACCCGCTATCTTGCAGGGTTATTTCTACGCAATCTGGATAGATCTTCAGGCGAGTTCCCACCACTGTTTTTACAGGAGTCAAATAGAACCTGCAAGCTTCACTGGATCAGGCAGGTCACTAGACCGACAAGCTTTGTTACCGCTCTCCAATACATATCAATGCAAGAGCCATCACTTCCACCCACCTCGGGGGAGCCGTGATCTTCCCTGCTTAAAAATATACAGTATCATCAGAGCATTCCTCGCCCGTGTGTTCCAGCGAGACTGAATTCAGACTCAGGACAGCCAGAGGAACCTTGTCGTGGACACTACACTGACACTCCTCGGCCTTTACACGATTGTCCCAACTCTCCGTGGCCTCCAAAAACGGCGATCGCCGCATCTGGATTAGCACCTGACTACCCCACTGATCATGCACTACACACCGCTCGAGTGCGGAACGATAGAGCTGCCAGCCGTGCACACATGCATTGTGGTTGTAGAGATCTAGCTTAGCGCAGACAATTCCAAACACACTGGACACACTCGTGCATATATATTTCTAATGAAAATGTTTATTTGCCATTTGTTAGTTGTGTTAAACTTGAGCTAAAAAATTCTCTTTCATACCTTTTCCTTCAACAAGAGTCACCTCCGTGGGTATTCTTGTGAATGTGGCATGTTTGAATATTTTGTTTGAGGAAAAACTTATTAGCCCTTCGTTAGAAAAGCTAAACTTGTGCTAAAAGCTTTCTCTTTCTGCCTTAGTTTCGATAAGAAACACCACCGTGGGCTTTTATTCTTGCGAAAATGTGGCACGATGGTGTTCTATAACAGTATGGCGAAGAGATGAAGAACAAAGGGAATGACGCTTCGACTGCATTTATATGCTTTGGGCAGATGGCTCTGCTCACGTTGTCATGCGTCATTTGCCTTTCAGGGGTGAATAAAGGTTTCTTCAGCAGATGGCGGAAGACCACGATATAGTCATGTGTTGTATAGAGTTGACCGACTGAATGTGAACACTTGTGAATCATTAAGCGGTTTCTGAATTACTAATCTGACTCACTTACAGACTTCTTACGTGTCCGATTCAAAAGAACAGTTGTATTAAATTCAAGGTTCGTGAAACTTAATTCATTGTAGTTACTTATTGTTTGTTCATATGACAATGTGTAGGCCCAGATAAAGATGCACAAATAGCCTATGAGTTTTGTTGTAATCAGTGGTATTGTATAAAAGTAAATAAATACATGAAATGTAACGTTTAATTTCACGTATTAGCAGAGAGCGGTTTCTTCAGTAGGGCGATAGGGCGACGCATCATCAAAGTGCGAAAGGGACTTTTTCAATCACATTCGCATTCAACCACAGAGTTACGTTAGCCGTCACTAATCCACAAAACGGATATAGTCCAATGAGCATCAAGTCACAGTCTGTGGAGTACCGCCTCTTTTACGGGTGATTTCACTATAGACTTCTATAGACTTCTATTTGTCTTCCCATAGACTTCTAGCCTGGATGCCAGCCGAACTTAGCCACGGCCACAACATCTGAGGATGGGAAGTTCGGTCTGGACTTGATCCGTTATGGAGCAACTATGCTCGAACCAGAGCTGTTCGGACCAATCAAATTGTCAGGGCGGGCTTTATACGATGATGGACAGATGATCAACAGTAACATAATCATCCACGTCACCAAAGCTTGGGTTGAATTAGTTTAAAACAAAGAAGGCTTCTGCTGGAGAATTGAGATGTGTAGATTACGCCATCGCGTCTGTCATAGAAGATATCGACAGCGCATTCATTTTAAAAGAGGAACAGAGAACCGCGATCAAGGCATTTGTCGATTGGAAATATTTTTTTACCGTCCTTCCTACGGGATTCATCACTTACTCCGTTCCTCTGATTGGTTGTAGGTCTATCCAATTGAGTGCAGAGGCATTTTCTTTCCTGGTTCGGTTGAAATACGCCCCATAATCACAGCCCAATCACAGCCCAACCATAGCCATATGGAGCAGTATCAGACTTCTGACTAGAATCTGAGTATGACGACGTCAGGCTAATAGACTTCCATACCAAAATGTTTTTCTTTCGAACTGCAGGCACTGCAATGCCTTCTCTATTGGTTCTGCGAGGGCTAGCACTAACATGGTTTGTCATCATACGTGACCTTAATTTGCGATTGGTGGAAACAAATATACCTCTATTAATAATCTTTAAGCTGAAGTGACATCCAATCATTTCCTCAGTGCATAATTTACATTTCACGGACATATTCTCCATCTGTAAATGTTAGAAAGTCAAGCAAATACTGCAAAGTTACATTCACTATGTTTGGTTTCATAGCCTACATTATTTGTAAGACAATATTCCTCAGGATATGAAATAACATTTGTTACATTAAATACAGGTTTTTATAAATTAAAATAGAATAAAAATAAATACTTAGATTAGCCTATACCATACATCGCCATTTGGCCCAAAAATAAAAATAATTTGTGGCCATTATCTTGCCCAACCCTAGCCTACCTTATGGCATGCTTTAAATGCAGAATTTTCCATTTTTAGCTAAGCAGTAATGATACATTATTATCACTCTTAATGGTTATTAAACAATTCGCCTACATTCAGTCCTGCATTAATAATTCAGTTTGTCTGTTTGCACCCCCCAAATTGTTTTAGCACCAGCTGCGCCAGTGCATAGGACAAATTAGGCTATTGTATCGCCTTCAAAAGTATGAAAAATCCCTTAAATGTTAAAAATATGATATTAAATCTATTTCATATATATAGGCTATATATATATTTTTTTACTAAACTGTTGAAATCTGTTATTATCAGGATAGGCTACAATAACAAAGCTACTTGTATTATGCAATAACTTCATTTCTTATTTCAAATATGTGTTCATCACTGCACGGTTAAGGAATCGGAATCGGTCTAAAGTTCTCAATCAAACATGAAGACGCGGGCTCGACTGACTGTGAGCGCCCGCCTCTGGATGACATGCGCCGGGGACTCGACACACACGTGATCCGCTCGACACAATCCAGTATGGCGGAACCCGTCGGTGAGTGGATCCGTCGTTGGCGCGCTCTCCAACGGGAATAAGTGCGGAGCGTTGCGTCCGATCGCCGCGGTGCTTCGGAGAGGTGAGAAGCGACGATTCGCATGCGTTTCCCTGTGATTTTCTCATTAAATGCAGCGATCATTTCAGTAACAGAAAGAAACTTGTGGGCGACCAGATGAAACAATCAAAACAGTGTGTGTGTGTGTGTGTGTGTGTGTGTGTGTGTGTGTGTGTGTGTGTGTGTGTGTGTGTGTGTGTGTGTGTGTGTGTGTGTGTGTGTTTGTTTGTTTTGAACCGTAACTCTCGGATTAGTTGTATCACGTTTCATTTTCTGTGTGTATGCGTTTACTTCATACCTGCAGGAGAATCATAAAGGCAGACTTTTAAAAGTCTGATATTTTAGATTATAAGCCATATAATCAACTATACAATGGCCGTTCCACAAAATGTGTGATCATTTAGAATTTATTTGGAAAGGTTTGAATATACATTTTGTCTGTCAGAAAACGTTTGAAAGTGTATAGGCCTATCTCATATGCGCTTTTTTATATGCATATGCTGGTTAGGCTACTATAGAGTTATTATTTATAATAACGAGTTGACTAGCCTATATGTTTACATGTTTTCATAGTGCTTTGGTTTGACCGTTTTGATTTGACATAATTTTGACAGTTTTACTTGACTATCAGTATGACAGTCGTCAGCTTTTCATTGTCAGTCTTGTATTCATGAGAGACATTTTAGGACCTGGTAGTTTTGTGCACCTTGAATGAGTCAAATCCCCAGTGGTTGATAAAAAAATGCTACTTGTTTCAACTCCTGGTTAAACATTATAGATATACAGTATGTTTCCCGTGTAGTTCCAAGCTGTAAACAGCGTGTTCCTTTCTGTCAATGGAAGTTCTGACATCATGCATAACTGATGATTCTTGTGTCTGTTATAAGATCACTTAAAGGGATAGTTCACCCAAAAATGAAAATTCTGTCCATCATTTACTCACCTTCATGTTGTTCCAAACCGGTATGAGTTTCTCTCTTCTTTTGAACTCCAAATAAGATATTTTAAAGAATGTTGGTAACCAGACAGTTGATGGCTTCAACTATCTGGTTATCAACATTCTTTTAAATTCTTTAAAACTCATACAGGTTTGGAAAATGCCGTGCTTGACTTTTCATTTTTGGTTGAACTATCCCTTTAAGAGTTATTATGGAGCATGAATGAATGAATGGGTGAAATTGTTTTTGAAAGTGAACTTAGATGTTATTTTCCAACTCCGTATTCATAGATTTCCTTTTGTAGAATTTTTGTTGCTTTTCTGATTAGTACCGACCAGCAACCTCAATTCTATATTTGTAAAAACAACAATATTTATTTTGAAATAAACATTTACTATCCCATTAAATCATTTTAATATGGTTAAGCAGACATTATTGATACTTTAAGAAATGAGTAGGCCTATGCGTTTAATAGTATTGCTGTTTCTGGAATGTTCGGTTTCCCTGTGCACCAATCAGAGAATGTCAGGAGATTAAAAGTTGCTGGGGTGTATTATTTATGTTAGGTTGAAATGTTTGTTTTTGTGCTTTTAAAACGGTCTTGACGTAAACGACCAAACAGAAGATGAGGGCTGACTAGTTCCCTGGGCTGTTTTGATGTTCTGAGCTGAGTCATGCCGGCTGTGTTGTCCGGTGGTGGTGGTTATATCACGCTGTCGGTCTGGGCTGCTGTCACACGGAGATGGTGGTTGAAGTTCTAACATGTGGCATCATGCACAGGCACATAAATCCAGGCTTTAATCACAGTCTGTAGGAAACTCGCTCGTCTTTCCACATTCCGGCTCTCAAGGACCGGCGCTCAGACCTTGTAAATTCCAGGCCCCACAGGAAGAAGGTCAAAGCAGCCTTCTGAGAACTTGGCAGCAGAGAGTTCATCTAGTTTTGCTTGACCCTAGTTGTGCACTTTTGGATTTCTGGAAACAAAAAAAAAAAATAAAATAATAATGTGCACATGTGATTTTGTGTGGGTTGAACACTTTTTGGAATATTTTTGCTCTTTTCTTGAATTTTAATTTTTTTGGCCAATGTTTCACTCCAAGATATATTGAAGCCTTTAAAAAAAAATCCATTAAGATTTTCTTTTTTTCATAATTTTCATGGCAATTAAATACCATTGTCCTCTCATCTCTCTTGGCAAAAAATATCATTCCATTACTGTAATGCAAAAATAAATTTAAAATCGTTGTACTGGCTTTATATTTGCTGACTTAAATAAGCAAGTCATTGTAATACAGTGATGAGAATCTGATGAAAACATACTGTTCAGTATAATGAAAATTACACCTACAAAAATATCTAGATGCATGATGATATTGAGAATTTATAGTTGGATTTATGAAAATAAAAAGCATAAAAAAGAATGGTCGTAAAGTAGATTAAAAAGATCATTTGTTTTTCTTAATGCAAAATATAATTTCTTGTTTGTTTTGGGTGAAATGTGAGATTAACCTGTATGCTTTTGAACTAGTTGAATTCATGCACTGGTCAGATAATCCAATTACACACAAGTAAACTTGATCCATATACACTACTGTTTAAACACTTTATTTTTTAAAGAAATTAATACTTTTATTCAGCAAGGATCATTAAATTCATCAAAAGTGACAATAAAGCCTTTTACAATAATACAAAAAATAATTCTATTTAAATTAAATGTTGTTATTACTTTGAACTTTCAAATTATAAACTAATCCTGATAAAAACATATCACCGTTTTCACGAAATATTAAGCAGCACAACTGTTGATAATAATAAGGAATGTTTCTTGAGCAATAAATCAGCATATTAGAATGATTTCTGAAGGATGATGTGACATTCAAGACTGGAGTAATGATAATAATAATAATAGTAATAATATATTTCTAAATATTACTGTTTTTAATTTTCCAACCACTTATTTTACTGATCAAAAAATGCAAGCTTGGTGAGAAGAAATAAACTCCTAACTTGTATGTTTTTTCTATGCTGACATGAATGATTTGCCATTAAGTTCGCACCTCTTTTCATGTGCTAACAGTTTAACTGTGGGCTTGCCATAATGATTGACATTCTACTCAACTCGTAGTGACTCGTCTATGGCTGAATAATTATATCATACAGCACCTCTCATTGAAAGCTTTAGTGAAAAAGTTTCATCCTTGAAACACATTGTCAGTGAATGCACCGGCATCATTTATCCTGTCTGTGCTTCTCTCTCCACAGATGCAATCTGTGTGGCTTGGCCAAGTAGGGTTCTGAAAAACGACAGCGCTTAGTGAATGTGACTAAATGGCAATGTTTAGGCCCACACTTTATATAGTCTCAAATAACAATTTAAATCAGTTTGAGACCCTCGCTAATCAATTCTACTCCTTAGGGTACATAATTAACAGAGCTGGATGACTCTTGGAGATTGGCAGATTGCACCGTTTGCTGCATCTGTGACTGAAGAGGAAAGAGAGCGAGAGTTTGGCTCTGAGGAGAAGTGTTAACAGGAGACGGGGCGTAACTGTAGGTGGGAAATGCGGCTGGACAGATGACAAGTGTGGATCCGTGGAAAGGTTGTCCCCTAACTGGAAAATTGGATGTTTGTCACAAGCAGTGTTATTTAGAGGATTGTCTTAATGTCCCTGAAGGGCTTGTGTTGTCTGCTAAGTCTCTGGATACTTGTAGGATGGTGCTTCTTCCTAAAATGAATGTTTTGTCATTTTATATATTCACTCTCATGTTTTTTTCCAAACCTCTGTGGCTTTTATGAAATGCAAAAGGAGATATTTACATAGAATGTGCAAGCTGCTGTTTTCCATACAGTGAAAATGAATGATGAGTAAAGCAACATTGAATGAATATTGACTTAAATTCAGTCCATTCCTCACATAATGCTTTCATGTGACTCCATGAGACTGGACTTATGATATGGATTGCTATTTTTCTTTGGTTATAGTGCTATTTTGTCCTTATTGGTACTTGACAGTTTTTGTTTCACTTTCATCTTAAAAAACGTTGTCTCAAACTTCTCATTTTGTGTTTCTCAGAAGTAAGTCAGTCAGATACTAGGGCTGTACGACTAATCGAATAAAATCAGAATTGCGATCTTGCTTTAATTGCTTAAATCTTATCAAATAGCAAAGGCTCTGGTTTAATGAAATATAGCGTGAGCTGTGTTCTTTTAAACCCAACAGCTCATGATCCAGTGTTTTCAGTGTCTCAGAGCGGCTCGGTTCACATGAACTCTGCAGTTTGGGTACAAAGTTGAGTAGCGCTTAAAAAATGTTAATGTATAATTTAAGAAATAAACATAAGTATTTAAACTTATCGGTTATACTTAAAAATGGAAATACTGGAAAAAATATTATTAATAACGATATTATTATTATTATAGTCATATTGATGCGTAATCTAATTTTTTTTTGCCAAAGCCAAGGCATCTTAATCGCAATCGCAATTTTCATATTCCCTGCCTTCGGCCCTCCAAATCATGCTCTGTATGATATTTATGTGATGTGATTATTCATGGTGTTGCTTTATCATTTTAGAGCCTTACAGCACCCATCACAATGTAGTTTCATTATATAGAAAAGAATAATAAATATTCTTTATGCTCCACAGAAGAAATAAATTCGTCCAGATTTGGAACGACATGAGGATGAGTAAATAATGATAGACTTTTCATTCCTGGGTATTAGACTCCGTGGTTAGAGTGCTGTTGCCTCAGTGTGGAATCGCTTGGTGTCCGTGTCATTTTTGTTTTGTTTAAGCGCCCGTTCGGTTTTCCATTGTGCTCTGGCAGAACTTGGCGAGGCTTCATTTGGAAGGGGTTCATTTGGCAATCTGTGTTTGTCCGAAACCCAAGATCGCAATAATGAAAAGCTTGTCTGTTTGTACGATGGGTTTAATGAAAACGAAGTGTTTGTGGGCAGTGCGTTGGTCAAGGTGGTAACCTCATCGTCACCTGACTGTGACCCTTGCAGTCCTAGCGGAGGACACCACAGCCCAGGGAAAGTGAGTGATGATGGTTTCACTCCTCAGACAGGTCCAGACAGGCACACAGTCGCAAGGCTCATTTCCTGATCTCTGTTTATCTGGAAACAGTCAGGCCTGTATGGGAATGGAGAGGTTGAATTCTTGATACTCATCTGACTATTTAAGGAATCGTTGACCCTAAAATGCAAACTCTGTCAGTATTTACTCACCCTCATGCTGTTCCAAAGTTGTATGCCCCCCCCACTGAGGAATAAGGTGAATTTTTCATTTATCTTTTCCAACAGTTCATTGTGTTCATTTGTGTCATGCTCCAAAATAGATATTAATATACATTGTTAGAGGGATAATTAACCCAAAAATGAAACAGTCAACATTTAATCACCCTCATTTCATTTCATTCCTGCCATGGAACACGAAGATATTTTGATGCCAAATGTCTTGAGTGTGTGTGTCCCCCCCCCCCCCCCCCCCCCCCATGCAGTTTAAGTCAGTTGGAATTTTGATTCCTAAACATTCTTCAAATGCAGATAGATGCAACATGAGTGCGAGTTAGTGCTGAACGAATGGGTACTACATTTTTAAAGAACCATAAATGAATGCATAAAGAATGTGCCATATCATCTCTGAACAATCTCATTCAGGTTGGAATAATGGCTTCAAATGATTCATTCCTACACAAAACTATTAGGCCTATATGATTTCATAAGACTTGGACTATAGTGCACATAGTCATTTGAACTACTTCTATAGTGTTTGCCAACTTTAGAGCTTGATGACGGCCAGTGTTGATTTAGTATTCTTTTTTTATTAACATTTTAAAATGGCTTTTATTTTTAGGAATTTTATTATGTGCTTTTTTTTTTCTCAATATTACCATTTAGGTTTCATTTTTATTTATTTATTTCTGTTTTAGTTTGTTCAGTTTTTAAATAATGAATTTCCAGTTCCTTCCAAAGCAACGTTTCTTTTCAGGTTTTCATCTAATATGTTATTTTATTTAATCTTAAAAAGTTTTTTTTAACGATAATAACCACGATGACAGTTGTAGTTACTGGAAAAGCTGCGTCAAGTTCTTCTTTTCTGTTCCGTGCAACAAAAAAAAAAGGAAAGAAAAAAAGCGTATAAATTTGGAACGCCATGAGGGCGAGTAAATAATGACAGAATTTTATTTTTCAGCTGAACTAATTCCTTTAATGAAGACTTACTGCATCAAATGACTGGTTCAAACATACGATATCTGTTGCTCATCATCCCATTTTTTAATATGCCTTGCACTAGTTTACTCTGCCAAAACAAGACGTCAGTGCTTGAGCGAATTCCTTAAAACATTTGGCCATAGTGGCATGAGAGTGAATTTAATGGCACAGAACACGGTAGCACGTCAGTCCTGGAAAATCACTGCCTGCCTGCTAGTAGATGTGGAGTTCCTTTGCAATACGGTTCCCTCAAAAGTTGTGCAACTTTGTCATTTTAATGGAATGTGACACACAGAGCTTTAGCTGGGGTTTAGCCGAGGCGAAGACATTGGGATAAAAGAGACACAGCTGGCTTCCCAAAGGCATTGCTTTCTTTGTTGATTCTCAGCTTAGATTTATTCATGTTAAACAGTAAATGGTCACTCAAAAGCCGAGTCAGTTAACGTTTAAGCATTCATTAGCTCTTCTAGTGCGGTGTAATGGCTAACTGGTATTATATTTGTCCTGCTGGAGTTTGGTACATGAGCGAGCAGCGGTGAGTATTGTACAAACACAGGCGAAGTCCTGTCATATTGGATTGGGTTTCGTTTTCCTGCTGAGCTCGGTAGAGCGGCTCTTCTGTTCGGGCCTGTCAGTCTGTGTCAGATCTGCTCCTCTGTGATGGTCACTCTAGACGGCTGACCGGCCCGCCATGTTTGGGTTTGTTTTGTCCCAGACGGGATGATGTAAGACTGAAATGCCGCTGAGGGTTTATAAGTCTCTTCCCTTTCCCTCAGGTTAAACCCACACCCCCAGACATGAGCAGTCAGGGCCAGTGGACGCTTGACCGACTTTGGCTGATTTTTGTCCTGAAGCGATCTGTTAACATTGCGCCCCGCTTCCTTGACACACTTTTATGTAAAACTAGGCCACCATTCCTATTCCTGTATTTAAAAATGTCTTATTGTGGATGTCTAGTTATTGTGTATTGGAGGGTTCACAAAATCTTGGAAAACCTGGAATAAGTGTTTTTGAATGGCTGAGGCTGATACTTACAGAGCTGGAGCTCCCTAATGTTGATATGGCAGTTTATTAACAGCAAATATGAAGGCCATGAGATTGCTGAATTTAAATCTCGACTTTTTTAGATCAGAATTTAGAATTTAGATTTAGAATTTAAATCAACTCTCAAAATCCCAAGAAAAATTTCTGTTTGACAACAGAAAAAGTAACCTTTTTCTTCTTTCCTTTGCGATTATTGCCATAATTTTCATATATATTTTTAATTAATACATTTTTAAATAAAATTTAAGCTATGGCTGGCTTGACTATCCACCTTCATACTGTGATAACAAATAATCAGTTAACGATACCGTAGAAAGAAGGATACTGTAATATTTATGTTTTTTTTATATTTATCACTTTTTAGGCTATATGATGTTTATATTTTTTTTCTATAACTGAAAATTATTTTCCGGGCATAAATTAATAAATTAATTGGCATACATTTTGTGAATAATTTTCTTGCTGTGCCAGGCTTGACCATGCATCTTTAGACTATTGTAGAAACAATGATATATATATATATATATATATTAATTATTTGACCAAAAATTTTATGTCATTTTAATATTTCAGTTGTGGTTGGTCTTATGCATCTTTAGACTGATGACAAGTATATTAACTATATTGTAGAAAAAATATATATTTTGTGTGTATATATATATATATATATATATATATATATATATATACACACACACAAAATATATATATATATATGGTAGTTTGTTTTTAAATGTATTTCTGTAATATTTTAGTTGTGGCTGTCTTGCATGCATCTTCAGACTGTGGTACCAAATGTTAATGAAATGATTAATATTACATATTATTAATATTTTTTATTATTATTTGACTTGATCTGAAATTGCCTAATCATTCCGAAGACAACATTTTGGTACCGAGTCTAGTGCACTTCCATACGTCAGAAACCCGTCTTAGACAGATATGTTTCATTTAAATCCATTGTGTGTGTGCATTATCTTATCATTTATCAGAAGATGTTTTTTCATCCTGTGTTAGAAGACGCCACTGACACTTGAGAAGTAGGAATGCCAAAGATTTGGTATGTGAGCAACATGACTGAAATAACAAATATAGTGTGATGGCCAGCGAGCATGAAAACCAGCCGCTTGAAAAGATCAACTCTTACATGAAGTTAACATGTTTTGACAGTTATACGGGGCAATGTCAATTCAAGAGAAACCCCTTTACTAAAATAGGTCTGAGCTGAGAATAGCAGCGGTCTCCGGGGGGAAACGTCTCCTTCCTTGCGGCTCTTCAAATGCCACTTTGACTTTTATATCAGGGGTTTCCCTCAAGTCAACCCTGCGTCACTGCGGTTCTCACGGTCACGCTGGTCTTGCTGCTGGGGCCATTTGTGGTTTGGGACGAATGTAGTCGGTCAGCGATCTCTGAGCCGTGAGGGAGTAAGTGACTGAGCTGTAGTGTTCAGTTCGGGTCAGGGAGGAAGCTCACTCCATTAAACACTCTGAGGAAAATATTACGCCTCATGTAGATGGACAGAACTGCAAATGATGTTAGAGAAATGGGTTTCTTTGGCAGCTTTTAAAGGTGAAGTGTGTAATTTCTGTGAAATTTCTGTTTTCCACTGTTCAGTAAAATTGTTCATTCACTGAATTTAAAGGGGCAGTAACTCTTTTAAAATGGTTGTTTTTAATGAATGAAAAATAATTAGTTTGTCAAAAATAATGTCAAATTTGTTCATATTCATACTTACTGTGGTTTGTTACTTGTGGTTTGATGAATAAGTCAAGAACCTCTTTGAATAATTCAATGAGTTCCATTAACTCCATCAGTTATTCAATTATTCCATCAGTTCAAAAGAATCATTTGTTCACAAATAGGTATATGTTCACATTAAAGGTATACTACTATGTAACTTTTGGCTTTGCGGATTAATATGGTTATGGTTATCCTACTGCTCGTAAAACATTCACTACTAGTCTTAAGAGATATAACCTGTTTAGATGGAAAGGATCCAGCTGAATACATTACTGTGGCTATACCCATTAAAGGGGACCTATTATGCCCTTTTTACAAGATATAATATTAAGTCTCAGGTGCCCACAGAATGTATCTGTGAAGTTTCAGCTCAAAATACCCCACAGATTATTTACATTTTTAGACTGTTGAAAATGCCAATTTTTGAGGGAAAGGAACAACATGCTGTTTTCATGCATGTATCTTTAAATGCATATGAGCTGACCCTGCTTCCCAGAAGAGGGCGGAGCCTGTACAGCTTGTGCCTTGAATACTCTGCCAAAAACGAACAAAACATTTGTTTGATTTGGATTATCATTGCGATCCATGGCCACACTCACATGACATTGCAGTTCTCATCATGTAATCATGAAAGTTTTTCATTTGCATGCATTTTAAAGCCATATATCAGTTTATACTTCTGATATGGTTTTCTTCGCGCACACTTTTACATCTTATTACAAACACACAAGTTCACAAACACAGTCGGTTACGTCTGTGAACGTAAACAACAGGGAAAGAAATTGCATGTGTATATCAGATCTGTGTATTAAAGTGACAGCAGCGTAATATACAGTACATACTGCTCTATATTTACTATATCCTATTTTAGTAAAAGGAATCAAACAAAGAAAAACAGAAAATCACTCAGTGCACTTGATTGAATATTTTTAGTCAGGGCCAGACTAACTTTTTGCCTTGGTTGCACTGGTGCACCTAATTTTTTTATTTAGGTGCACCAGCACAAAATGTAGGTGCACCCAAATTTTTCCTCGGCCCACGTCGCCTTTTTTACGGCACAATTTCAAGGTCACCTTTTTATCACGCTCCATACATTCATATAGCCTATATTATGTAAATGATTTTAAACAAGAATAAGGTGTAGGTAAATACTTTTTTAAAATTTAAAGCACAATTATACTGTATATAAAAATACAAATTTTTTAAAAAAAAATGCTTAAAGTGCTTCACTGAGCTGCCAAATTAAAACATTGTAAGCAAAATAAAACATTTCAAAATAGAAAGAGAAATAGAAAGTGCTACTGTTTAAAAGCGCTTCCCTGAACTGATGGCTGAAGGAGCTCCATGTCTGGGGCTGGGCTGTTGTCGGAGCATTGACAGGGAGAGTGTTGGGCCTACTTTTCTCAAAGAAAAAACTCTCTATGTGTCTATTTCTTTTCATTGTTCGTCGTCTGTTTTCTTGCCTTTATTTTGCTGATGCTGAGTGCCGTTGGCTCGTTTACACTGTAGGTCTTGGTGCCCAATTCTGATTTGTTGCCGGTATCTTATTTTTTTGACCGTCCATTTACACTTTAAATTGTGACCCATATCCGACTCATGTGTTTGCACTTGACATAGATCTGAAGCATCGTGCATGTTTAAAGGGGGTTCTTGCACAGATGGACGAACGCGCAGCGAGAGAGATCTCAGGACTGGTGGGAACATACACGATCTCATGAAAGTGCGTCTATAGCACGAATTTTATTTCTCGTGCCATTTTACGCCAAAATATTTTTTTGCGTGCATATGATATGCACTGTAAACTTGTGTATTGCACGCCATAAAGTGCGTATCATATGCACGCAATATTTTTGGCTTAAATGGCATGATAAATAAAATTCGTGCTATAGACGCACTTTCATGAGATTAATGAGGAAATTTTAGGATGAGCAAGCCAACCTTTTATATGTTTTGTCAACGTTTGTCCACATTCCTCTCCTACGACGACACAGCGTTTCGTCATCCGTCCCTTTGCAGATGCGCGTCGGGGTTGCTCTCGTCATTAAACCGCGGAGACGTTGCCTAATGCCTCAGAAAATCCGATCTGCCTGTTTACATGATGCATTGGCACATATCTGATTTATTTCCACATATGAACGAGGCCTGAAACCGATCTCGAAATATCTGAATACATGCGTTTTTTCCTGTTTAGGCTACACGGTCATAGAACACATCCGATCTGCCACATATGAGCAAAAAAATCGGAATTGGGTCACATTTCACTGACAGTGTAAACGGGTGCTCAGGTCGCAATTTCAATCACACAGCACGGATCAGTGTAGGCCTACAGGAATATCTGGACCACAGCCATTCAGAGGCAAAGACCCGCCCCATCTCTGTCTCTGATTGGTTTAGACCACGATATGATCCAACCATGAGTGTGAGTTGCGACAAAGGAGAACAGTCGCTATGTTTGTGGAGAGGCAGCGGATGTGAGGACGTTAGGTGCACCGGTGCGACCTAGGAAATATTTTAGTCGCACCCTTCCAAATTGGTCCCACTCTAGAGACCTGACTTTAGTATCTTTAAAAAGAATACATTTCTTACTTGAATGCTGCTGTGAAATGCTCAGGCGAGGAGATAGACATGGTGGATTGTGTACAGCTCATTCAGGGGAGGAGATAAGTTAATAGATAATAGGGCAGATTCTGTGCCAGTCATGGGCAGGGCCTGTCCAATGTGATGTCACATTGGGTCACATTCCTGTACGGCACGTTTTGAGACACTGTTTCAGATGGGTAAAATAACAAATGGAGTGAGTGGATTTTTACCACAATAGAGTGTATGTGGTACACACACACTGCGGACTCATAAACATGGTAAAAAAAATCAATATCAAAGAAATTGTATTTAAAAAAAAAAAAATCATTAAGGAACCTGTACCCTTAAATGGAATCATAATCACAACCAAAATCGTTACATCCTCCTTTGTATGCATTGATAAAAATATTATAAATGGCTGTTTCTTCAGTTTCACTTTACCTACAATTCTTTGCACAAATATGTCATTGTGGCTTGAGTCTCCGCCCTTGCTTTCTCACATTTACTCGAGATCCTTAACCACTGTGTCCGTGCACGTCCACTTTCGCTCTTTGTTTATTGCTCTCACGGGGCAGGAAGGGTGCCATGTGAGACATGTGATGACAGCAAGTGCAAAAGCCTGCCGGAGGAACTGGAACTAAACTCTCTCCAGTACATGTAATCCAGGCCACCTGGCCCCAGTGAGAAGCCATACTCACTTTGAGAGGAAAGCTGGAAAATCAGGCGTCCCGTAAAGATTGTTTGTGGTTCTGCGGAGACGTGCTTCTCTAAAACAAACAGATTTATAGAGTATTATGCTTCACTTCATTGTGGGGCCTGTGATGCAACACCTTTTCCTGGTGTGTGCGGAAAAATTCACGTCAGCTTTAGGAGTTGCAAAGATTAAATCACATTTTCTTGGCACATTTAATTGGGATCGAGTACTTGCAGTTTGGGATTTTTGAGGGCATAGGTGTGGGGTTTGGATGCCTTGTGTGATGTTTCCCTCGTCTCAGCAGGTTTTTCAAATGGGTTTGACAGAATTTAGAACAGCACTATTGTAAAACCTGTGCCTGTCCCAATTATTCTTGCTGTAGGATACATTTTCATAATTTATGATGAGATTTGCTGACATTATGAATCTTATGCTTAATTGTTTTCTTATGGGTCACTATAAAATTACAATTTTATTATTAATTTACAGATTAAACTTTGTACTGTACTTTCTTGGTCCTATTTCTCCAATGCTTGTTATTCTAAAGGGAATATTGTTTGTCTTTAAAAATGTAATTATGATTAAACTAGGGATTTGAAACAGGACGTTTTCCCACCGGTTCATGAATCAGTCTTGATCTCACTCACGGTGCATACTGTCTGAATAGGTACTACATTTGAAATTGAGCGAACTTCGCGCCCATTAAAATAATATGTTTATATTGTATGAATTTGGGTAGTATGAATGAAATCATCTGACATCTGCCATGTTGTCATTATCATGTGACCTACCAGGGTCAGTTGTGTCACTTCACCTCAATTTATTAATCCAATCCCGTGGGCTCATGGCATGGGATAGTAAAGTGTCCATTGAATGTGCACTTCAGAATCTCCCCAGAAGAAGTAGGTCATCCGGGTACCTTTTGCCTTCTGTTTTCCGAAAACTGCGTAATAGGACATACTAATCTGTCTAAGTACGTTTTTTCATGAACTATATAATAGGGAAGTATTCGATTTCGGACGCAGCTACATATTCTAAGCAGTTTCATTAAAATAAGTCAATATAGTTATCCCGTTCAACTCAATATGAACCAGATAACTGTTGTTTCATTGTGTACTTAAGGCATTTGTATATATTTTTTTTATTCTATCGTTGTGACCTATTATTCTGTGATGTTTTTTTCCCCTCAAAAATCCCAAAATAACTGTTTTGAATTGTTAAGGTCCTGAAATCAGAAATTCTCTCAGATTCCCATCCCTATTAGCCTTACCCAGCCCTACTTGCCAGAAACATGGTATTCGGGTAAGCCTACCCTCACAGACCGAGTGATTTTCCTTTACTCTAGGCCTCATTCCTCTTGGAACAGCTGATGTTTATGGTTACATAACATGGCTAAGCTGTGAAGTCCTGCTGTGCACTAGACTGCTCCAGATACTGTTGTTATGCTGACAGACAGGTTCCTTTGTTCCAGGTGGACATAAGGAGAAATGTACAAACTCTTATTGTGGGACGAGCCGCGTTATGTCTGCTTGACATGTGATTGTTATTGTCAGTTCTGTTAAGCTTTGTGACAGCAAATATGGATGGCTGGGACTCTGGGAGGCAATGTGTCATCGTGGCAGATTGGTAAAGGGTGGTTTACACCCGCCCTGCCGCGTGTCAAAAATGTGTCACGGCGTCCTTTTGCTCTGGCCTTTGTCATGTATTTACACTAGAGGAAAAGCCCACTCATGTGACGTTCACTTCATCTCCGGCTCTGTTACAAAACCTAGCTGCCTACATATGGAACATTATAAGTCGTTCCCATTGACCAAAAGCTAAATTAACATTGCATGTATTATACTGAAGGTAATCCCATAAGGCGTTTTTCATATGTTGTGCTAATTGTAGAGCGTTGCAAATCACTGTCTTGGTTATATTTCAGTTCAATATAGGCAGCAGACAGCAAAGCAGCTCATTCGGTAATAAAACAGCCATTACATCATTTCTTTTTCTTTTTTTTGCTCTTTTGACAGTTCAAGCCAAGTGAAGAGGAACCAACACGCAGAGCTGGATTACGTCCAGTGGGGGTGCTATGAGTTTCTGAGATTGTCCTTTCTTTCCTGTCCTGCATCTCTTTTGACTCGTCTTTCCATTCAACCGTGGATGGTGAGCGGCCAACGAGTCCCAGAGGAGCTGTGAGGTGTTTCTCACATCCTCATCTGCCAGGACACACTCCTCTTATCAACCCAGTCACTTCAGAAAGAGCCGTCACAGCCACAATGAGTTCCCACAGCCGCCCAGGTAAGAGCTCTTTGTGGCCCCTCAGTGCTTTTCATCTTAGGTTACCCATCTCAGAACAAGATAAACACTATGGAATCAGCTCCGATCGGGTTTCAGTTATGTCTGTCTGTAAATAAACCTTTTGTGATCCAGATATGTGGCATTACAAACCCGTTTTTCTCTGTAGAAGAGGATAGTGTTTCTCGGCTACAGGAATAGCACGTGATTGGGCTTCGAGGGTTGAGAATCAGCCTTGAGATGCCAGAAAAGGCTTTTGAGCAGCTTTTTGATTCGCACTCAAATATCTGTCCCCTCGACTTTGCCAAGGCCGTCTTGTCCAACTGTCAGCTCGAGGAGGAGTTTGATTATTCTTGGAAAAAATTGTAAGCTGTGCTGTTTCTCCCTGGCTCCCTGTCTTCCTTTATCTTTCCTCTTCTCTCTATCTGCTTATATTTTCCTTTTTGTGTTCGCAGAGGAAAAGGTCAAAGTTTCAGATGGTTTCTTTTCACTGAATCATCCGCTAGACAGATGAGCACTCGGTAGTTGTACTGCTTCATTCTATGAGCCATTGGGTTAGGGAAGCAATGAGAGGTCAGTTACAGGGATTATGCAACAAAATTAATGATGTGGTTGAAATCTAGGCAGTTCAATAGGAATCTTCATGATTGTGAATTTTGTGTGAGGGTGAAAGATTTCAGCACGCAGATTTCAGGTTCAAGGGGTTCAAGTTAGTCTTGCGGACAACAGAAAGCAGTTTGGTTTGAAAGTGACTTCTGTTTGAGCTGTACATTTATACACCATTGGCAATAGAAATCAAACTTTTTGCATGCAAAATTTCACCAACATTTTGCTAATGAGATCTTGGTGTTCTTAGCCTAACCCTGCCTTAACTGTGGTAAAATCACTGTGCTTATTGTTTCTGGCTTATTACATTCATTTATGATGATAATACTGAAAACTGTTTTCTACAATGATAATAATAAGAAATGTTTCTTCAGCACCATATATGCATCTTAGAATGATTTCTGAAGGATCATGTGAGACTGAAGACTGGAGTAGTGATGTTGAAAATTCAGCTTGGCATCACAGGAATGAATTACATTTTAAAATATATTAAAATAGAAAGCAAATATTTTAATTTGTAACAATATTTCTCAATATTACTGTTTTACTGTATTTTTGATCAAATAAACGCAGCATTAGTGAGCATAAGAGACTTCTTTAAGGGTGTGCTAACACTTGTCAGTTTTGGTTTGATTAAAACGAACTCTGGTGTGATTGCTCTGTTAGTGCGGTTTATTTGAATAAGTGTGAACGCTGCCATCCGAACCCTGGTGCGCACCAAACAAGCGGACCAAGACCACTGAAAATATGGGTCTCGGTCTGCTTCTAAACGAACGCGGTTCGACTGAAATATGAATGCAACACGGACCAAAGACATGTAAACGAACCAAAAATGGGACATGGTGTCACAAGATGCGACCCTAAAAAGAACAGAATGCTCAAGCATACCTGTTTTTTCTCGTCATAGTCGCTATGTTGCCCATCACAGGCATCAGAACCACGTCTCCTCACAGCAGATCTTTGTTTTGTGTGTGTGATGGAGGGATTCCTGCTGCTGTTTTGACTCCTTTACACATTTTATCACTGTTAAAAATTATAGTGTGAACTCTAAGCAAACAAAGACTAAATGTATCATTTTCTTTTTAGGTCTGAACCAAGGGAACCGAACTAGTGTGAGCACACCCTAAAACCTTTGAACAGCACTTTATGTATGAGTATATTCAAATATTTACATACAATATTTAGAGGTTTTTTATCTGAATATTGTTTCATGTAATGGTCTTGAGAGCAGCGTTTTGCTCCCCATGAATAGATTACAGAAACGACACTCATTAGCCAATCATCTCACTCCTGATCTTCTCAAAGGGTTAAAGACTTCGTTGGTGGTCTGTGTTGCTGATCCAGGGTTGATGTAATAGTTTTGTTTTCTCTGAGCTGGATTGGAGATTTGGAGGCCTGATGTCACCTCTCACACATCCCATCCACTAATCTGCTTTTGGTCCGAAAGAGCAATTTCAGCCGGGGATTGCCAGCATCAGTCTAATCTGCTGTTTCTCATCAGAGGAGGTCATTCCCTGATCTCTCTCTCTCTCACTGAATGAATGTTCTTCCACATCACATTCCTTCAGCATCTGTTTACATTACCCAGTGTGCCTCAATGTGAACTTTCTTCTCGAGACCCCTCCTTCACAACTGTACAGAGAAAGTATTTAGACACTACTGGTCTAGGACTTAATAAGCAAAAATTTGTTTTTAAAGCTTATTATTTCTGGTACAGAAAGCATTTGTGAATGCTTGGCTCAGTCTCGGGACTTGCGCCATGGAGAGCAGCTGTTTGATTGTCAGCTTGCTGACCTCGTCCCATGAGCCACATGAAAAGCAATGGCTGATTTGCCAGCAACGATGAATATCGCTTTAGCGCTCTGGGCTTGTATTTATTTCAGTACCTTAGAAGCTTTTGCCTGAGGCTCTGATATCTCTGTGCATTTGAAGGTGGACAGCTTGATGTATTTTCATTTCTCTCCAGAGCTTCTGGATTGGCAAACAGGTTTTTGATCCGGACATATCAAAGTCCAGACTTCCTTTGGGAATACCAGGCGGTTCCATTCTGTTGAGTTTCTGGGTGATTGAGCCCATTGTTTTCGGTGTACCCAGTTTCATGGACTGCCCAGTTTAGCCCAGCAGGCTGACATCATGGCTGCTAGTCTACAGAATTTACTGCTCCACACAACTGGCACTAATGGTGTGTTTGCCCCAGGGCAGGCGGATGGGGAACGCAACTTGATCCAGATGCAGACGCCAGTGCACCAAACTCCCCTACAGCAGACTCGTAATCACAGTCTGTCACTGTTTTTAGTCGGGCCGTGCAGCTGCAAACCTGCCTGCTCCTCAGTCAATCTCTGTTTATGCCGTATTTCTGCCACCATCGAGTCTAAGAATAGCTCTTTAGAAGTCATAACCCATAATCCCCTTGCATGAAAGAACCTAGTTCTGTACAGTGCAATTTGGTGTGTTTTACTAATCCTTGAATAACCTAATTCTACCTAAATTGTTGGTTAAAGTATCAAATTGGAAAACAATTCCAATTTCATTTCAAAACTATAAATCATATCTCATCCTGAGACTTTTCAATGTTTTTATATTTATAAATTAGAAATGTTAGAAAGATAAAAATAACAATTACAGCAAATTATCTTTTTTAAGTGAACTGAATCGGTCACTTTCTCTGACAGGATTCACAAGCTTTCACTCTGATAATTAATTGCTAACAGAATTGTTTTTCCAGAATACTTGTGATTTTTTTTAAGTATTTTTTTTACATACTCTACTGTTCAAAAGTTTATGAATACAATTTTTGATGATTAATATAGATTCGATTAGATTAATACAATTTTGATGAATAGAAAGTTCAAAAGAACAGCATTTGTTTTTAAGTAAAATTATAATTGTCTTTTTCGATCAGTTTAATGTGTCCTTGTTGGATAAAAGTTTAAATTTAAAAATAAGTTATTGACCCTGAACTATTGAACAGTAGTGTATCAACTTTTGGAATCCGCAGTTGGATTGAATTGATTCCGATTGACGGAAATCCGTGCCTGTAAACAGTGCGTTTCTAAAAATCTCTTTCTTGTATCAGTCTTTGCTTTCTTGCTTGCTTGCAAGTTTGAGATTTTAAATGAGAATGTGTAAAATATATCCTGATGTTTACGAGGGGCGGACAGATTTACGTAGTTGAAATGTGAATCATAATGTGTTTTTTTGTAAAATGTAAGTACATGGTACAGTGATAGATTAATGTTTTCCTTGATTTGTTTTTTTTTACCATCAATAATTCCTATTATCTTGAATTCCACTGGCCTGATGGAATGCTTGTTATATGTTTTTATTTAGTAGGCCTACACGCATTACCACATTATGTGCAATAAAAAAATAGTGGGTAAACTTATTTTAGCTGTTGCTATGCTTTTTATTTTGAGCTGACATTTTGTTGGGTGGCTTCATTTGTTCTAGTCCCGCAGTCATTGTTTTGAACTATTAAACCAATTTGTGTTGGAACTATCTTGTTTTGCAGAGTTTAATCATGATATTTGAGTGCTTTTTGTGCCTCGTTATGTGTAATTATTTCCTTCTCGGCATTCAGAGGGCAGGTTTTTCAGGGAATTTCTCCTTTCCCCGTAAAACCCAAACTATGTCTCTCTATGAGTTCCAGTCAGTTTGTCCATTCATTAAATAACATTGTTCTAAGAGTTTTGTTTCTCTGACAGATTTAAGGCTGGTTAAACTGTTGGGAGTAAGAGATAATTGCCAAAAGGCCATGACCATGTGAGGTCATTTGAGTGTTGTTAAAGCTAGCAGATATGTAGTTCTGGCTATTGGTTCTGTTTAAACAGTGATATGCATTGTGTGTGTGTGTGTGTGTTTATTAGAGATTAATCAGCCAATATTACATTACGACTATTGCGCTGGCAATAACGTCATCTGCGTTCTTACTCTATTTTCTCCGACGGTTAAGTGAAATGACACACCCGCCTCCTCTCACTCACTCGTCTCATTCACTCCGGTTAAATAGGGCTTGTATTGTGCATCTATGTTACTAATTCATGTTTTGAAATTAGTCAATAATAACATTTTGCGGTCACACCAAAAGCGTGTGCACCACTGATCTTTAATTGACGCACACATAAAGCCGCCTTTTAAACAGCTTGTGAGTCGCAAGTACCAAAATGAGTATTCAGTTAAACACATTCAGGTCTGGAACGTAAATAGTTGAGAAAGATAACGCATGTTGTGTAATAGTATTGAATCCATGCATAAACTTGTTGTCAAAATTACTGACTTCGGTACCAAGTCTATATTGAAATGTTTAAAATGTGACACTTTGAGCGTTGTTGAGCGGAATCGTAAACACCTCGAAATGGCCATTGTACTCAAGGGCTCATCAAATATGTCTGTGATTGGCTACAATGATCAGCGCTTCAAAAACATGTTGTAAATATACATCAATGACGCTTGAGCGCTTAAACAGATACACAGGGGAGCGTTTGAAAGCAGGCATCTATCAGCAGATTGGTCAGCTGGAGCTGATAGACGCCTGCTTGTTTTCAAACGCTCCTGCTTTCAAAACACTTTCAAAACAAACGCTCCCGTGCGTTGATCATTGTAGCCAATCACAGACATATCCTATGAGCTCGTCAAAACAATGGCCAATCAGAGGTGTTTATTATTTCACTCGACAGCGCTTAAAGCATCACATTTTAAAAATTTCAGTACCGAAGTTGGTACTTTTGACAACACTAGCATAAACTCTTAAAGTGAAAGCGGCACCTAAGTTAATAACTAATGATCGTTGCGTTGGAAGTGAATCAATTAAAACTAACTTTAGCTGGAAAATAACTTTCTTCTAGAGCTGCTGTAAAGCCAAACAATCTGTTACTTTAATTTCCTATTATCTCTGTAAAGCAGCTTTGGAACAATCTACATTGTTAAAAGCGCTATATAAATGAAGATGACTTGACAGGAGCCTAATATTCCTGCTGCTGTCTGCCATGTTAATCAAAGAACAAAAGACTAAGAACATTTTATGCTCTTGACTGAGGAATTTTGTAACTTTAATTGAAAGCATTCATCTGTATTTAATTTTTACAATGAAGAATATCCAGTGTTATTTTACATTTTATTACTTTAATTACTTTACTGTATTCTCACCTGAGAATCTTACAGCCGTGCTTATTTCACATCTCTCTTTATTCAATTGCATTTATTTGTGCTGTTGTTTGATATGTACTTGTTCTTATTTTATTACTGACTTTTTTTACTTTTTTTTTAAATGAAAATAAAAATTAGCAATAGCAACTGCATTATTTAAGTTTTCATTTTTCATGTTTGTTCAGTTGTTGTTTTGCGTCCTACCTTGAGGTTTTAGAGAGTTTTTCACTTTTCAGATCTTAAATCTTAATCTTCTCTGTTTATGAATTGCCTGTCGTGTGAAGCTTGTTTGTACGTTACATCCTCACTTCTCATGAAGAGATCCCATGCTCTGGGAACCTCTGTTGATAGAAAAGTAAATGATATAGGAGTGGTCTTTCATCACGAAACCTATTTTCCGGTTTCTCAGGGCCCTTTTCCTTAGAAACGTGAGCGTTTGCCATGTCACATGCTCATGGAGAAACATGTAAGTTGTGTAAACATCATTTCTGTCATGAAGCTCGATTATTTTCCATCAAGAGGAACTGTTGTTTGGTGTTGAAGGATGGCAGATCATATAGTCTTTGCTGGTAACACATTTTGGGTGGTAGTTTTGTTCCAGTGATCAAGCATTGTGCCGATCTCACAAGTAGGTTAGTGTCCTGGCTCAGGTTGTGGGGAGATCGCTCTCACAGGCCTGAACAAGCCCCATGATTAATTGCTGGCAGGCTGAACTGTGGGGATCTTGCGTCAATAAATCGTCATGAAGGCAACTCTCCTGCTTCAAACATAAACACAAAGACAGGCCGGGTTGTGACTGAAGCCTGGCCAGCGCTAGTTAGCGCTCTACAGGCCCCGTTTGCGGTGCTAGCGCAGTTTATTTAACACCCAAATTTTATTAAAGGAGTTCTAGCCACATGTCTCTCTGGGCTCTTTAATCTCACTAAAGCCAAGGCCTAATTTTGTGAAGTCTAAGAGTTGTCCTTGTCTCAAACAAACGAGGGCAAATTTATTTAATTCAAACCCAGTGACTTTTTTGTGCTGTTAGATATCCTTTTTGTCTTGTTTTCTTTCCAGATCTAGTTTTATTCTCAGTTATTATCCAGCAAATCTTTTGCTATTGGTTGGTCTCTGTTTTACACTTATGTAGATGGATCTTATAGACCGATTCAAATGTTGATTGACTGATGGCAATGAATATTGTTGAGTGTTATTGTGATTTTGATTTCTTTTCAATATTTCTTTTAATATCTACGCTACCAACAGTTTAAGGTTACGATTTTTTTTTTAAAGAAATTACTTTTATTCAGCAAGGACACTAAGACATCAAAAGTGCAAAAGTGACCGTAAAGACATTTATTTTTGTTAAATGCAAAAATAGTTGTATATTTCATATAAATGCTGTTCTTTTGAACCCAAAACTTTTAAATGGTATAGTTCAAGTTTCCTCCATCACTCAAATTCCTTGCATTTTTCATATATTAAAACATAAAAAATAAAAAAAACTTATGTTGGTAAATATTATATTGTTCTGAATTGTGTATGTACTGTTATGGTGCATATTAATGAAATGTAATTAATATTCATTTGGTGAACAAAAATGTGGAAAACGTATTTTTGAACTAGTTTTTTTAGTTCTTATGTCAGCTGCTGGAACACAATAGCTGATTGCCAAATTACCAAATTATGGTTTGTTTTGGTTTGTTTGTCCTTATAAAAGTACATATAAAATACTGTGCTAAAACGTTTATCATCATAGGGATTTAATATTTTAGCCTTTCTCTTGTTGATATGAGTTAACCTACCGAGAGCTCTACACTCCTACATTCCTTTCCTTTTGGAGAGGTAATGCTCGCTGGAGGTGAATGCTACAGTACATTCATGCAGAAGGATCTTGAAGGAAAGGGAATTAGACGCTATCGCACGCACAGATGCACTGAAACCCAAAATATACCTCTATCCTTTTTTAGCTCCAGTTCGGTAGCAGATGGTTTTGAATAATTCATGACAAGTTTGTGGGTAGCATTCAGCATCACATTTATCCTGAGGACTGTTAGAGTTCATAATTTTCTCAAAAATGTTCTCCTCATCCCAAAAATGACACAAGTGCGGTGTGATGTCCTTAAGTGCGTCAATTTCCCCAGAACTGTAGGGTGGATCTTACAAGATCTTTTTTTGTATTGTAACATTTCCATGTAACATGGAAATCTGCAGAGCTTTTTGCATAAAATTGCTTTAAGTGTCTGTTATTCTTACTAAAAATTACCACAATAAATGGAGATACTATGTGGGTTCAATGAAAAAAAGAGTTTCAAATATGTTCTGTCAGATATGGACAAGAATGGAAAGTTGGGAACAGGGTGTATTTGAGAATTAAATTGAAATAGATACAAGTCTGAGACAACTACTGAAATTGCTTTAATTCAGTATTTGGTAACTTTATTTTAAGGTGACGTAGTTACACGTTACTACATGTACTCACTATAGTAATAAGTAAATTATGCATAATTAATTAAGTAAATAACCCTAACCGTAACTCTATAGTAAGTAAAGTGTAAGCTAGCATTTTTATAATTTGAAAACAGCATAACAATTTGACTAAAGTTGTATTGAAAAAAGGGTATCACTTTATTTTACTGTCCTATTCCCCATGTACATACTATGTACGTATAATAGTTATTACAGTAACTGGGTAATAACTAGGTACTAACCCTGAACCTAACCTTAATCCAGTAGTTAGTAACCATAGTTATCATGTATTATTTACCTTTATATTAATCTGTATTAATATACTAATCTAAGGTAAGTTCACGTAAGTGCGCGTACTGTAAAATAAGTGCAACCAAAAAAAGTATGAATTTCAGAATATCTTCTTTTGGCCCCTTTCTGCAGTTTTTTAAATGATCAGTGTCCCTATTTTGCTTAGACGATTAGTCACATAGAAATTCTTATTCATTTTATGTTATAACTTTTCTTTGTTTTATACTTTTTGAATCTTAAAACTGCTTATTTACCAAGAAAACCAACAATACGAAGTCTCAGACAGCATCTATTAGGGCCAGAGTCAAGGCTTTAGAGGAAGTTAATTACCCAGACAGTGATATTGGAGGCCAGTGTGTTTGTTTAAAGTGTGCAGTGGCCTGTATTACTTGCATAAAACTGTAATCAGGAGGTGCTTTTCAGGGGGTTTTGTGGGTAAATCAGTGTGAATATTAGTCTGTGGTCTATGAAGTGTAGAATTAGTGTTGTAAGGTCACCAAAATGTCATTGCTATTACCAAACAATTGCTCTGGAAAATTTGCCGCTGTGGAAAGATAGATATGTTGGCGGAAGCCAGAGAGGGGAGGACTAGTTTAAAACAAAACCTCCTCAGAACAATGGAAATGATGAGAGAGTAATGAGATTTATATGCTGTCATTGTCTCATTTTTTCGTTTTCCATAATAATTCGGCTTATCCAATTCGGGGGGAAATATACCCGCGTTCTGCCTTTTGTATTGAATTTAAGAAATGCCCCGGGATCTGCTTTGCCAAAAGGGACGTTTATCATTCACTTATGAGTTTTTCAAATGCAATATGACTGTTATGAATAGGCATTCAAAGTTTATCCTGTATGTGTTTATGGATGTCTCATCTATAGATGGCATGCTTGTCATTTTTTTTTTCATATTGAGGCATTATCACATTCCACTCAATTTTTCAGATGGCATCACACACAATTACGCAGACCTATTTGTAAACCCACAGTCTGGCCCTCATGTGCCACATGAATGTGGCAGGAAAGACCAGCTAATTGCAAAGTTAAGAGCATTTTGACTTAGCTTTGCACTTGCTCTGCACGTCATTTAAAGCGTGTTTTATAGCCGCATCTAACACACATCAAGGCACACGTATGCTAGCTTGTCTCCCAGACGAGTTCGATTACAGCTTCAGAGGCCAGAGTGAGCAGCCAATCTTGATGAGGCACGCCGCACCATTACGAGGCAGACGGCTGGCCAAACCCACCAGCCACGCCACTGTTAGGACCGTGCAGTTAACCAGCACTTGTGGGAAATTCACTGGCTTCAAAGCCCTGGAGCCAGATGTGACGAGATGTTTTCTTTAAATGATCCTCAACATCTCTTTTTTTAATTTTTTTTTTTACTGGCATGGTTGTTTCACATGCCACCACAGTTTGTTTCCATTTCCTCTGTGAATTGTGCAAACTTTGTGTTCAGGAACGCCACAATTCAGTCATGTCAGTGTCAATGAGGATGTTTAAAATGGTTTGTTTAAAGGGGTCATATCATAACTAATTAAATATTTTTTAAATCAAATTAAATCCGTTTGATGTGCTTAAAGGACATTGAAACTTTCTGAGAATGCCTTTTAAATTCCTTTTCAATTGGGGTTGAGGGAGCAAACAGGATGTAGAATTGCAATTCAAATTTGAATATAAGGAAGTAGAATTGAAATTCAAAGAAATTCATATAACTCATTTTTAACAAACTCTTAACTTGACTCTTTGTCAAGCCAAACTTTGAATATTGAATCGACAAAGCCTAGTTTGACAGACAGCCAGACAGACAGACAGACAGACAGACAGACAGACAGACAGACAGACAGACAGACAGACAGACAGACAGACAGACAGACAGACAGACAGACAGACAGCTCATATTTCGTCACATTTAGTAAATTAGGACAATGGTGGAATCAATTCCTCTCCCTGTCATTCAACTTCCTAATACAGAGGAAAGATTATAACTACTTCTAAACAAGAACATTGTTCATTTTTAACAATATCATTTGATAATTTCAGTCTGATCTTCTGAGTTTGTTTCTTCACTTTTTTTTTAGTGTTGATAGTTTTGTGAATCGTTACTCTTATGACCGACCCACCAGAGTAAAAAAGAACCTGTTTTATTATAACAGTCATGAAAAACTGAACTTAATTTGGATGACAAAAAAAAAAAAAACAGACTAAAATTGTAATTGGATCACAGAGGGAAAAAACCTAAATGATTAAAAAATAAGTGCTATGATGCCTTTTTAAGAAAATTCTGGCGTAAGTGTAGTAACACTTATCCGACACCAATTGCTCCTTTACTCTGTCTATCCTGAAGTTTGTTTTGTTTTTTGCGTATGATGCGAGAAACACGTAATATTCCTCTGTTTGTGTTTATGCTTTGATATTTGTGCAGATGACTCACTCAACGAATAAAGACAATTAAGAGTTGAAGTTAGGTGAAGTCCCTTGCCTATCTTCAGCAAACGTCAGGTCAGTTTTATTTGTGTAGCGCTTTTCACAATATGTTTTGTTTCAAAGCAGCTTTACAGAACATAGTGCCTCAGTACCTCCAGTGAGCAAGCCAGATGAGACTGTGGCTTAGGTTTTTTTGGCAGGATAGGGAAAAAGTCTTGGGAAACAGCCTTTATCACTGGTTTTGGGAGTAGTTTTCACCTTGTCCCCATTGAGATTTTAAAAAATTATTTAGTATTAGAGTTCTGTATCTTGAATCAGACTAACCAGCTCTGTGACCAATCACAACATGTGATTTAAAGAAGAAAAAGTGCTTGAATATTGGTAAAAAGTCACAAGACTATATCATTTATTGTGTGAATTACATCCCATGAAGCTAGGGATATGCTTGAAGCCGAATACTATGTTCAGAAAGGAAATGACGCATTCTACGGAGCCCCTAAAGGGACATAGTGATGGAAAAAAATATGAGATGGGAGGAAAAATATATTTCAATGCTTTTGCATTATCTCGCAATTATATAGTTGAGTATTTTATATTGTACATAATTTGCATGCATCAATATGCGGGGTATTCAAATGGCTTGTAAACTGCTTGCTTTTCACTTTCCTGTTCATGATCACGTTTACTCTGTGTAAAGGGAGGGATGGTACTGACCACACATTTCTACAAGATAAGATATTTGTCAATGACGCTCAGGATCTGTTCCGCACCTCATTGTCCTGTCAGTCATCTTTCTTTACTATCTTCACGTGATAAGTGAAGTCTGATACCGCAGCACGCCTAACCATGTCCCTTTAGGGGCTCCGTAGAGTGCGTTATCCATTTTCTGTGCCTTTCCGAATTTAAATTTAGGCTTCGGCCTCATCCCTATTTAGAATTGCAAAATATGTGATTGAATTCCAATTTACAATATAATGCTGTATTAACTAGCGAGTAGGTTGTAAAAAATACAAAATATGTCTTTGTTGTACAGTACCCAAATATATCCAAATATAAAGGGTTTAAGACTGGAGGTAGACACAAAGACGTCTTTCATGGGACGGTTACTGTTGTGCTCTTTTGGCCAAATAGGGAATACAATCGAAACGATTTCCTTGATGGAACTGAAACTTTCCAGGCACTAATCCACAGATTAGCTACTAAAGACAATCCTTCCAAACTTGGCCTGGCCGATAGTCTTGCAACTGTTCTACCTCATCTACCGCTTTATCATTTAGTAAGAAACATTTACTTTACTGTCAGTATTAAGCTAATGTTATGGATGTAGGGTGATGAGGGGATGTGTTCAACAAACGCAGCTTTTGATAATGCATCATTTGCACAAAGCATGTTTAAAGTTTGTGAGTTATTGTATTTATTGAGAGTTGTATTTGTTGAACACCTTTGGGATGAATTGGAACGCTGACTGCAGGCCAGGCCCTGACCTCACTCGTGCTTTTGTGTCTGAATGGGAACAAATCCTTGCTTCCATGTTCCAACGTTACAGGCCTTCCCAGAAGAGTTGGAAGTTGTTAGAGCAGCAAAGGGAGGGATTCATGCTTGTTGTCATTCTTTTTAAAAGTAAATGTTCAGCAATACATCTTCAGTGAGATCATGCACTGATGTTAGGCAGTGGGATCTGGCTCACTGTTCCAATTCAATGGTGTTCAGTAATAGTTCAGGTCCGGAAAACTATTTCTATGCACCTCACTTTGTGCACAGTGTGACATTAACATTGCTGAACAGAAAAGTGTATATATACTACTGTATAAAAGTTTGGGGTCAGCTTTACTATGTTATAAAACATTTCTATTTCAAATAAATGCTGTTCTTTTTAAACTTTCTATTTATCAAAGAATCCTGAAAACAATTCATCACTGTTTCCACAAAAAACTGTTTTAAACATTGATCGTAAGACATGCTTCTTTAGCAACAAATCAGCATGTTAGAATGATTTCTGTAGGATCATGTGACACCAAAAACTGCATTCCGTGACACAACAACATAGTATTTCGAAATTTATATTGGGTTTCTGTTTTCGCCATTGACACGCTCTGATAAAAAAAAGCCTGTCTAGAACGTGCAGAAACAAGCGGAGTGATACAAGTGGTGAACAGTCCCTGTGCTGATACTGTGAAATATCAGCACTCCTGGAAGGCCTCAGCCAATCAGATTCAACGACCAGAACTTACTGTGGTATAGATTTATATTTTCCACCTGCCTGAAAAAAAAAAAAAGCAGCAGGCAACTCTTGTAAAATTCATGAGTGCTTGGTGAGTGGTTCATCTATTGAATGCCAAAAAGCGAGTGCTGGTTTGGTAAAGTTTGAGTAATGGGCTGTTTTAAAACAAGTCGATGATGTATCGTAAGTGTACCAGATCTTAGCTTGAGTAATGATGGCGGGAGGGCAGACCCTGTATTCCTGAACACCCTTCAAAATGAGCACAATTCAAGCCTCGGAAAATAACTAATGGAGCCGGTGACATTCCTCCATCAGCGTTTCAGTCTAATCACTGTTCCTAAACAAAAATAAGGAGCACATTCCTTTTCCCTAACATGCAGACAATATGTAATATTTTCCTATGCCATAAAATCATACAAGGCGCTTGGAATGTCTTTGGTTGAGCAGTGAGATCCGTGAATGTACACGTGTCTGATTTCTCCCTGTGTTTTCCAGCATCTCAGTCTTTTCCTATACAGAGTTATGATTGTTGTGACCTTTCCGAATCATCATCCCCACCGCGCATCAGACAGATGAAAGCACTTGTGACCTTCATTGAGCCGTACAAATAGAAATCTACTATTAGAGACCTCTTTAATTTCCTAAATTATGCTTTTGCTGGCTTTGTTCATTAGAACAAGTGACTTTTTTTTGGTCTAGCACTCTGAAATGTTGCATAATTATTTGCATAATGCTTGTTGTACACTAGGCTAGTGTTCATTCACAGATATCTTTGACAGCTCAAACTTAGAAGGCAGAGTAAAATATTGCCCAATTTTAAGGCAAGCTTTGTGGAAAAGCTAATGCAATTTTATTATGCATCCAAGATGGCCTTCGACCCGTTTCACCCAATATTTGTGTGTTTTGTGTTTTATTCTGTCATTGAGTTTTGGAGTATTTTAATATTTGACTTTTTTCCTCAATGCTTGTTTTTTATTTTTACTGTATACATTCCCTTGTATTTTTGTAATTCAGTTTTTGCCATGAAGATAGCCACAGATGCTGACATGGCATTAAATAAAACTATACTGATATTGATTGAGTTATTTCATTCATTATTTGATCATTTGATTTTGATTATTTTAATACTTGATCATTTGATTTTTAGTATTGGATTATATTATTATAATTTTAATATTTGTTGTATATTTTATGTTAATATATATAATATATTATAATATATATTATATTAATATAATATATGTTAATATTTTAGGATTTGAGTAATTTAATTCTTCAGTATTTGATTATTTTGATATTTCATTTGACTATTTGATTTAGATTATTTTAGTACTTGATTGTTTGGTTTTAGTATTTCATAATATTATTTTAATATCTGATTTTAATGTTATTTCAGTATTTGAATATTTTCATTCTTCATTATTTGATTATTTTAACATTTAATTAGAGTATTAGATTATTTGTAATATGTATATATTTTAATATTTGAGCTATTTTTCTTTCAGTTGGAATGCTGCGTTTGTAGGGAGTTCCTCCTTATATTTTGGGACAGAACCATGGATTTAACTTTCATTGTTTTATAGTTTTCATGGCGTGTCACAGTGTCCGACATGGATGTCAAAACTGACCCATCCACCCATGCTTTAAGAGGGAAAGTGCTGTGTGTTCCTGCTCTGCTGTGGGGGTTGAAAAGACTTGCCTGTAGTCTGATAGTGTGCAGTCCTCCTTGTGTTCATTTTTTAGCTGTAGATAAGACCACAGGATCTCAAAATCACGGCTCTTATCTGTTTCAAGCTCCTTAGTGCCGGTCCAGGAAGAGGAGAGCTACGCCACCTCACATCAATCAACGGATTAAAATAGCTCTGTGTACAGCAGTTCATATACCTGTGATTACTCAAGCTGCATTCAGCTTCTCAAGTGTACTAACACAAACGTCCCTCGGCTAGTGTTTATCGTTCTAAGACCTGCAATTTAAGACCTGGCTCTGCAGATTGCGGCTTGTCCCTCTCAGCAACCAGTGTTTTGTGTATCTGTTTCTCGCGGAAGGTTTCTGGCGTAGTTTCCGGCTGTGTCCATATACTGAAAAATGCTGCTTTTGGGAGGTAGTAAGGCATTAAGGCATGTCCGAATCCAAAATGTGCATAACAACTTGTCTACTAAGATGTAGATTAGGGATATTGTCTCTGATAAGGATTTTTGCAGTCGATCCCAATCCTGATCATTTAAGCTTTATTTAAGTAATTTTGTCACCTGAGGGAGTTTTGGTTCCTTGTCACTGTTGCCTTTTTTGCCTTCTTTTGTCTTGCTTAGTTGGGGACATTTAGTTTAATATTCAACCAAATTATTGATGTGCCTGCATTGACACCATTATATGAGAACTGAACTAAGTTAGACAGCTACTTCATGGTTTTCTCCAGAGCGGTTATATAAATTAACTAATTAATAACTTTTTTTACAACAGAAATGAACCATCACCGAACTTACTTAAGCTGGACAGTGACGCTTTTTCTTAAACAAACTTTGTTGCATTATTTTCCAGTTATCTCTGTAAATAAAGGTAACTTGACTAATATGTAAGGTCTCTGTTGACTGTCACTGTTGTTAACCCCTTACACCCCTGAAGGCATTTTTAATGGTTTCATGTGATTTCAAGTGTCATACTTAAAAGTAATGGCTAATCTCTCTCTCTCTCTCTCTCTCTCTCTCTCTCTCTCTCTCTCTCTCTCTCTCTCTCTCTCTCTCTCTCTCTCTCTCTCTCTCTTTCTCTTTCTCTCTCTCTCTCTCTCTCTCTCTCTCTCTCTCTCTCTCTCTCTCTCTCTCTCTCTCTCTCTCTCTCTCTCTCTCTCTCTCTCTCTCTCTCTCTCTCTATATATATATATATATATATATATATATATATATATATATATATATATATATATATATATATATATATATATATATATATATATATATATATATATATATATATATATGCCATCATAAAGTACATGGTCTCATTTGATAGAAAATCTTTCAAGTTTGTTTGGACACCCCTGATTTAGACTAATAAATGAAGAACCCACAGGGATGGTAAGGTAGAACTTTTGTGAGTGATGTATTGGCCAGTTCTGTAGTTCAGTTGTGCAGATTTTGTGTGGGCCTGTCCTGGTCATTAGACATGACGCTCTGGTGCTCTGGAAGTCTGAAACCAGTTTCCTTAGGAGGTGCCTTCAAACCCGCTGTATGTCATTGACTGTTAAACCATTATAAAGAAGATCCGATGAGGATGTGGAGGAAGGCATAAGTAAACAGAGGCAGGGGAAATGGTGAGGCAGACAATGCTGCTGATAGAGCGCTTTCCTGCAGAGGGAACGGCATACGGACAGCTGGAGTGGAAGAACAGGCTATTACTGCTACAGGTCTGCGGTACCTACACCAGCGTCGTCTTTTCTGACACACACTCAGGGTTTCAACTCAGCAGATTCAGAAGTAAGTACACTGCACATGATATAACACACATTTTAGCTGCTGGCTTATGTTTGTTTCTTAGTGTTTTGATTCTTTGCATTTGCCTTGAGAGATTTTGATATGATAATGATAACTTGCAGTACAGCAGGCATGATTCAGTTGATTCAGTAGCTGCGCTGATTGATTCAGTGAGTTTATTCAGTGAAGGATTTGTCAGACTGATTAAAACCAACAAATCCTGAGTTGGAACGATTCATTAAAAGAGCTGACTTAAGAGTCATTTGCTCGTGAATCAGACTACACTGGTGGTCACACGGTATGTTTGTTTTTGCGTGCAGCTCATAAGAGCAACCGGAAACAGGCGTTTCACATTCAATTCAGATGTAAAACACACATTCATAACCATGAACTCGAGGAAAATATTTATTTTTTCCATAGCACTGTATATTCAGCAGAAAACGCTGGCTTATTCAAGTATTTTACCTGTTGCTGTAGTTTATTTTTGTGTGTTTTCAAGTTTTTTTCATCCTTTACTTGCATAATCGGATAGAGCTTTAATTTGTAAATATTTAATATATTTGATTATTTGAATATCTGAAAATTTGAACATTTAGAATTAAATTTATTCTAGGTCTTTGATCATGGAATCTGCTGACTTTTTTTGTATTTTCTATGCAGATTTTCTGGAAAATCAGTGGAATTCTGGATTTAATATAGTTATGGAATAATGATGATACATTCATGGTAAAATGTTTTAAAGGAGGAGAGTACTATTCTTTTATTGCCAGCTGAATGCAAAATTAAATGTAGCTATAATATTTAGGCTAATAATTGAAACACTTTCCTAATAAAACAGGATATTCCGTGATGTCAGACTTAATTTTATTGTAACCATCAGCAATTGAGTAACATTTTGAAAAAATATTGCAAAGTTGTTTTAAAAAAAAAAAAAAGTACAGATTAATCATTATTGTATTATGGCTTTTGTTCCCGGAAAACATTCAGTGTTTTTCTATTTCTGTGGCCATGTTCCTGAGAATGGTGGTTTATGGAGCTATCCAATAAAGATAAAATATATGCATTTAAAAAACACCCCAACTAGAAAATGTATTCCCCAGTTGCTTCTCAGGAAATTATCTGGATTACATCATATGGCGTTGGTTTGTAATTAGCTCAGTTTTGTGGAGTTGCATCCACATGTTTTCTTCATGAATGCCAGTTGAGCCATGTCCTGTGTAGTTCAGCATGGTTCATGTCTTATGTTTAATGGTATAAGTGAATGTGGGCGGGCGGACACAGATTTGTTTCCGTGTGTAGCTACAAATGCCTATGTATATAGAATATTCCCCACCTCCCCCCGGGGCCCCCTGGGCCCTCTCTGTCCATGCGTGGCGTCACGGGCCGGCTCTGTGTCGGAGAACAGCTGTGGGCCGTATGGCAGCCCAACTCCCCCGCATTCCTCCCCTCTAAGCGAGTTTTCATTTGTAGCTGACAGCTTCATTGGGCTTCTTTGTCCCCGGGGGGCCTCCGGGTGGATGACTGTTGTTGTCTTTACCCAGGGAGCTCTGTTTCTGTGGCTCCGGAGGCCTCTCCGCAAAGTTCATATTTTGAACTGGTTCCATATATTGAAACCTGATTATTTAAATGACGTTCGGTTTTGTTAATAGTCGTTAAAACATCTGTACACAAAATGTGTGTGCATAATATATATATGCATGTATGTATATAATTGACATACCTGTCAAAAGTTTGGAAACGTTAACATTTTTCAATGTTCTTGAAAGAAGTATATTATGCTCACAAAGGCTGCATTTATTTAATCTGAAATGGTTAAAAAAAACAATAATATTGTGAATATTACAATTTAGAATAGTTTTCTATTTTTCTTCAGGATTTAAATTTAAAAATGTAAATTATTTCTGAATTTTCAGCATCATTACTCCAGTCTTCAGTCACATCCTTGATCAATGATTCTTAAGAAATCATTACAATATGCTGATTTTTAATATGCTGACAAGAAAAGTTTGTTATTATCGGCGTTGAAATATTTTTTTCTGTGCAAGGTTGCTGCATGCAATAAATTAACTTTTTGCTTTTTGAAATGAAAGGATGGCTGTAAATTAGTGTGTTGAATGGATACCTTATTATTAAGCTGAAACAAAATTGTTCATGTTAAATAAGTTTAATCTCATGGACCTGTTGATCTGATGACTGAGTCACTGATGGACCAATCCAAAACTGTATCAAATCGTCAAACAATTACACCTCGCAAACTGAATAACTCAAATACGAAGAAAAAGTCCCTGGCAAAAAGAAATTGTTTTGCTGACGTCAGCAAAATTGTTTGTTTGTTTTGATGATAATGATGGTCAGATTAATATTCCATAATCCGGTAAGAGATGGATGAGTCAGTCTGAGGTCTGAGAGCACACAGAGATGCTGTGTCCAGACCCCGGACTGACCTCATCACAGCACATTACACGCAGGCACTGTAGATGCAAGGCCAGGCCATCGACGTCAGTGCTTCTGATTGGGGTTATGTTACTGCTCACTAGGCCACGACCTCACAGGCCCTAACCGTGCCATCACTCATTCAAAAGCTCTGCTCGGTTTGGATCACACAACGACCAGCTGTGCAGAATGAGCCCTGGTTTCGGAATGAGTTAGGATGGGAATTGGGTTCATCTTGTTTTAAAAGCACTGATTTTCATGACATTCTGCTCTGTTACCGGTTCTCAAATGTGCGTTCTTCCACTAATGAATGAAAAAACTAAAATGTTTTTGTGTCTTATTGTAAGAATGGTGTCCAAATTGAATGTGATGACAGAAAAAGAGTGGATGCCACAAAAGCTGCCACAAGCAGACAAGACCTCTTTCTATTATGTTGTCCTCACTGGTAGGGAAACCAATGCAGTTCGATTCACTAGTCAGCCATTTAAAAATGTAAAAACCAGTCTTCGACTCTTGAGTTTTTGTTTGAAACTCTCGTAACGACTCAGAGCAGGTCTTTACTGATCATTAGTCATTACTTTTCTAACCTCAAATGTAAATGTAAAATGTAAAACGTAAATTTTGACAAATAACACTGTATTATCATTATTATTTAACCATTTTTATTTTATACATAATTTATGTATAGTCCATTATTTTGTCACGTTCAACTTGAAATCAACCCAAGAAAAGTAATAAAAGAAAATAAAAATAAATAAAAAAAACACTTAAATAAATAAAGTCTCTTCTGCTCACCACGGCTTCATTTATTTGATTCAAAATACAGCAAAAACAGTCAATGTTGTGAGAAAAAAATATACACAGAACTATGAATTTCTTCAAAATGTAATTGTCCAATGGCTAGTCTTCACATAGGCCTACAACTACTCAGCTTTCAAATCTGAACTTTGCCCTTTGGCTCTCAATGCCTCTGGTGGGATCATGGGATTAGCAGCTGAAGTCTTGTTAACGGTGTTGAAGGGCCACATGCTGAAGCCCTAGATGCTCATCTCCCTGACAGAGGTGGTGATCTCTTCAAATTTGACACACCTTAGTATAAGCTGTTAGTGATATGATGGCACTGATCTTTGGCTCTTGGCCTAATGACTCACTGTTTACTTCAATCCTATATGAGTAAAGCTTACAGCCGTGCCGCCTCACCTCTTCCAGAGGGATTTGCGGAGCTCATTAAAGCTGGACCAAGATTTTATTTGCTTTCACTTCGGCCTGTTAATGATCAAATACACACAGCTAGTAAACCAGGATAGAATACTGTTCCACAACCTAGTGGCCTAGATAGGCAGCTCACCTCTTAGGTTGCATCTAAATGGAACTTGATTGATTGATTTAAACGCTCAACACAGACAGCATCTCTATTTACTACTGATTCCAATCAAATTTACTGTTAAAGACATGATATTGTAATTAGCATAACAGCACACACACATATATATATATTTTTTATCTTAGGAAGTGGTACTTTGCATTGACCTTGTCCTTATTGTCCTCCATCCCTCCTTCCCCAGAGAAAATTCGGCCTTAATCAGAAACAGACTGCACTTTTCTGATTCCTATAACTGTCCAGATTTAATATTGCTTGTGGTGGAGACTGTGGTGAAGTCTGGGTGTGGAACATTCCTGGACATTCCTGTTCCTAAGAGGCATAAATCACCAGAGAATGGAACAACAGCACAACAGCCAAAATAAACAGTGTCAATAAACTGTTTAAATTTTATATTTGATTGAAAATTTATATTGGGCAGAGCTATGGCACAGAAGACTAAGAATGCTCATAACATTGTATATACAATGTACACATGTGTTTACAAGTGCTATCAACAGAGACTTACAGTTATTCACTTAACCAAAATGTGTTTTCTCACCTTCATATCATTCCAAGCTCAAACTCTTTCTTTAGCACAATATTGACACTGCTCTTTTCCATACAATGAAAGTCAATGGGGGCCTGGAGCTGTAAAGCTTCAAAATGACAGAAAGCACCATAAAAGCACCATAAAAATGATCTGTGTGGCGCATGCTTAATATTTCATGTCTTCTGAAGCCATAATTCCACCGTTCATTTTTATTATATGGAAAAAGCAGACAAGATATTCTTTCGAAGGTGCGCAAGCGCAACGGAAGAATAATTACCATACGGTTTGGAACGACATAAGTGTGAGTAAATGATGACAGTTTCATTTTTGGATGAACTATCCCTTTAAGTGTGTGTGTGTGTGAGAGGCTAAAATAACTTTAAAGAGTTTTAAATGCTTAAAGTTGTTTGGATGTCATTCCCATGAGTGTTATGTCTGTGTGTGGCAGTCAGATTGCTTTTATGACTTTTATATGCTGTTTAGTACGTAAAGAGGATACAAGGTCCAATATTGTCCCATAAAACCTCTACTTTAGCACAATGACCAAAGGATAAATGTAGAAGAATCACTACCAGACAAAAGTTTGGACACACCTGCTTTTTTTCACATGGCAAAAAAATAAATGGAAATATGGAGATTATTTAATGACAAAAAATTTTAATCAAATGAAATGAGCTGCTTTGTCTAGATTCCAGCTCTGCTCAATCTGTACTTTCTCTCAAGTAACTTCATGAGGTGTAATCTGGTATGAAAGATGACAAAATTATTTAAAACATTTAATCAAAAGACTTTATATCAAATGGTTTTTAAGATCAAGAGAAACCGATTCAGTCAAATGTTCCAGGCTTTTGCCTTATTGCGTTTGTTCAATATCTCTGCATTAATCCTACTTTAATGTTGTTTCTGCCTTGAATCTAGTTCTCTGATATGATGCAAGAAGGAATTTTCTAGTTTAGTCCTAATGCTTCCATACCCACCAGAGTTTTAAGCGTTTAGAGGATTTGCTGCCCCCCCCCCCCTGTCCACATCCCCATGGTACATTAATCTAACAAAATAATGCAGCATTAAAAAAAAACATAAAGACCAAAGTAAAAGCGTCATCCCAGATTATTACAGTTTTGTGCGCAACCGTCGTCCTCTCTTTTATCTTGCCTGACGTCAGACGTGGCAATGGTCAACATGGTAATCTCAGTAAAGGGAGGTCAGATCACGCACATAGATAGTCAGTATATCAGTTTGGTCTCAAATCAGAGATTGATGTCAAACACATCGGTGGTGTAAACTAAAGAATGACTTTAATTATTTTTGTATATTGTGTAGATTTGTTTTACACAAATCTAAAAATATGTAAAACAAGATAAAGTTTGAAAAGGATCATTGCATAAGTATGTTTTTTATAAATTGTGTCTTGAACATTTAAGTGTATTTTGTCTTAATTTTTTACCCATTTTTAACTTGCATCTTGCATCTATCAAATAAGTGAAAAAATATGACAGTGCACTACCACAGTATATACTCATATTAAAGAAAGTAATATTATGCATCGTTGCTTCTCAAGTAAATTGATTTTAAAACATATATTTTAACTTGAGAATAAAAAAAACTTATTAACCAAAGCATATGGTTTAGCAACCACTTTTAAAACACTCAGAACCCCTTAAAAACATATAGAAATGTACCAAACAGTCAGATCTTAGCAACCACATAGCAATGCCTTGACAACCACCCACAGCACCTTAGTTAACAGCCTAGCAACTTTAGCATTGTATAAACTTGCTGAAAACCCCTAGTTGAACATTGAAAGAAATTTTCAACATTGTACCAGTCTAATTATGCAATATTAGTATTCTACTTTACAGTGAAGTTTTTTACTGTTTTTTTAATGCATTGTGCTAAAACCAACTCAGAACACCTTAGGGACTGCATAGCAATCCGAAATAGTAAATACTATATTTGGTTCGAATTTACTTTGCGACCATAAAAAAAGTGTGTTCTATGTAGTTTTGAATGTGTATAGTATGAATGGAATTCGGACATGCAAATCCGCCATGTTGTCACTGTCATGTGATCTACGTGATCAGTGATGTCGCTTCATCACCGGCATTTACAACTTCTCTCCCGTCACCTCACGGGATACTTGAGGTGATCATTTTTGGAAGTCCTTCAAAGTTTATCCATCCCTGATAAAAGTGCTCCACACAGCTCTGGCGGGGTTAATAAAGGCCTTCTGAAGTGAAGCTATGCGTTCACGACACGTAAGAAAAATATTCGTTTTTAAAACTTTGACTAAAATAACTAGCTTCCGGCAAACGGCTGTACACATCTATTTACTGCAAAAGAAGTCAAAGCTCAGGATACTTCTACATCCTACGTCATACATTGTCAAAATGTTACTCATTTGGTGTATGTCGACTTGCATACGGCCGTCTGCCGGAAGCTAGTTATTTTATTTTTGTTTAAGGTTTTAAATATGAATATTTTTCTTACACGATCGCATCGCTTCACTTCAGAAGGCCTTTATTACCCCCCCCCCCCCCCCCCCAGAGCTGCGTGGAGGACTTTTATCATGGATGGATGCGCTTCAATAGACTTCCAAAAACAAAAACCCATTTACTCCCATTATAAAGCTTGGAAGAGCCAGGACATTTTTTTTTAATATAACTCCGATTGAAATCGTCTGAAAGAAGAATGTCTTATACACCTAGGATGGCTTCAGGGTGAGTAAATCATTGGCTAATTTTCATATTTGGGTGAACTATCCCTTTAAGTGTCCATCAGATGTAGTAGTAGTAGGTACTTTTCACCTACCGTTTTTCCAATGCTAACATAAAGTTAGCAAGTAAGTAGTTGGACATACTGCTCTATTGGTGTACTGTTTTTCGCATTATGTATAGTAGGGAAGTATTTGATTTCAGACAAACTGAACCATAGGCTTTTTTTGTGCCACATACTTGTGGTACTAAACAGGAACCAGACTGGACCATACAAAAGTACAATGACTCGACTAATGGTGTGAGTTTTGGGAGGTACTAGCTGTTTGGTTTAAAAATGGAAGACTGTGGGTTTGTTTAAAACGTATTAAAAACAGTCATTATTTAAATGCCACATTTCACCTTTAACTATGTCTCTGTTTATGTGTTCACTTGTTTTCCATCTTCTTTGGGTCCCTCCCTCATACTGATTCTGCTCCATTCACGCTGAACACATTTCAAGCATGACTGCACTCATTACAGCGTCAGGACTCTTCTGAAAGGACCGTATAGATTCTGCGTCTTTACGCACCATTGTTCTTCTCATTCAATCAAACTTCTGATGTTTGGTCTCCTGGGTTAGGTGACCCCTAGGTCGCAGTCTCTTACCCAAAACAGAACAGGATTGTGGGAATCCGGCAAGGCCTGAAGGAGCAGGAACATCCCTCCCACACAGCAGCATTGGTATTGACCAGCTGCCAACGCTCAAGCGCTACTAGAAGGTTTAGATCTGCAAGAACATTCCTTTTTGGAATGAGTTTAGAAAGAGGAAGGGGGAAGCCAGGCCCTGCGTTTGCCCTCATTGGCCTGTGTCATTCAAGGCTGATGCCATTGCCTTTGTTTAATTTACTGTAAACAAACAAGCTTTTCTGTGTATGTGTGTGGCTATTAATCATGCAATGAAACATGTCAGTTTGTTGCCCATTTACTTTTGAGGCACAACTGTGATCATTACTCTAATTAGAGGCCCAAGAGCCAAAACATTTGTGAAAGCGATAGTTTTTAGCATGCTTTTCAGTCATAAACAGGCTACTGGATGTCAGTATTGTATGCAAACATTTTCTGAGGCTTTAAAGTGCCCCTATTATGCTATTTTAAAGGTTACTAATTTAGTTTTGGAGTCTCCTACAACATGTTTTCATGCACCAAAGTAAAAAAAAAAAAACTTTAAAATCACATTATGAAATAAATGTTTTTCTCCAAAACACGTTGGCCACAATTATTGGCACCCCTAGAGTTTTTTTACGAGTAAAATATCTCTGAAGTATATTCCCATTAATATTTACTATTAATTCCCTTAATCATCCATCACAATGTGTAAAACCAAAGAAAATAGTTCTGATGAGCATCAAAAGATTGTTGAGCATCACAAAAAAGAAAATAGCTAAAGAATTAAAAATCCCCATTTTGACCATCAGTGCAATAATTACGAAGTTCCAATCAACTAAAGATGTTAGGAATCTACCAGGAAGAGGACGTGTGTCTATTTTGTAGCTCAAACAATAGAGCGTTGGCGCTTGAAACGCCAAAGTCATGGGTTCGATTCCCAGGGAAAGCAAGAATTGATAAGAATATAAATGTGTGAACCTTGAAATGCAATGTAAGTCGCTTTAGATAAAACTGTATGCCAAATGCAGTATTGTCTTAATACACGGTGAGGAGGAAAGTTTGAGTGGCCAAAGACTCTCCAAGGATCACAAATGGAGAATTGCAGAGATTACTTGAGTCTTGGGGATCAGAAAGCCTAAAAAATATATATCAAACAACCCCATCACCACATGTTGTTTGGAAGGGTTTTAAGAAAAATCCTCCTCGCTCCTCGAAAAATAAACTCCAGCATATTCAGTTGTCAGACATGACTGGAACTTCAAAAAGGACCAGATTCTATGGTTAGATTAAACAAAAAAAGGCTTTTTGGCAGCAAACCCACCAGATGTGTTTGGGGCAAACAGGGATAAAAAGTACCCCATGCCTACGGTTAAATATACTGCTGGATCTTATATGCTGTGGGCCTATATTTTTGCCAGAGGTCCTGGACATCTTGTTCAGATACATGATATGGATTCTAGCAAATACCAACAGATAAAAAATCAAAACCTGACTGCTTCTGCTAAAAATCTTATAATGGGCTGTGGTTGGATCTTCCATCAGGACAACTATCCAAAACAAACATCAAAATCAACACAAAAATGGGTAACTGAGCACAAAATGAAACTTCTTCCATGACCGTCCCAGTCTCCTAAACTGAACCCTATAGAAAATGAGTGGGGTGAACTGAAGAGAAGAAGCACCAACATGAACTTGTGAATCTGAAGGATCTGGAGAGATTCTGTATGGAGGAAGGGTCTCTGATCGCTTGTCTGGTGTTCTCCAAACTCATCAGGCATTATAGGAGAGAGCTGTTATCTTGGCAAAATGAGGTTGCAAAAAGTATTTAATAACAGGGAGCCTATAATTATGGCTAGTGTATTTTGGAGAAAAGCATTTATTTCATAATGTGATTTACCCCCCACTTTCAATTCTTTTGCTTCAATGAAAGGTTAGATTTTTGTGATTTTTTTTTAATCAAAGATCAAAAGGATAAACAATGCAGATCATTTTTTTACAGCCATGTTTGATCATATTTACCAGGAGTGCCATTAATTCTGACCACAACTGTAACTGACTGTTTACGAGAATATATAGACATTTTTTTGTGTGTATTTGTCCATTCAAACGCAAAAAGACACGGAAGAGAACTATCGCGCACCACAGTATGAGAGGCGGCTTGATGTGTGCGCAATACAGACAACAGCGTGCGAGTGTTCTTTGCCCTTGAATGGAAGACATTAGAATGCGCAACCGATAAGCGAGATCAAAATGCACGTTTCTTATCGAGTCGCCGGTTCTTGGAAATTTGGAACAGGTTCTAAAATGGAACCAGTTCTCGATACCCATCCCTAGACCCAAATCAATTTTAAGGGCGGGTCAAAGTAGACATTGTTCGCTGGCAGCCAATGAAGACCATAGGTGGCTATTATGCAAATGTATTACATTGTTATGAATAAACAATGGACGCATGAAACAAGACTGGAATTACTTTCTTTTGGGTGACAATAACTTTATTTATCGTGCACTTTGATTTTTAAAACTTTGCAGACCTTTTACATTCACAAACATCTGTATTACAGCATGAAAGGTAATTTTTTGAAAATCCATAATGGGGGCACTTTAACAGTCAAGAACAGTCAAGTTCAAGTCAAGTTACATTTATAGTGATTTATACAATTCAGATTTTTTCAAAACAGTTTCATATTATTAAACCGGAAGATAACCGTCATAATTTTGTAAAATTCATCAGTTATGCAACCAATTCACTTTTAGCTGTAAAGCAGCTCTACATAAGATAGTAGTGTTATTCAGCTCAATGTTGTTTTAATTCAGTTCTATAACTGTCAGCGTTGCAAAGTTCATCAATTATAAATTGAATTAATTTCAGCTATAAGCAGCTTTACAGAAGGCAATAGTGATTATTCAGCTCAAGTCAGTTAACAATATTGGTGTCACTGTTGCAAAATTAGTGTCATTATCCATTTTTCAATCGAGTTTGTCAATCTGTCTGAGGTTGGAACTGAAGAATGTACAGTTGTCATTTTTGTATTTAGCCCTAATATTTAACCAAACCCATTTACCCAAAAGCTTGACAGTAGGTCAGAGGCATAAAAAAAGGAGCAGTGACATTTTATTTCAATATTTTGTTTGAAATTCAGCTCTGATCTTATAATTGTATGCACGAGTTTCTTCATATGAATTCACCCCCTGCATAAACTACCTGTCATTCAAAGGCTTCCTAATTGCCGGTTTGAGTTCTCTCGCAGTATGGGGTGGGGACTATTTAAGAATGCTGCACTTATAATTACAACATTGCTGCGATGAAAGTAATGGGTATCTCTTGCTCGTCATATAACCTATAGTGACAGTACCATTACATTTGCATTTCTGGGGGAGCCTCTGCCACTTTAATTCAGCTAAAGTTAAAAGAGAAGACAGGAAGGATGAGGGGGAGGAGCTGGATGTAGAGCAAGCCAAAATTGAGCTTGAAATGTTTTTAAGAAAAAAATACGTTGATTTTAATTTTCCAAATAATATGCGAGTGATGCTTATTTGCATGCAGTACTAGACAACACAATGTTGGGGTGCTAGGTGGTTCGCTTGGGCCATTTCTAGTGGTTTCTTATTGGCCAAATATTTTGTACAGAGTGTGACAAGGTAAAGTTGGGTAAAGTAAAGATCATTTACTAACTACAATTTACATTTACTAATTAAATTTGACATCTTAATTGACCTCATTGCGGGTCCTTTTGAAGTGTACTTTATTGTAGTGAGGTTGAGTGCTTAAGGAGAGGCCAAAGTGGCCTGTGGCTCTTAAAAGCTTATAGAATATCATACACTAACTGATTCCTGTGATGACCAGCTAATGACTGCGGAGTAGATGCGATTCTGGGAGACAGCACCGCACTAATCTCTAGGTCTGTTCACATGACTTGCATCATGGCTTCAATGCATTGGTTGTGTGTCTATTTGAGAAAGATGATTTTACTCTACTCGTGAAGGGTTTTATGTGATCTTTAAAATTTCACAATGTAATTGTTTGCATTTAAAGTTACAGGGGAACTATACCAACAAGTCGTTGAATGACAGCAGGGCTTTGCATCATTCAGAATTGAAATAATGCCTTTTCGATTCCAGTTAAATTTCTGAATTTGAATTTAAATCCAAGAATGTTGAATTGAAATGAATTGAAATTAATAGAACTACAAGAAAGCAAGTAAAGAAGAAATAAAAACAATGAAAAATAGAAGGACTGACAGACAAATGAATAGATCAATAGACGGATGGTTGGACAGAAAGATGGATAGATAGACCGGCAGACAGATAGATGGATGGAGGGACGGATGGACAGAAAGATGGATAGATGGACAGAAAAATGGATAGATGGACGGACGTATATATGGATGGATGGATGGACAGACAGACAGATGGATGAATATACAGACAGTAAGAAAGAAAAAAAGAAACCTAACCTAACCCCCAATCTTCCTCGGGCACCGCAGCAAAAAATGCTGCCCACTGCTCCGGTTGTGTGTTCATGTTCAATACTCGCTGCTGTGTGTGCGCGCTCGGATTGGTGAAATGCAGAACACTAATTTCCAGAATGGGACACCATACTTGGCAACACGTCATGTCACATTTTTCACATTTATACCAGCATGCACTACCTGTGTTGAATTTACTTTAAATTGCAATTCAGTAAATTCCTCTTTCTGTTATTTGAATTCAAATTCCAATTTCACTTCCTGTGCATTGTGGCTAATTTAATTTAAAATCAGTTATTTATTAAAATTAACTCTGGGTGTGAAAATATGAATATAAATATAAAGGCATAAATGTAATTTGAGACATTCAGGAGTTCTGGATACAGTTTGTTGGTTTTTAAAATACATTTCTTGTTGCTTTGCACTTTTGAAACTAAATTATTAGCATGAAAAACATTATAAAAGTCAGAGACCGCTGTAATTGCAGACCTTGACCTGTCATTGCAAAGTCACATTGAATACAACATTTTAATTGTTCTTTAATCACCGGCTGCACTTTGGAAGGTCAGTGGCAAAAAGCCTTTTGAGGACTTCTCTCCATAGAGTTCGATGCATTAGACAAGTTGATGCGAAACATGTGAAAAGGCCTTCAGAGACCCTCTTTAGAGTGCGAGGCATGCTGGGAACTTCGAAAGCTAGTTTCTCATTTTCAGACCGTTGTGGAGTAAAGGTTATCTTTCCTCTGATGTTTTCTCACCTCTTCGCAGTGGAGGTTCAGATGAGACATGACCCTGAGTGATGTGTGGAAAACAAAACAGGCCCATTATTGTTTCACAAAGGATCATGAAAAAAAGAGTGCTGAGGCTTTTATGACAGGAAGTGTGAGTCCCGTATTGTAATGCGCTGGCCTTCTCGCTGCGAGTTGCCATGGAGCTGAGTGGTGCGCGTAGGAAGAGCTTTGGAAAGAGGCAGGCTGGCCGCGTCCCCCTCCATCCTGAATTGCTTCTGTTGTTCTACAGCGAAACTTCATTAATGCTCGCTCATAGCGCTGGGAGAGGAAATGGCCAGGCTGTTAAACAAGCCAAACATGTTGGTGTTACGAGTGAAGGTTCATCCTTCCTGCTGTTAAAGGAGATGGCCTGGGTCAACCATTCTGAACATTAGTCTGCTGAAGGGTCATAGTCATACACATTTGCCATGGTTGTTGTCGCACCGTTGATGTTTGCTTCTTCCCAGATTAGATGCAACTAGCGGGGCTTTTGTTGTCAGATGGGATCCAGATTTCATGAGCTCATCGTGGGCTCAACCAAAAACCCTTCTGGACCCTTTTATGCCACAAATGTGGAAATGCATAACAAACAGACTTAAGGTGAGATTCTTCCAAAAGCTCTCTTCCTTCGTCACAACCCACTGAAGCAGATACGTGTTACATGTGCTTCTGTGAAGGTAAATTAGGATGAACCTTAGCTAATGGGCAATAAATTGTGCTGTGAAAAAGTAAGTACACCATGAAGTAAGTCATGACATGGATTTTTTTTTTATATATGTTTCTTGAGGTTCACTTATAATGTTAATAAAGTTTTGCACACAAAAAAAGCAAATATATGTGGTATATAAGATTAAATAAGGTTTAGCATAAATAATGTTTTTGTTTTACTTTACTTTATAGTAAGGCAGCATTGTGGTATATATTTAGTCACTTCTTCTTGTTTATTGTTTGTCCCAAATTTGTCACAAATTCTTGTTTATTGTTTGTTTTGTGGTAGATATATCTATTCGGCAATGATATTTTTTTTGCATTATTTACATGTGAGAACAACAAAGAAAATGGGAGTCGAAAAATACAGAGCAGGACGTGTCCCAAACAAGTTAAGACATGGAACAATTTATGTTAAGTGTATCTAAAATTGGAGTTTAGTTTTTCATTTTGCTGGCTTGAGTCTTTTGTTGTTTTTATGCATTTGTTTTATTATGCACTAAAGTTTATTAAATGTCAACCACCCCTATTAGTAGGTAGCTTGGTGAAGTTATGACTACACTATTATCTGATTACTATCTTAAAACACTGCAAGATTCCATTATAGGTTTGCTTTTGCACATCGCAGTGTTTGACTCCTATGTAAATGCATTTATATCATGTCAGTCCATTTAAAAAGTGCATAATTTGTTAGTTTATATATGGCGTTTTAGGTGTTCGAACAAGAGTAGTGAGTAAGAGGGAGGCAGGTCCTGTTTTGCCTGGTATCTCATGACCTGAACTGCCTGCCAAAAGCAGTGTTATGCAAAAGCCTGGGAGGAAAGAGAGTCTGGCAAGGTACAGTTTTGACGTCAGAGATACCCAAATGTAAGTATTGGCTAATATATCGTAATGAGCTGGAATGTGCCGGTTTATTGTACAACGTTTCACCTCTGTCAACTCTCCAAACGTTCCTTTGTTTTCAACTACTTTTCCTCGCTTGGGAAAGTGATTCTTTAAAAAGCTCTCAGGCTCCTTGAGGGGTGAAAGTACTACATTAGCACTGACGTTCCCCTTGTTTCGTCTCTCTTAATATCTGTCATAATAAAACCAGAAGAAAGAGAGAGGCTACCAGTATCTCTTTTTTCTGGATGGCTCACCAGATTTTTGCATCGCCACCCACCAGAGCAGTATTTAAAGATCTATTCATTTTACTGGCAGTTCAATAGAGTTTTAAAAGCTTCACATCGATAAAGAGAATGGATGCCAACCGTTTCCTCACCATCGTGCTACACACTTTCTGTAGCCTTTACAGCCTCTGGCTGGGCATTTCCAGGTACTCCTCATCCCAATCCATCATGCTGGAGATTCCTCATTCATAATGCATGCTCTTTCTCTTTCATAAGTTCATAAGCTTCCACATTCAATAATGAATATTACCTTCTCCTCTGATGGCAGACATGCTAATGGCATACAACACTTGTATTTGTCTTTTCTTTTGTGCTGTATGAGATGATGATTGCAGCCTTTTCTTATTATACATGGATCAGGATGTTTGATTAGTCATATGACAACCAACTAGTTATCAGCTGGTTTTGCTAGAGGTTTTGCTTTAGAACTCATTTTTGTACAAAGTCCAAAGTAAAATCTAAGCAATGAATTTCCAATATTGAAATTCATTAATATTCCGCTAATAATCTCATGCATGGACTCAACAATGTGCAATTTTTTTAACCTGGTATAGGCTGAATAGGAACATTTCAGTAAAAAAAAAGAAAAAGAAAGGACAAATGGCTCAAGAAGTGTGATGTACCGATAAAACTCATATTTAATATACATAATGTCATATTTTCTTTTGGTTGGATTGGATTAATTGTTTGATTGGATGGACTGATTTGTTATTAAAGTAATATAATAAAATATTTGTTTTGTGATTTGTATTTATAGCACTGTCCATCATATGAAACCAAACTTGCCTCGTGACCCTCCAGTTCCAGTGAGTTTATTTAAATTTAATGTTTTGTTTTTTGTTCAGGTGCTTTTAAAAGTTAATTTTGTAATGCAACTTGTCGGACAGGTTTTTAATATGGATTTGCATGCTAACAGTTTTTGATTTACTGCTGGCCTGTTAAGTCTCTAAATTCATCCCATTTTTAGCCACTACAGCCTTTTAAAGATCAACTTTTGTAATATATTCACCTCTTTAACAATAAATGTAATGACAATTAAGCAGAGGTGGAAAGAGCACTAAAATGTTCTACTTAAGTAAAAGTACTATTACTTCAATAAAATTGTACTTAATTACAAGTAAAAGTACCGGTCTAAAAATCTACTCAAGTAAAAGTAAAAAGTAGCTCATTTAAAATGTACTCAGAGTAAAAGTTGCTGAGTAACTTGTGTAACAGCGGGGGTGTGGTGGGGGACTCTCCCGTGCAGGGCTGTAACGGTATGAGAGTTTCACAGTATGATAACCGTCTCAGAAAATATCACGGTCTGTATTATTAAATTATGGTTATTATTATCATCAGTTAAACAAATGAAACAGTTAAATAAATGAAACATTTGTTCAATAAAATATATCTAATCAACTAATTTCAACTAAAATTGATTATGAATTAGACTAACAAATTATTTTTATCATTAATAACTTATTAAAATGTTTAAAAATAGAGTTCTATGAAATATTTCTTATTCAGATTTTTTTTTCTTTTTATGATTTAATACAAATATATTAATAAAAAACGGTGGTAATCAAATAAAAGTTTAGCAAACGTTTTATCCTTTTAGTTTTTGGCAAAGTGTAGTATTATTATTGTTATTGTTAATATTTTTATGAGAAGTAGGTACATTCTATTGTAGGCCTAAAATAGTAATATTTGTCATAATTTCTTCTAGTAAAACCGAACTTTTATTTTGACGGGTTGTTAAGTCCTGTTTCAGAGTGTATTTGACAATGGTTTTTCTCAAATAAAATGATGAAAATGCACATTAGGCGTTCTCTCAGAGCAGCTCTGGAAATGTTCATGTATTCATGTACTCGTATTGTTTGTGAGATGCTGAAAACAGCATGAGTGCGTCGCGTACTTGAGTATGTAGTAAGTAGACAAAACAGCACAGCTCATTCACACAGAGACACGCAGAACAAGCAGATTATATATTTACATAGCAGTCTTTTGTGCGTTTATATTAACAGATCATGTGCGATTTGATTTATCCATTCATCTACCAGTTTGCGTGTTTTACGTGACATCTGCATTATAGGCTACTGTAAATTCCATTTTTTTCTATATCCAAAGTATTCCCTGACCAGGGCTTCACATTACCGGTATGTGTGCGAGTGAGATTTCGACAGAAATCTAAAAATAGCCCGAACCGAACCGCATGAAAAACGCATGTACTGTATATCATAATCTCATATTTATTTGGCTTCATGTTTCATCTTTAGAAACGTTTACTACATTTAGGACTCAGAATGAGGGAAATGAATACAACGTCGTCATTCAGAAGGGCAGGAGTTATGATCACGTAATATGATTGACAAACATTGCTTGCGCTGTTTCAAGCACTTCAGATCACAAAATTCAGTGGAAAATGAAAAGATAAGAATAAATCTGTTCTCAGACTCCAGTGATAACACTCAACATCCATTCTCTTCTCTCCTTCGGAATACTTTTCTTTGGTGTTTATACAGGTTTTTAAAAAGCGCCACTACTCACACCTTTGTGCAACAGCAGCGGCTCAGGTAAGCTCAAATCTAATTGGACGACTCGTTTCATCACCGGGCGACGGGGAAAACAATCGACACTGGTCAGAAAAATCTCGCTTTGTCGCGCTGCGATTGATCGCGCAGTGTGAATAGCTCCATAGGGATCTATTGTTTCGATTTAAGAGCGTCATCGCTACGTACATTAGCGTTGCTTAATCACGCTCAGTGAAAAAAGTGTCACTTTTGTTTTAGTCTATGTTGGCTTGCAGAATGACAACATTGGCATTTGTGTGTCACTGTTTTTCAGCATCTTGTTGAACATGAAAATGTCTTTTTGTACATCCATATGTCAAAATATAGAAGTTCTTATGAAATGAACTTTATTTTGAATCTTACAACGTAGCAGAATCTGTGCCTCTGAAAGGATGCCGTAGCGCAGGCAAAAACAGGAGTGTGCCGTTTCTAATGAGTTAGTTTTACATGTCAGGTCTGTCTTGTTTGTGCTGCTGGACTGGGCATGTGTGTTGTTCTTAGAAGATTTGGAGCATGAATTGACCAGCACCTGAGGCTGTAGACACCCAGAGGAATGACCCACACGTGGACAGGCCATCCACTGCGTTCTGTACCATTTACAGGATCACACATTTCGTTTTTCACAAATAAGACTATCCAATTTTGCATATTTATTTCTAAGGAATATCATACATCCAAGATATAGTTTCATCTGTTTTAAATGTACAGTTTTGTTATTTGACAAGTCATTTTGTTGTAAATTAATTTATATTTTCACTTGATTAGATTTTAAAAGTTTGATTAAAATGTTAAAGTTGATGTAAATTTGTATTAAACAAAGAATCCCAAAAAAATAAACTGAAAACACAAAATTTAGGGATTTCATTTACATCCATTCTAGGTCTAACAAATATGTGGAAAGCATTTCCTTTCCCATTAATGGTAAATGAATATCATGAGATCGTATGATATGGAAAAACAAATTGTGATAATAATTTTGGCCATATCACCCTGCCCTACCATAAATAATGAATAGTAATTATATATTTTTATTTTATTTAACTACTAAGGCAGAGCATGTCTTTTGGTCTTAGAATGATTTTGGTAATGGTTAAAATTAAAATACAGTTCAATATTAAATAATTAAATATTTAATATTTAGTGAATACTAATATGTTAAATATTATAAATAAATGAATAAAAACTAATTTATAGAAATAAATTAACAAATAATTAATAGAAATTCAAAGTTCGGATTTATGTAATATAAAATGCTTTATATTTTCATGCACAGCCTTTGCCATCAGCAACACAAGATATGGTTAACATTTCTCCTCTCTTATTAAAGTTATTTATTTTGCAAATTTATTCCTTACTGCATACAATTAAATGGTTAGTTGCTTTTTATAATTTTGTATTC